>ML213508.1:587747-850935 GCA_004369045.1 Heliocybe sulcata | reverse complement strand
AGTCGAGGGAACAATGCCATGCAGGCCTCAGTCCGACAAGGGCGAGAAAATATGGTGACTGACGTGTACTCAGAGCAAAGTACAATCACTGAAGGCGGCAGGGATTTCAGTGCAACGCTATGTTTGGAAATGTCGGAAGATTGGGTAGCGTCACCTAGGACCAGGCTATAATTTGCCCCGGACGCCCGTCCTCCATACACCTGTCTTCAAATCGCCGCGCTCACACAGTTGCCACCACTCTAAAATGGTATCGACTATATCATCCTGCCTCTGTATTCGGGTGAAAAATTAGAAATAGACTGATACAGAACAACTTTCCATGACGACGCACCCCGGTAAAATTGTGGTCCGCGTCCTCTATAAGATATAAATTATGTGTGCCTGGCGCTCTGGTACCCAAGGCTCTGGCGTATATGGTGGCGTCATATCTGGGAGAGCAATTTGAGCGGAAGCCGCATGCCCCCGTTACTGTGTAGCACTCACGGCGGCACAGTCTTGTCATTGAGTCCATGCAGGGACAGGGCGTGAGTATTCGCCGGAAACCGGTCCCAGACAATGGACGTATCCCAATTGGCGAACGTCTCCAAATCTGTTGGAAATATCCGGGCGACCATCTCCTTGCGAGCGACAGTGACTTTCCAGTCGTAGAAGCCACGGGTATCAAAATGGGGCTTGTAAATCGGCAGCAAATTGTCTATATATCAGTAGATACCGGCGCGCGATAAATTGGAGAAGCTGTGGGATACATACCATAAATTTTCTGTTCAATGAGGTCGGTGTGTGTCAGAGCCCTGTGAACTGCAAATACGTACGTGCATCCGGTATCGCCCCGAGCAGTTGACGAACCCGGTCACCGCCTTGCCCTCTTCAGACGTACAAAGCCAATGAAAGGCGATAATACTGCCTCGCGAGTGGCCCACCACCAAATCGATCTTGTAGCCAAATTGCGAGATCAGATACTTGACCACGACGTCTAAATCCGCGACGTCATCTGCCAGCGCGCCTTGTCGCCACGTCCCGGGGGTTTCATGGTTCCCTCTACGGGAGTGCGAATGGGTCGGACAAGAAGACAGCCTGCAGGTAATGGCGATCTCACCGAAAATCAAACCGGAACGAATCGACAGGCAGGCGCAGTGCGAGTCGCTTCTGGTACAGGTAGTCCTTGTGCCTAAAGTCGATAGAATAGGTACGGGCGCGGAGCACATCGAGCTGAAAGCTCGTTCACCCCATTGTGCCGTGCAGAATCTAAGGCAATGAATCTTGGTTCATTCGCTGTGTCCGATAACCTTGTGGGTACATACCAGTGCTATGCTCTTGCCGTCGGTCGGCTCTCCGGGACGCGATTGCTGCAGAACGCCTGCAATCGAGCAACCGGGTACTACGTCGGTATGTGGTATGAAGATTCTCTTAGAAACACTAGTGCTGTCCATTTCTGCGCGCTATGAGGCTCGAACGACCAACAACAGAGTTTACCTTGTGGCAATGGCGACGATACAAGCTTGCTCGAAATATCTTACCTGCGTGAGGTCACATGATAACACTCGAAGTCACACGTCACGAGCCACCATACGGAATCGTACCCGGAATCTGCTGAGAATATTGGTATGCGAGGCTCTCTACTGCCTTTTCCAACGGCTTTTTGTTGCTCTGTCTTGGGACTTGCCTGCTGACGCGGTACCAGTCATTCTTACCAGGCAACTTGGGGCTTCTCGAATTACGCTATAGCGGTACCCATCTTGCTGCGCTAGGACTTGCTGATTCGAATCTCGAACGTGTCCGTGCACAGCTTTCCTATGGCACACTCTCTCCGGCGCATGCCCTAAATAGCCCAGTGAATTAAGGTCAAATGAACGCCACTATCGCTATTGTTTACCGGTCCGAGCTGGTCACCCAGCATGCAATAGGGGCACACGACTGCAATTCCAGGCAATCGCACTAACGATGGGTGAAATTTCACTTCCCCGCATGGCAAAGTCGTATGGCAAAACACTCTCCTTCTCAGCAATACCCACAATACGAACGTATCTTAGGTCCTAGGCGCATACAACCCGCCTGAAACGGTATAGACTCGAGGCGCACCAAAGGGTCTTATCTGCACTTTGCTTGTCGTTTTCTATTCCTGTGGCACCCCGAATATAGCACGTGTGCATGCAGCAGCCAATCAGAGTCGAGTATTCTTGGTCGTGCGACGGGGTAGCATTCCCCAACGCACGTTCCCGCTGCACACGAGCGGTTTAGCATGCGCAGCAGGCACTCGACCAATTGCCGGCTCTGATGTGAAATTGAACAGTATTACCTTCGCGCTCACACCAGGTTGCTTATGACCGGAACAGTACTCACCGTGTCGATTTATGACCAGAGCAGTACTCACCTCTTCATTTCCTTGCGCGCACAGCCTTTCCTCTTCATCCTTGCTCTGCGATGGAAAAAGCCAACGATATCACCCCTGCGTATTCAGGCAGCTGCAACCCGCC
Organism: Heliocybe sulcata; assembly: GCA_004369045.1. Lineage (NCBI taxonomy): Eukaryota > Fungi > Basidiomycota > Agaricomycetes > Gloeophyllales > Gloeophyllaceae > Heliocybe > Heliocybe sulcata. The sequence continues at coordinate 848,461 of ML213508.1, read as the reverse complement.
GCGTCGCGCGAAACGCCTTCGGACGGACTCAATAACCCCTGCTCCCACACCGTCGAGTGGCACGAATCAGCCGAGGATCCTCCCCAAACCCATCCTCGACGACAACGACGAGCCAGAACTTGACGCAACGCCGCCCCCACCACGGCGCCGGGGCAGGAAGCCAGGAGCCCTGTCCAAGTCGGCACGCGAGTCGCTGAGGAAGGAGAACCACTCGCGTATCGAGAAGGCGAGGCGGACGAAGATCAACGATGCGCTCGCGACCTTGAGAGAGCTCGTGCCGGTTGACTATGGCGAGGTTGCGGAGGAGGACAGAACAAAGTCGAAACGGGACGAGAAGCAGAAAGAGTTTAAGCTCGAGGTGCTGGTGCGGACGGTAGCGTATATGCAGGACCTTATCGTGAAGGTGGAAAAGTTGGAGGAGGAAAAGTGTATAAGTTGTGGAAAGGAGAAGGGTGCGGGCGGCCTTTCAGTCGCTTCTGCTGGTTTGAAGAGGAAGAGGCCCACGGAAGATGAGGAGCGAGATGATGCACCCAGCGACGTCGATGAGCTCCTGTCCGATGAAGAAGCGGAGGAGGAGGAGGAAGATGTCCCGCCGAAACACACGAAGCCGCTCGAGGATAAAGACAAAAAGGCCCGGACAGCCGCGCCCGACGCACCCACCCTCTCCCCACCCGCCCTCCCCTCCATCTCAACATGGCTCCCAAAACCCTACGTCGACCCCTCCTACCTCGCCCTCTCCCCCCAGCTCCTCCCGCACCTCCCCTCTCCCCCGCTCTCCACCCCCTTCCGTCCCACCCCAAACACCCAACAACCGCCCTCCCTCCTCCTGCCCTCCCCCCACCCATTCGACAGCACCACCTCCAGGCAGCGGGCAGACAGCCTCAACGGCCTCGCGCTCCCCCAGGCGTGGACGGTCGAGGACGAGAGCGCGGCGTCGATGTTGCTCAAGATCAGCTCGCGGAGCTCGTCGTCTGGAGCGAGTCCGCCCCCGAGGGCGCGCAAGCCGGGGGTTAGTAAGGATGGGGAGGCGAGACCGAGCGCGGCAGCGACGCCCGGCTCCGTGCTTGGTCTTGGGTGGCGGGCAGCGTACTAGGTGGGTGGCGCATGGAGGAACCGCCCATAGCACGAAGCTGATGATATTGCTCGATGATAGGCGCTTGATGAGTGTGCGAGATGGGTCCCGGCGTTGTGTTCTTGTTTTGATACCGGAGGCTTGGTAGAGGTACGACCGTTGGGTCGCTAGATACTTTATTTGTTATTGTTGTATTTTTACCTGTTCGTTAGGCATAACACATGTATCTTCGACGTGGGGCATGAAATACATGAAGTCGAGATGCCCTGGAGTTTATCGTTGCTCGAAACCAATCTCCTTGCGCAGGTGAAGTCCTGTGCTGGATGGTACCTTTCATAGTCAGCGCGTTAACCTTATCTTTTTCGACGTTCGTAATGGATCCCTGTCATTGTTCACCAGCGTATCAGTATGTTGCGGCGCGTCACTGTTACGGCGTACATATTCAACCTACCTCTCGGGTGATCCCAATGTACAAGGTCCTCTACACTCCTGTAAGCGGGACAATTCATAACAGCCGCATACATCTAGACTGGCATCAGCTCTAAAGATCCGCATGCAGTATTACTGTTCCTGGCGTACTATTTCACTTCGCCTCAGAAGACTTGCATTCTCATTTATGAACCTTCCGATCGGACCTGAAACATGGATCATGAGCCTGATATCCAAGAGTAAACATGAAGAATTCCAAACCTCTGATGCCCTGCGCCACAGTACCATATCTTCCTACACCCGGAGCACGCTTTCAAACCATGCGGACTCCCTAAAAAGACCAGATTCATCCCATTGCACCTCCTCAGTGTCCTCCCCGAGGACTCACCACACTTGGCACACACCGCCTGCCTCATCCTATCCCTCCTCTCGCTCACCGTCTCCGACATGACGCCCATACTGTTCACCGAGAAGTCATTCACGACAGTCTCTCCCTTCTTCGGCTTCCCGCTTGCCCCGCGTCCCTTGTCGAGATCCAGCCCCGCAGGGCTCATGGGCATCCTGAAGACCTTTGGTCCCCCGCGCACAGACGCTGAAGAGGTCAGCGCCGCTGCTACGGCCTCTTGCGCTTTCCCCACAGAAAAGTGCATGGCTCAAAGTCCGCGCGGGTGAAGAAGGAGTACTTGTAGTTCGTGGCGGATAGCGCGGCACGTATGAAATGGATCTGGCCCCGCGTTGTTCTGTGCCTGAATATCCAGATATCCTTCGCCCAGTTGCTGTGGAAGAAATTTAAGCTGGTGGGTTCAGGTGGTCTCGGGATGTGCGCGTACCGGTTCCCTTTGCCGTGGTCTTCTGGTGGACACATGCCCCGGCCCTCCAGGAGGACGACACTCCCGTCGCTCTCTTCCTTTGGTAAGATCTTCTCCGCCTTTGCACCATAGGAATTAGCAGGCGCCCGGAAGTGAAGGTACGGACGTACGTGAATTTCATGCATCCACCTGTCCCCGAAGTCGTAGAAGTATTGCGCCTTCTGTTCAGGATTTTGCAGCAGGTGTGCCAGTGTATAATTGTCTGCGTCGATGTTGCCGTAGCAAACTTTCTCGACGTGGGCCATACTACAATTCTGTGTGGTGGTTAGATAAGGCGAAGTGGATGTTTCATCGAAGAAATTACCCGGGGTCCGAAACATGCACCGTCCTACTGGTCCTCCAGTACAAAGGCATGAGCGTTCCTTGCCCTTCTCAGGAAAGACGCTGATATTAGCACTGTTGCCAATATTATAGGGGTGCTTACCATCCCATGATTGGCTGGACGACTTTGTCTTGGAAGGTGTCCAGGTTGATGCCTCCGGAGACCTTGAACCGGCGGTAAATGAGCTCTTCGCCGACATAACCGTGTGTGTAGACTTTGTCCATTTCCCTGAGATCGACGAGTTTGAACGGGATGTCACTGAATGATATTAATGACCTTGTGAGGTGGCAAAGTACCGGTCCGCCTTACATCATGTTGATGCGAAGGATATACTCACGTTCTTGGAGTTCACCGAGTTCCAGATTTGCTAGGGCAGCTTCCTGCAGCACGATAGCACATCGTAAATACTTGGAATTATGGTTGCATCGGTAGAGTTTTCTACAGAACCAGATGCGCAGCTGACCTTCTTTTTCATCAGGGCGTTCACAAATTGCTGCTAAGGTGTAGGCAAGGATTCCCCGCCTGGGTTGATGTATACGTAACTATATTTCATCCATGTAAAAGACAGGACTCAGATAAAATAGACTTAAACATTGTGGGGTGCACATACCGAGCGAACAAGGTTACGGCCCATGTCCCAGTCTGAGTACCCAGCATCGTCATATGGGAAGACGCCCCATCCCAGGATCTCGCCAAAGTCGTTCTTTGGGGGAACGAAAGCGGCAGGGTCTGCTTGAGTCATTAATAATCCATAAGTATGTAAATCAATTCATAAAGGAGCGCACCTTCAAAGAAAACGTCGTCCAAGCCGTCGCCGGCATCGCTCGGATGCAGCTTGACGAATTTTGGCTTGCCTCCCTAAGGACGCGCCTCCTGGTCACTGTGCCGGTCAGAGCCAAGCATACTTCAGAAGTTCAGGTGGCAAAGCAAGCGACATGGTGGCGTGCGGAAGGAATAGAAGGAGGCAAAGTGGCGGAGTTGATTCACCCAAGATCTGGATCGGCGGTCTAAAACTTTACTCCCGCGGGATCTGGAGATCCGGAGATCGTTAACCGCCAGTACTTTGATTGTCCAATGAGAATCGTTAATACTCAGGTCGCTTTTAGGTTCCGTGAGAGACGAATACCCTACTTTTGGAGGATCAAAGTATGCGTGGTGACAATAATAATGGTCCACCTGAATATTCCATGACTGCGCGGTATTCTCAGACATTAGTATCGTCCTATCTCCTGTACCCATTACGAATAGACCCTAAAATACAAATACATATCTTAGCTGCAACTAGAATAATTTTACTTCTATTGATACATGCACAACTGTAGCCGTATAATAGAATAATCGGATAATGAGAGATGGGACAAAAGTCGCCACCTCTGCCAGTGGCGATCACACTACCACCGACAAATACAGTCGTCGAAGCGAGATGGTACCTCTGCGGCACGTCTTCGAGGGATGAACGTCAATAATTCCTGCGTGGACGGCCGAGGCTATATATCCCTGAAAATCCCTGGTCCTGGCGCCGTGCATAACGTCCGGCTTCCAGATGCTCCTCTCGACGAATATCACCTTCCTACAACGATGTCCTTTGGAACGCTCTTCTCTCAAAAACCGTATGAGAGGGATAAACTTCTTCGGGACCTGCAGCCGACGATCGAGCGACGTGGTGGAAGTTGAGGGAGGATGAGCGTGCGACCCAGGGGAGGTTGCTGGGTTTGCGCCTTCGAAGTCCGGTGATATCGCATTTTCCTCTAGACCGGGACTCTCCGAGCCGGCAGCCACTCCAGGGTCTAAAACGTCCTGCCCATCAGGATCATCGGCATCCTCCATGGTATCCTGTCTCTCACAGGCGTTGGCACCCTCCACCTCGTCCTGCCCATCAGAGAAGAAGACACTCTTCGAGGTATCCATCGCTCTGTGGCCGAGTGGCTGTCCCAGCTCCGAGTCGACCACGGCCTCCACGGGATTAGGATCTGGAGAGGATCTCCAGCTTAAGTTGTTGTCGAAGGTCCTGGGCGCCATATCAGACGCCAGGACCTGCGGACAAGAGCTAAAGGAGGAATCGTCTGCCATACTGGCTAGAACAACGCTGGACCAATCCAGGACCACAGAAGCGCAGGGCTTCAGAAGCGAGCTTGTGGCTGTAGGAGCAATCAACACTACTTCGTAGCCCCGCATTTTTAAAATGGAGACCGCATAGGCGAAGTCCCTATCCCCAGAGATCAGAACAATCGTAGTGGGCGGTGGATTGTCCATAGAAAAAGCGAACATGTCTACTGTTGCGAGTATCAGATATGGTGATAGACTGGGGGCTCAAATTTGGGTGTAACTCGTACCAATAATCATTTTGTCGGCTACATCCTTTCGACCAGCGTGAGGACAGCCTATGAGCGAGATCCCAGAGGTCTGAAGCCTAGAGATGTGGCGATGGCACTTGGCAGAGGAAAGGAGACTGTTATCAAAGTATGCTCTGAACTGGGATACAGTGCCGTATTTGCCGGCTATATTTTTTATTCTGGAGGCCACAGCCGTCCCGGACAGAGTCAGAGGCGGACTAACATTTTCTAATACACCGTTGATCAACATCGTTATTAATAGTACCGCAATACGCACCATGATCCCAGTATATTGCTACGGGGTTTACCATACTAGCCGCAGTGAGCAAGAGATTGGTGGTTGACTCAGTGAGAGACGCGTTGTTGATGTCCGTCGAGACGCAGAAAGAGGCATCTTTTAAACGAAATAAACAAAAAGATACGGGGAGCGGCTGTGCCGTTTCCATTCAATAAGACTTGATGTTTCCCACTTCGCCGATTGGTGAAGCCTATGTTTAGACTGATCTTCATTGATTTTCGTCTGTGGATCGTAGAACGGTTGCCTGAGGATGGGATCGATCAAGGGCGTCCCCTCCCCCGTGAGAACTTCACACGGCCATAAAGGCAAATGTCGCAGAACATGTATGCATCTCCGAGATGTAATAAATATATCGTAGGCTGCCTGTCGTCCTCAAATCGCATTCGTATGACAGACATTTTGGGATAGCAGATACAAATTTAAAGACTTACATCTATCCGTACTCAGGCATCCCATACCGGGGTACCTCAGGCCTCATGCATCATGTTGCACTCGGTTCCTAATTCCTATGACTAGACACGTTCATTTTGCTCGAGGAACTTGATCTCGGGCACATGTCCGAAAAATCTAATCAGCATTACAATGGTCTCATGTTATAACGGCATGTAAACGTCCACCTAATGTCATTATAACCCATTATAGATGTACAGTACGTCGCTCATTAGAGGCCTACAGTTCTAACTGCAGATTCTGCTTTCTCTCAAAAGCTGCTTTCTCGGCAAGCCCTCGGCGGACACACGTTACTCTCACGCCTCACCCTGAAAAGGGCCGCGTATTACAAGATTTGAGTGATCTGATTGGTTACGAGTGGTGATATCGGGCAAGATTTCCGAGGTAAGCGCTCGGCCAATTGCAAAATGAACAGCCGTCGGCGAAGTTTGTGGCTTTGCCTTCAACATCCTTCGCCTAGGAGCTGTTATAGGCTATTATACTGCAGCTGCTTTTCTCTACTCGCTTGCGCAATACTAGCTACTATTGTCTCTGTTGGGCGACTGCTAGGCTGAATACTTGTCGACTTGAAAATGCTGCGCCCAGGTTGCACGAGAAATCTGCGCTTGCGGAGGTCACAACTCACCGCCCTGCGCTGTCGAAAGTTCTCCTCTCTTTCAGATACGGAGTCTGTGAACGAGGAACCGACCATCGCTTCATACAACGCTCAAGAAGAAGACCGCTATAATATGGAGCAGGTGGATTTTATGAGGAGGAGACGTCAAACGGATGCGAAGCGGAGGCAGGGGGTACGTCGTTCTCTCTGCATTCCTTGCTTTGCTATAGGTGGATTCTTCTGCTAGGGTGAGACATTCATGGACCAGAGGATCGTGCATGTACGGGGCGGTGCGTGAATTTCCTTGTTACGCGTGCAGGCAAGTGCGATCTCTGTATATACGTTCGTGCAGCGGAACGCATGACCTACAATATCCTTCCGCGCATGCTAGCCACATATTTAGTCCCATTAATCTCATAATGATGCCCTGAACCCGCGCTAACACGTCTTCAGGCAGAGGAGGTGACGGCTGCGCTTCTTTCCATCGAGAAAAATGGGTACCTAAGGGTCCGCCTTCAGGCGGCGACGGCGGAGAGGGGTCCTATATCTACCTTTTGCCTACACAACATCTAACAACTCTTTCTTCCGTACCCCGCATCATCAAGGGTGCATCCGGAGGACCTGGGGGAGGGACCTGGAGGAACGGCAAAGATGCTCCTCCGACCATCGTCCGCGTTCCTCTTGGCACCGTCGTGAAACAGCTCTCCCATGACGACCCGCGACGCGCCAAGGACGCCTTCGAGCGGTTCCAGGAGAGCCTCGAGGGTCTCGACGAGGAAGAAAGGGTGGACAGGATCCGGAAGCGGAGATGGGTGCACTACCCCGGGTTCGAGGACGACAACCTACAGAGGGAAGCGTTCCAGGAAGCTGACAAGATGCTCAAGATGGAAGAGCGAGCACTTGCAAACCGACGTCAGCGTCGCGGCCTTATTCACCTGGACCTCGACAGAGCCGTCGACACGCCGGAGACGGAAAAGGATCCGGATGCACCCCTCGGTCGGCCCCGTGCGAAGACCTGGGGGTATCTGATTGCAGAGGGCGGGGCAGGTGGGATGGGAAACCCGCACTTCCTCAGCAAGACGAACCGCTCGCCGAAGATTGCCACCCGTGGACAGGACGGCGAGTGGATATCGCTCGAGCTCGAGCTCAAGATCCTGGCTGACGTCGCGATGGTGGGCATGCCGAATGCAGGGAAGAGTACTCTGGTCAGGGCACTCACGGGCGGGCGCGTCAAGAGCGAGATCGCAGGCTTTGCGTTTACGACTCTCAATCCGATTATGGGTGTTGTGAGAGTTGGCCCCGACGGGTGGATAAGTGGCGAGGAAGGTGCAATTTATGATGAGACGGCGCTGGAGGGAAACAGGCTTAGGGACGGTATGGGCGTGCATGGCTATGTCGACGGTGAGGAGGCAGATGATGAAGCCGTGGCGGCCCGCGATGACTCCTCTGGAGAGGAGAACACCCAGTCTCGATTACCTCATGACTCTACAATAGGGGAGAGCTTTCGATTCACTATCACGGACAACCCGGGGCTGATTGAGCACGCCGCGGAGAACAAGGGCCTTGGCCACATGTTCCTCCGGTCAATCGAGCGCTCGCACGCGCTCGTCTATGTCGTGGATCTCGCCTCGCCTGACCCTTGTGAAGAGTTGCGGATCCTCAGGGAAGAGCTAGACAAGTACAGGGAGGGCATGAGCGGCAAGGCGCGGATGGTTATCGCGAACAAGGCGGACTTGCTGGGCCAGGGTGGGGAACAGGAGGCTGAGGAGGCGAAGCGTAAGTTTGTGAGACTGGAGGAGTACGCGAAGACGGAGATGGGCACGGACGCCCGGGGAAGGACATTGGATGTTGTGCCCGTCTCGGCGAAATACAGTATGAATATGAGGAAGGTCGTTGGATTGATGGTCGGGTACGTTGAAGAGGCCAGGCGGCAGGTGGCATTACAAGAAGGAGAAGAGAATACCTCGACATTGAATGACTATTCATATTAACTCGAAACGCACTCCAATATCATGCTTATTGGCTCGTCTGTCCTGCCATTAACATTATGGATCTGATTGATAGTATTAATACACAGAGCAACACCATTAATCGTGGAACTTACGACTAGGCACACAGAAGGACCTTTCGTAGTGAGCATGTCTCGGAATATTCGCTGATACCACAGAAAATTTCGCTAGCTTTCTCTTACAGTGCAGCACAAGATGGGAGTCAAGTTGGAAGAGAGGATAGAGAACTGTCGTTTATTCTGTACGACACGCGTCTTTCGCCCAGCAAACATACTTACTCCACTTCTCGGCGTTGTGCAAGCACCGCTCGGGGCGTCAGGATACAATGAAGACTACAAAGGCTAGCTCATCCCTGTACGTGATTCCCCCCAGCGGCCTCCGTGGGTCGATCGTTAGCGACTCCCTGGACTGGCCGGCCATTCCGCTCGCCAGATGCATTTAGTCGTTCTCGAGCCTCCTGAGCCCTTTTCCTCCTGAAATATGCGTCCTCGGCCTTCTTGTTCGCCTTCTGGACCTCGGGATCCGCTTCGGGGCCAAGCGCTGCGTACACACGATGAGCGCAAGCATATAAAGTAAAGGACGGAGACGTACAAGGACCACTGCCGAAAAATTTGATTGCACAGCCGAGCTGCCATAGCTCCTCGCAGCCAAGGATGTGGGCCATTGGTGGACCGCTGTATTCCTTCAGGGGCATGTTCAAGTGACATCGGTGTCGTTGTACATGCGTGAAGTCCAGGACAAACGCCCTTTCGCGACGCTTGTCAAAGAGAATGTGCCGTGTATCTTCATCCATGCCGTTGTGTAGGAAGCCAGCCTTGTGCAGCGCCAGCAGCGCCGCCATCGCCTTCGCTCTGTCGTCCATGAGTACCGGCTGCGGAGGTCGAGACTATGACAAGCACACCTTCTATCCTTCCGTACAAGGTTCTTGTCGAGCCTCGCAATACTGTACGGCAACCCTGCCCACTCCATGAACGCGCAGGCTATGGTCACGCCCCACGTCATGGTCCCGACCCAGACCCCGTAGTGCTTCGGCACTGCGCGCCCCTGCAGTTCATTGAGATGCTCCCTGTAGAAGATGGCTTCCTCGAGCACGAAATTCGGGTGTGGAAGGCCGTTACCGGCGGTGTTGAGAGCGATCTTGATTGCGAAGCGCAGGCGGGTGGTGGACGGGTCGGATGGGAATGATTCCGCGTAGCATACAGGCGTTGAGGATGATCCCCATGTGGTGCACCAGGTGCTGAAACTCTCAAAGGGCAGTTCCTTGCCAGATGTGCGAAGGAGAGCCGTCACGAAGAGATCGGGAGGGAGAGCACGGGAGGAATTGGCGTCCGTATAGTTGTACGGACGGAGGATAATGCTTTCGTCTGTTCCAGCAAACAGGATTTTGAACGCCAGGCTCGTCGCTGATGAGTACTAGTGGCTGCTGGGACATGATGATGGTTCGAGTGTAACAGAAAGTCGGATCTACTACATGATTAACAACGCGTTCGCGGACCGCGACCGCGCCGGCGAGCACGTGATCGCGTGGGCTTTCTCCTGCACGTGAATTCGCGTAAGCTTTGGCCCGCAGGACATCCCCCGCTCCGCCAGCGACCTGACTGTGGCTTCTCTTGTCACTCTAAACGCTCGGGTTATATCCACCTTGATCTTTTCCAAGGCCATGTGCGTGTCACAGCACAACTAGAGAATGCAATTTCCAAGGCACAATCAAGAACACCAGTAGTCCGGGAAGTTAGCTACCTCGCGACCGCCAGTTTCGCGAATCGAAGCAAATAAGTTATCAAGAGATATCTTGGCAAAGGCCTGCATACTAGAAACCGAAGTCCGATCCTCCTCCATGCGAAGTTTAGGGTAGAGAACAGACAAAGAACCTCTACAGCATCGGTCAGCCCTAGGATTTTTTCCCATCCGTAGTAGACGGCTCAGCCTTCTCGTTAACCGCAATATTATAAGGACTGAAGTCATGGTTCGCAACTTGATACAGTCTGGCTCGACTAGATGAGCTGTTGGGACCCGACGAGCCGTCCGGACTGATACTGGACGTAGCCGTGTCGTAGTCTGGAGGCTGCCATGCTTCTGCAATCTCGCTAGCATTTGAAAGAGGATGATAAGTCGGGTACAAGCCTGATCCTTGTGTCCCGACGCCACTTCGCGAGGACAAGTTGGTCATGCTTCCGTGTAAAGGAATATTATGCAGGGAGCCTTGGATAAGCGAAGACGCATTGTACTCGCTTATCGGATGCGGGAACGGGTTCACCTGGCCAGCTTCCGGTGGGATGTGGTCACCAGCCAAGTCCAATGCTGCTGCTTCACGGCGTCTGGTTCTTTCCCGCCTCATTCTCATAGGAATGACTATGGCCGCCGTGAGGACGACCAGTCCCATGAGACTGCATGCAGAGATGATCCCTGCAAGGGTTGCGGCGGACGAATGGTGAACCTTGGCCGCTGAAGACGTGGCGCTGGCGCTAGATGTCGCCGACGACGTCGAAGGCAGAAGAGTACCCACTTCTGCCGGTACAGTTGGATTCGGGGACGGAAAGGAGCTATTGAGGCAAGCCGTGTTGCCCGTCTGCGCAACAATCAAGGACTGTGTGACTCCGCCTCTGTGACCAGCTGCGTCCACCATGGTGAAGATTACATTCGTGAAGTTCGGGAGATCGGCCAGCCAACTAAACGTAGTAGAACCCGTCGGCGGATTAAGGGTAAAGACTTGGTGTCCGGGGATGATACCCTGACCAAGTCAGGTTTGCCTTCAATATTGTATCCCGCCATATGTTAGAGTACTCACCATTATGGTTACTGGTTGCGTGGTATTAGTATTGTAGTCGTAGAACTGGAATGACCTATGACAAGGGTTTCAAACAAATGATCAGCAGATGCTAAAATACCACGTACTGGCATTGCTGAACAGTGTCGTCCGTATAAAAGGTGAAGTCCGGGAAAACAGGCGCCGTGTCACAGTTAGGGCTGCCATCATTGGATCCAACAGTAACTGGGCTGGAGGTGCCTCCCGCCGGATAACCGGTAGCATCCTGCAGAAGAAATACAAACTGTGTCCCGGCAGAGAATGGGAGGTGGGTCTGATAGAACCCTTGACTCCCTTGATATGCAGTTGAAGGAACGGATTGGACCACTTGTCTTCCATATACCTGGGATCGAATATGTAAGCAATCAATCGCCCATACCCGTTGCACCTCACAGATACGAAGTTGAACTGAAACGGAGCTCGTCCCCCTTGTAAAGGGATATCAGGAGACGCAGATAAGAACGCAGTTGGCGCTCACCTGTCCAGGATATGTTCATAGGGCCGCACTCAGTCGGCGTACTGAATGTGACATTGACCCCCCGGACGAGAGATGTGCAGACACTGAACCATATGCTACCGATAATCCATATCGATAGCATGTTTCTTGCGAACCCCTGGGTGCTGCCGTGACACTGTACACCTCTTGCTCGAGTTCGAACACAAAGGGACGGGGTATGGCGCAGCAACTGGCCAAACCTCTAGAGCCTGCTCAGAGTCGGTGGTAGAAACGGAAAAACATAGCAAAGGCGAGCTCGGAGTGGTGGCTCAGACCCCCCTGAGATATCCCTATTCTCTGGGTTAGCGAGGAAACGATGCTCTGTTGAACGATTGCAAGGGACAGATGAGCGCCCGGGGTTCACGTGAATGTTGCACCACGTACATCATAACTGCACAGCTTAGACCTTACTCAAGGCTTCAGGAGGATAAACTAGACCCCACAAGCCCCGAAGGAACCTAGGAAACAAGACCGACGTGCCCACTGATTGATCGGAGCGCCGCAAGGGTGAAACATCGTGGTAAAAATATGGTGCGGTAGTGCTTCGCAATGCTCCCGAGCTTGTCCTACTTGCAGTAAGTTCGGACCAGCGAATCGAAGAGTCCATCAGGACGCCCAAGATCCAAAAAGTCGTCAGAGAGACCAGGAAGATCAATGAGTCACGATAGCATACCAACAGAGCACCAATAATTACGCAAACAGCGATCGGCACAGGAACCAAACAGGTCACAGCGGCCCCACTGAAACCATGTTTACGGTAGCGTGTCTCCGACTCTCCAAGCCACAACAGTGAACCCATCACGACAGAGGCAACGATGGGATAGGTGCCGGAGAAGGACACAGAAAAAGATGCATGGTTACAAGTGAAAGAGGAAGCTAGAGACTCCTGACGCGCAATGGCAACTGCACGCCTTCTTCCTCTCTACCACGTATCTTAGGCTTGACCGTGTTTCCCCCGAGGTGATAGAAGTCCAAAGCTACGCCGGCGTCTTCCACAGAGAACCGACGTACCACAGCCGCAACAACCATCTAGGAAAGTTTCGATCACAACGCGTCTGAAACAAGGGGGACGACGTACCTTGATTTCTGCGATGGCTGCCGACACCTCAGCGTCGACGAAGATATTCGTGAATTGTCACTCACCGAACGTTCGCCCTAAGCACACCTTAGGTCTGTGGCTCTGTTAGATGCAGTCCATGCAGTAGATGATGTATGCCAGCGCGTACCCATGTCCAAAGGTCAATGTGTGGCCTTGAGCTTGGATAGACGCCACAGCTTCCGGAATATCATTATCAAGCCACCTCTCAGGACGGAATTCGCGGGCATCGCTTCCCCAAATTCCCTCATCACTGTTGATACCATCTCGGACTGGTATCATAACAGACTGTCCTGCCTCTACCCGCACAGAGGTCGCGCCGGTGCCCGCTACGGGAAACTGCAGAGGGATAATATCGTCCGCCACAGCCTTGAATTATCATAGATGTCAATCAGGATGCGCATCTCGAAGGACGGAGTGGATAGGTACTCACAACGCGGGCGATATCCATGAGCACAGCCTTCAATCTCAGAGCCTCACGAATAACTGCATCGATGTAAGGCAGAGTAGCTGGATTCATGAGGTCGTCGAACGAAGCTGCATGCCCGGATGCTTGCTCGAATTCCAAGAGTTCCAGTCTTAGCTTCTGTTGGACATGCTGATGGCGCCCTAACTCGTACAATGTCTCCTGGTAGGGTTGAGGTTGTGCAGTTCCATTGTAAAAGACAGTCTCACAGATATGACGTTGGCTGAAGATTCAGAACCGGCGAAGAGTACGCCGATTATCTGTTGAGCTGCCGTCAATGTCAAGCTACCTGGTAATCGTAGAGACTCACATTCGCAATGACCTGTTCCTTGTCTAACTGCTCTCCTCGATCATCTGTAATTCAGTTCAGCACTTCCAAAGCACTTCCGCAGCAATGAAACAGATTTCACTGAGCAATTTCAGTAACTTCGCATCAAGACCAATATCGTTCTTCGTGCCACTCCACACGCTTTCTGCAATTTTCCCGAGCTCTCCTCTCAGGGTGGTCGCCCACTTCTTCATCGGAGATGGGAGGCTAAGGAGGTGCGGGAACATTGACACGATACTCCCAAGAAACAGAGTGAGCATGTTGCCTCTGGGCGCGTTGGTGATGTTATGAAGCAGATCCGAGATTGGCACGGAACCTGACGTTGTGCTGGTATCGTGCATGAACATGCTCATGCTTATAGCATCCAGTCTGAGGGAGGCAGTTACTATTGGTACCCAAATTATAGGGAGAATGCGCACGTTAAAGCATGGAGAGCAGGTGCGATGTCGAATGTTGTAGAGTCCTTGTCGGCTAAGGCTGTCTCCCATTGTTGTATAAGCTGTTGAAAGCGTGAGTGATTTAATAGCGCCAACTACGTATAGAGAAGCTCACTCTGTCACCAAGTTGTTGAAATATATGTGAGATGTCTTGGATCGACTGGTACCTAACGAGGCGACAGTAAATCCTCTTCTCATCCTGAACGAATACTACCTACGTGAAAGCCGGATTCAGAATTTTCCTCTGCTTAGCGTGCTCGTCGCCTGTTCTGGTGATTAAGTAGCAGCTCACACAGCAGGCGACGCCGGCTTACCTTCCGCCGTAAATAAACCTTGTCCAAACTGAAATTGCCCGTCAAAGGCAGGTTTATACGCGCAGCACCAAACATACCCAAAGTCCAAGGACAATGCGGTCCGTATTAGGGCGGACGTAGTTTGACGCTCTTGTAGATAAAACATGAGATATGCCTTTCGGGTCGCCCAGTACGAGGTGGCGTTCCTAGGGAGCCTCGTCAGTCAGATGTCGTAAATGTTAAGAAAGTGTTCACCGTAAATGCTCCATGGAGCCTGTATGTGCGGCCATATTCCTTTGCCCATGCAGGGTAACGGGTACCGACAGGCGCTAACTGGAGGTCAAGGGCATGACCCGCTATTCTACTCGGGGACGGTGGACCTGGAAGCTCCTTGAGTCGAGAGGCCTCTTGAACGAGACGATTCAATATCGCAGTGAACCCAATCAGAACGATGGCGAAGGAGACCGAAGCTGCGACGAAAGACATTAGGATTCAATCTTACTAGGCTGAACGAGCTTCAGGAAGTAGTGAATGACCACAGCCCGCGAGTGGAGGTCAGCTAGTTGTACGCAGTAGTCAATGACGCGTTTTCGCGCCCGAGACCACCATAAGCACGGCGAACAAGAGCAGCCTGAAGATCTCGCATCTCCGAATGATTTCCCCAAGGACCTATTAAAGCTGAGCGCCCAAGGCATGCAGTCTATAGCCGACGCAGTGAACAGAGGCAATAACATCCCAGATCCAGGTCCATAAATTTCACGAAAATAACATGCGGTTCAGGAGGGAAGTTTCATACCAAATCCGAGTGTGGCGTGTGCATACGATCAATACACGTCGACGCGGTGGCTGCACCAAGTAGTATCCTCAGTTTAGCGCTAAGCTTCAGTCTTGCTTACATTCCTCACCTCAGGCCTCATCACCCCAACCGCACAGCATGTTTGCGGACGAGCTGAAGGCGTTTCGCAGACTTGGGGTCAGAGGGGTATGACATTCGCGTACTCATCACCGTGAGTCGGGTATCTCTGACAATCGTTACAGGTCCTCTTGCAACTGCTGAACTTCGCTTCGGTAATCGCGTCAGGTCTCATGATGTGGAAAGGACTCGGTCTGGTCACAAACACAGAGAGTCCGATTGTGGTTGTGCTCAGGTCCGTCGAGAACTATCCGGGCAACTGACGGCATGACTGACTCTGCACAGTGGATCCATGGAACCGGCTTTCTACCGCGGCGACCTTCTCTTCCTCACCAATCCTCCAAACACGCCTTACCATACTGGCGACATTACCGTCTATAAAGTCCCTGGCAGCCCAATTCCGATCGTTCATCGAATACTCGAGGTGCGCGGCGTGAACCGCAAGTCGTCCAGGTCGAAGGCCGCTATGGCAAAGGAGATTACGGACGAGGAGAAGGGTGCTGTGCTAAGGGCCATGGAGAGCGATCCGGAGGTTGAGCAGTTGCTACTCACGAAAGGCGACAATAACCCCGTGGATGATATTGATTTGTATAATGGGTTGGATTGGCTAGAACGTAGACATGTTGTCGGAAAAGTTCGCGGGTGAGTCCTTCTGAGTTGTGGCCTGAATCCGGACTGCTTTCATTAAGTCTTGCGGCTCTGGGTGCCCGTGCGGACGTCTTGCTAATAAGTCCGTCTGCTGGTCAGGTTTTTACCATACGTCGGATACGTCACCATTGCAATGGTATGCTGTCCGATCTCCCTTGTCAATACCGCGCTAACTCGAGCACTCATGGCAGAACGACTTCCCAAAGCTAAAGTACCTGTTGTTGGGCGTCCTAGGGCTATTCGCCCTTGTACAACGGGAGTAGTCATGTCCTCGTGTATTATATTGAGTATCTATTGAGTACGTTTCTTTGGAAGAGCTGACTACCTCGGACTGGCTTAAAATTACCCTCGTGTGCAAATCGGCAAGGGGCGATGCTGGAATCCCCGACGACCTGCATTTGTGACCCTAACCAGGACGAGTTTAGGTGGTTCGTGGATTGATCCACCTTTTCTGGAGCAATCATGCAGTTGCGCCACTAACCAGGTAAAGGGACTCCATACGAAGGCAATTTCTGTTATGGCGATATCAGTTTAGGGATATGCGGCGGATATGAGAGACATGCATCTAATGTCGCTGCCTTCTCCCTAAACATGCTTGGTGAGTCCGCACTGTATCTCGGGTTGGAGAACGGTTTTGCTCAGCTGCTTGAGGCCCCAGCGTTTCAGGCTGAGCTCTGGGTACAGTACCAGGGCATCTGACTCGGTTTCTAGGACCGCCGACGCCATTGGTGTGGCAACACCAAACAACCTTGCCTTTCGCCTTGGGCAAGCACTTTTACGCTCCAGCAACAGACGAATACAGTCCCAGAGCATGGCTACGGCAAGTGACATTATCCTCCGCTTGGTCAGGCAACGAATGTTTGAATGCGTCGCCATAGGCCACTCGCCCGGAAAATCTCTAGGACGCCTCGCATGCAGGAGTCAGGATTAACGACGCAGAGACTGGACAGCCAATCGCCTTGCCGATTTTATGGACGCCTTCTTCCGATCCTATAGGATTCTGAGGTCAGTCCACCGATTATATATCCAGAGGCAATATTCAGGGAACTCCCTCCGGGGGAGAGGGCCCGTCGCTAAACTGACTCTTCTATCTCACGCAGTCTTGTGTTGTGCGCTGGAGGAAGAGAGCGCTGCAAGATACACCTCGGTGCTACGTAGGACCGAGGACAACTGGCATTGGCGTAAGCGTGGCCAAGTAGGGCTCGGAGCACAGCCACCACGGGGCTTCTTGCGCTTCGTCCACCACTATTCTTGCATTTATTCTGTAGTTGAAGTAACAGCGATTACGAGTCTCCTCGCGTGGTCCAACAGAAAGCGCCGGCGGATAGCATCCATGCCGCGTTTTGATTATCGCCAAGCGTCTCCTACGGGCTTGTATTTAAGGGCCACGCCTCGGTCGCTGTGCCCCATCCACCACCATCATCATGTATAATCTTACTTCCTCAGGTGGGCGGCACTAACGTACTGGCTGCCTGGTTGAGACTAACTGCAGGAATTGTAGTTGCAGAGGCTTCCATCATCGCTGCCACCACCCTCAAGCAAAATCCATATCACTATGTGCCGACAAAATGGGTATGCGTTCTTCTCGTCGTTTTGTTTAGTGTCTCTGGAGGTCCGTGCACTTCTTAACATATAGACCTCTTCCTACGTGTCAGCTTATACTATGGCCTCCCGCAGTGATCCATCTGGGCGAAGCTATCGCCTACAGGATGTGGTGGCTGCTGCCTACCGCCGTCTTGGCATGCATCGCCGAAGTCATCGGCTGGGTCGCGAGAACCATTTCAAGTGGGAACCCTTACTCTCTAAATCCTTACCTTATTCAGTACGTGTTATTCGTGTCACTCGTCATATGGGTATTCATTCTGCGTCCTCTCGACAGAATAACAGCTACTATCATCGCACCCACGCCCCTGGTTGCTGCGAACTTCGTCATCCTCGGAAAGATAATCGAGCGTCTAGGGAGTCAGTACAGTCGACTCGGCGCTAGGTCTTGTGAGTAGTAGGAGGCGCCTCCCGCTTACGAATGAGCTAACGGGGCAATTGATAGATACGATCATCTTTTGCAGCTGTGTGAGTAGTTGGGACGTCTCCAGATCTTGGAACAGATAAACTCATTTCGCTCTTGTAGGACGCGATTGCTCTCGTTGTACAAGCATTGGGAGGCGCTGTCGCAACGAAGGAGGTCAACAAGCAGGAGAGACCGGACAAGGCATGATTGTCGCTGCTACTCTCATTTTAGCGCTCACTGACGTTACCATTTATCAGGGAGGTCATATCATGCTTGCAGGCATAGTCTTCCAGATGGGTACGTCGCACCTAGGTTCCCTATTTCGTGGATTTTCATACCGTGTTCAGCTGCTATCTGTGTCTACGTGGCTTGCGCGAGCGAGTTCCTCTTCCGTTTCTACAGCAACAAGCCGCTTCGCGCTGCACCGCTGTCCTCGACGGGTTCCACATCCTCTATGGCTGACCCGAACAAATTGCAGCCCCGTGCAGCACTTGACATGAAGATGCAGATGATGATTTTAGAACTTGTGCTCAGCACGATCTTTATTTTCATCCGGTACGTCCCCAAGACATTCCACTGGTTTTAGTCTGACGTACGTGCCTTCCCAGATCGGTATATCGTACGGTCGAACTGTCAGACGGATGGAACGGGCCCATTATCTCCACCCAGGTGTACTTCAGTGCGTACATCCATTACGTTCCCTACCAGCAGTGCCGCTTAACTTTCTTCAGATGTCCTCGATGGAGCCATGATCGTGCTAGCCTCCTATACATTGAACATCCTACATCCCGGCTACCTATTGAAGACCGCGTACAACCCGGTTCGCCGCGCAAGCGATGAGTATGCTCTCTCATCGAGGTCTAAGGCCTAGAATGTGAACGCGGAGTCGAAGGATGCATGGAACTATGTGGTTGCTACGTGGCTCATAGACGTTAATTTCTCTCTTCTCTGGGTCATACATCTTATGACACTTTTCGGTAGTTTCTCGCTTTAACGTGATTATACGTGATTATACGGACACAAATCGCATCATAAAGCGACTAAGATAGTTTGGGGAGAATTGACAGCATTCTGCTTTCCCTGCACTTCGACACTTGAGTAATCCTTCCAGGGAGCTGACATGCTAATTCGCTAAAGGCATGTCCACTTCGTAGCCTTGTCTTCGTGCTTTCCCTCGGTCATCGTCTCCTGGGGTCGGCACAAACCTAAGCTCGAAATCTCTTTTCCATTACGATATATCTGAATCAATGTTCTGACCCGTGTATACTGCGGCTTCGTCGGTTTCACCATTGCAATGTGGTGGCTTCAGACAAGACAGCCATATTTTGTCGGTTCCCATAACCCCTCACTGCACGTGTCGGACTCGAGGAGTAGAGCGTTATCCCGATATGGACCTCAGCCGCACTACCCCAGCGGCTCTGCTGAGTCCTGTGTTCCCACTAGCTCGCCGCAGCTGCACTTCGGCTCTGTTTGTTGACCGCTGTCAGAGCCGCTGTCGTTCGAGAAATGAGTAACCCAAGTAGAGGCGAGCTAGCCTGGTTGTTCCCTTCTACCTCCATGGCATTGACTACTGGTCGTAATGCCTCCGCGCATTTTCGCCGCTGAGATTGATTGTGGAGAGACCTCACCTTTGCCGCATCGACTCGGTCTTCCATGTTCCGCAGGGCACCCGAGAGATGACCAATGGCAAAAAGTTTTTCGTGTCGTAAACAAGGAATATTCCAGTGAGTATTAAAGCACTCCGAGATGGCGCAGAAAGCATCTCAGACTCACCCACATACTCTTAACATGTTCATCTCACTCATCGCCCTCGTCCCCGTTCTCTCGCTGCTGGGGTTAACATCCCCGGCCGCTGCCCAGTCTTGCGCAGTATGCCCTCAGAGCATAGAAATCTCGAACGTGGACTATACGCTCGAAAGCTCAATGACACTGAGCAGCTCGTACGAGGCATGCCTGTAAGCCGATATTGACATTCTTCAAGCGAACCTCACGAAAAGGACTTACGATAACATCAACACACACAGTTACACCGCTTCGCCGGTGCCCGGATCTTACCTCGAGGTCGCGTGCGTATATAACGTACGTGAATAGTGGACACACCCTCCGTGCAAGCAATCAAATACTGACATTATGTAGGGCGCTGGCGAGAGCCAAGTCCCAGCATGCCCCGCCACAACCGTCGCCGCTTGCACTTAGATGATTACGTAGAGGGGATGATCGAGGGCAGCGGAGTTGGATTGGTTGTATTGTTAGAGTCGCCGGATACGCATGAGCCTAGGGATACACTGTATGGCATCCAATGAACATGAACGAGCCGTCAATGTCTATTTTCTAACAAAGAAATGCGTACCTCAGCCGAGATGCGTAGGCCTCCCAAGTCGTTACCAGAGTCAACTCGGCGATTCCAGAATAGACTATCGAACCCATGCCGGTGCATAGCGTAATCGCAGTGAAGTCAGCAATTGAGATACAAGACCTCGTCCCGGCACCTGGCACGCAACATGCGCGAAACACCTTGGGTAAGTATTGTCCACAAATATCTTCGGTGCCTTGTTCGTTCCCATGGGTAAAGGAAATACGACCAAGGCCGTAGTCCTTGGGCCTTGATCGGTATGATAGTACGGCGGAAACTCCTTCATAAGGACTCTTCCTGTCAGCACCCTTGAGAAAATGAGCGAATTTAACTCCGTGCACCATCCCTTGGAGTCCAAACCACCTTTACTTATAGCTTTCATCCGGTCCCGAGCCATACCTTAACGTCGCCGCACACCGTCCACCGTTCATTGAATGACGCAGCCTCCGCTGTTGGACCGACGCGTGCCTGACTCCGGGTTGCGAGTGAATTAGAGGACTTCCAAGGATAATACGAAACACACCATCACAGCCAATAACGCTCTTCATGTTGTTCTTGAATTGCAATATTACCGTTCTCTCGGGCTTAGTCGGAGCTGCATCCGCCGTAATGTGCGCCTTGGTCCTGCACGAGTGGCAGCGCCACTTTCCATTTGCCCAGCTCTAGCCGAACGAGCGAGATGTTTGCAGATACGGCTACGCTTCGTCGCTTGTAGTGGAGGCGCTCCTGACTGATATGACTAGACCGGCAGTACTGCTAACTTGGCTGTGCAGCATACGTGTCACCTTCTCCTCCATGTCGGGCTGTTGCTAGTGAACTAGTCTGCTACCCAGCTGGCCTCGGGCTCCGGCGTTATATGCCTAAGCAGCATATGAACAACGTCTTTCTACACAGTCCGGAAGAAGGTCGAGGATTGTGAGCATGCCGACTGAAGAATGGGAACATTTGTTTCTGGGCGAACAACGAAGATCGAAGATGTCCGCAGCTTCACCAGCAGTAGCTAGTAGTCGGGGCCGTGAGTGCTTACGACGACAATACGAGTAGCAACGTGGCCCATACCTTGGAGACATCTGATTCCTGATTCCAGAGCAGGATCAAGTAATGGCACCGGTAACACCGTTGCCACGATGACGTCATCCCCTGTCTTTCAACACCGCACGCGTCGGATTCCCGAGCCAACGCTCTCGGCTCCGCTGTATTGAAGAGTCTGGCATCCGTACGTACGTAGCTCATAGAGACGCACCTTGCGAAAATGCTTATAAGGGGTTCCAGACACAGTTTTGGAGGAGCGACCCCTAACACGATCCAACATGCTCACAAGCGGCCTACGACTGATGTGTCTTGTCGCTCTCCTGGAACTGGCAGGGACAGCGTCAGCGCAGCCATGCCTCGTGGAGTTGTGCCCTCCATCGTTCACCAGCGGGAACACCACCTATGGACTTAGCCACATGGTCCCGGGTGCTTTGACTAACCCTGTGTTTTGCGGGTCAGTGGATTCATTGCGTCTTCATCCATATCCGCACAAATCATCGATCCAGATACGACGAGAATCCTGTCACTGCCGGCCCAGGGGTTTTCGATGTGCCGTGTTTCTATGACGTGAGTACGGTTTGGCGTATTCTCTCGCTTCATTCGTGGTTTATCAGCACATTGCGACAGTACCAGGGAGGCATCCTCACCGATGGTTCCAGCGCCTTATGTCCGACATCAGTGTCCGCCCCGTACTGCGTGCTATAGCTAGAATCGGATTTGGATGTATCGAGGGCTCGCCGAGCGAAATGATTAGGTTATCGCCTGGATAAACGAAGTAAGTATTTTGGTGGAACGTCCTCTAGAGCTAGCTGTGAAGTCCGGACAAAGATGAATTGTGAAACATCCGAGACAAGACGCCAGCAGCCGAAAATCTCTGGTTTGAGCCAGTCAATCTGAGACGCTTGCCGCCGCCGGATGCGATGGCCAGCCAAACGCACACATCTTCATTCATTTCACAGAATTCCAGTCGAACTCTGCAACGAGAATCGGCTTTATAGAGAGTCTGTGGGCTTGATATATTGGTTCTCCAGGAAGCCAAGAATATGGTCAAGTACGCGGCTCGCTTGACAGCCTTTCGCGGCCGACATTCTTGCGTACTACGTTGTCCGCATTTTGGGAAAGGTCCAGACGAGCGAATGTCAGCTATGAAACAGATCAACGCGAGCAGCAATCCAGCTCAAAGTTGTGCATAGTTTGCTGTGTTTGTCGAAGACAAATATGCGAAAGCCGGTACAGCAGATACCGGTGTCTTAACACTTGAAGCTTAGCCCATGTCACCACGTGATTACTCTAGGGCAGGCATCAAATATTAGATAGCCACAGTCGACTGGCAATGAGCTTCAGGACTAGCTGGTAAATGTTCCGGTCCGACTGTGGTATATCAGGGGTCGAACACCGCTGTTGCAAGGGTATGGACGTGTCGAAGCTGGCGGGGATGCGGTCAAATATTCAGTTAAGCAGTGCACCACCGCCAGATCCACCAATTATGACCTGGCCACATAACAGCTCGGGTCTTCGCGGAGGTTCGGCTGTCTATTGGTTCCTCGCAACTCCGAACACTAGCGCGACTGAAGTTCTATTGTTGCTCTAGTAGGCATCCTATCAATCGTGCTGGTCATCGGCCGATCCCGTGAGACGGCATGGATGCGGTTGTTCTTATTCCTCTGGGGACGGTGCAGCCTAGCTTCTTGGTGTGCTAGCAACCTGGAGGTCGCAATCGCGCGTCAGTTACAACAGGAGCGCGCTGGGATAATCCACATACTCCACCGCTATCGCGGAGAGTATGCGGGTCCATCCTGGCGGGGCAATCTAGCTCATGATATCCACAGCTACTCCTTAGAGTGCGATGGGTCAGACGAATGGTACGAGAGAATGAATCTGTAACTAGGTACGTACCGTTGCGGGGCTTTATGTTACCATATTCACGATCCGTTAGTCGACGGACCACCTGAACGGTGAAAATACGAGTGTAACAACTACGCAGAAACTTCAGACAGTTCGGGATGACATACCGTCCAGGTACACGTCTTGAAGCTGGAACCTGTTTCATTATGTTTTCTCCGCGAAGTGTTATGACCGCCGCCGGTCTCAGCAGCGCCGTTGGGCGCCTTGAGTGTGCGGCACACCCTAGTACGTACCTCAGTCGCGTTTGGGACGGATGATGGATAGCCTCAGCCTCTAATCCGTCGCTGTCGGGGACGGGCCCGGCTGGCCGATCTGGCAGAACGATCGCACAGTAGATACCTATCAACGCGAACTGAGTTAGTGAGTTGTTTCATTGACACCGTATGAGCACAAGCGCCCTCCATCCCGAAGCTATAAAACGAGACCTTGTTTCAGTGAGAGGGTAGCAGCAGCACAAGAGACGACCCAGCTATCCATCCAATGAAGGCCTTCACATTCATCACAGCAGCCGTGGCAACAGGTTCCCTCGCTGCCGCCCAGCAGTGCGCCATCTGTCCGACCAATGTCAATGTCGGAGGTGTCACTTACTTCCTTACCGCGGCCAGTGGAGGGCTAGGAGCACTTCAGTTCTGCTCGTACGCGTTTCCTCTGTTCAATATAATAGTCGCATTAGTTACTGAGCTGCAGACTACCAGATACAACTCGAATCCTAATGGCGGCCCCATCTTGTCGCAGGCCTGCTGGTATTCGGTGAGTAACGCCCGAAATTCCCAGATGCCAAGGGTAAATGATCTCGAACAGGGAAACGGAGCACTGGTATTAGGAGAGAGCTGGGCGAATTGCCCAGCGACGGCATCGACTGGACCGTGCCCGGCGCACAGCAACTGAGGTCACTAGTCGCCGAAACCTAGAGCAGCTACGGGGAACATTGACTGAGGCGATGTAGCAATCCAATGGAATGATAACTGCGCACGAAACATAGCAGATCTCGGTATATTGTCTGCTGACCGACCTGAATCGTCACCGAGTTCCGTCAGCCACATCGCCATGGGCGCCGGCACTGTGATGACCTGTCAAGGAATATGGTACCAAACATGCTGCGGATGCAGGGGTCACCAGCGTATAATGCATTAACGCGGCGTCTTGCATCGTCCGCGATCTTGGGAAAAGGTGAGGTACTGAAATCAGTCGTTCCTACTAGGGCAAGGTCAGTGTAAGTGCTCAGCTCTATTATGGACCCTCGACGAACATCACGAGTCCAGGAACAGTGGAAAAGGTGCCCAAATAGTTTGCAAGCCTCACGGTCAAATGATGCTTGAGAAGGCCACAAGACAACGAGGTGACTGAAGTATGCTTTCATGTTAGGCTCGAATACTGAGCCCAAATATTCGCCGCAAAGGGAGTATACCGGTGTTGCCCGTTGTCCACGTATGGTTAGTTCCTAACGGATTAACTCACCGCTGGCACACCCAACCCGTCTGGAGAAACCAGTGTCCGCGATCCAATATGGGCGTCTGACGCTCATAGAATTTCTGTACTGGACGGTCATCATATCCAGACTTTCTTCCAAATTCTTCCCTGTATAACATCGATTACCGTCCACTAGTCAGTACGCCGATAAAGCCCGGATGAGCTGAGAAGGACGCCAAACCTGCCACAGCACTCATACAACGTGGCACGACAGAATGCAACAGACCACATTGCGCAAACCATGGTATTCGACCGCATCTCGTTGCATGACATGTCTTGCTCTGCGAAAGGAACCCGGACAGAGCCTTCAGCCGAGGGTGATGGGTGGAAATAATCCAAGCTTCGAGCCAAAAGCTCTAGTCCGAACCGGACTCCAGTTCTTGCTCGTCATCGGACGCCGTCGCCCAGCCTTGGTCGGCATATTTCACAAGCTTAGAGGTAAGAGTCTGGAGAACGGAGGAAATATCAATAGAAGCTCTCGGCACGCGAGGCATACACACAGCGCGCTCCATCGATAGCGAAGAGGAATTCCCACCATTTTACCCGGTCTACCATCTCCTCTCGCAGACCCATGGAGGCTGCACGACCTCGCGTACCAATGATCAATGTCCTATCCCTCTGAAGTCAAAAGCTTTGTGAGCTAGCGAAATGGAGCTCGCATTTTTACATCAGTAACTCCAGGAGCGCACTAGGATAATCCACATACGCCACCGCTATCGCGGAGAGTATGCGTGTCCATCAGGCTGGCGGGGCACTCTGCAGGCTGCAGCTCCTGATATCCACGGCTACTCCTCAGGGTCCGATGGGTCAGACGGATGGTACGGGAAAATAAACGCGTAACTAGGTACATACCGTTGCCGGGCTTGATGTGTGCAACAACTTCAGAGAACCATCCAGACAGTTCGGGATGACATATATCCGTCCAGTTACGCGTCTTGTAGCTGAGATCTGTGTCACTCTGCGAGGTGTTATGACCGGCGCTGGCCTCACGCACGCCGTCAGGTGCCTTGAATATTAGGCACACTCCAGTACCTACCTCAGTCCTGTTGGGACGGATAATGGATAGCCTCTTCATCACGGTCGGCGTAGCCTCTATTCTGTCGCTGTCCGGGACGGGCCGACCAGTCGATCCGGCAGCGCAATCGTACAGTGGATACCTATTCACACAAACTGAGTAGCTTGTTTTATTGATCCCGTGCCAGCGCGGACACCCTCCATCCTGATGCGATCAAACGAGCCGTAAGACGGTAGCAGCAGCACAAGAGACGACCCAGTTACCGATCCAATGAAGGCGTTCGTATTCATCATTGTAGCCTTGGCTGTAGGCACCCTCGCGGCCGCCCAGCAGTGCACGATCTGTCCGACCAATGCAAACCTCGAAGGTGTCAGTGGAGGGCTAGGAGCACCGCAGTTCTACTCACACGCGTTTCCTCTGTATGTTAGTTACTCACCTGCACACTATCAGGTACAACCCGAATCCTAACGGCGGGCCCCTCCTGTCGCAGGTCTGCTGGTATTGGGTGCGAAACATAGCCCAAATGCCAAGGGCTAAATGATCTCGAACAGGGAAACGGATGTGCCCACCTTGTCCACGTATGAGTAGGCATACCAACCGGGCGTTATGCTCCTGACGAATGGGCTCACTGCTATCACACCCAACTGCGGAACCGGCGTCCGCGAACCAGTATGCGCGCTGAGGCTCGACTGGATCAGTACCGCTATCCAGACTTCCTTCCAGATTCTTCCCTGTATAAAATCAATGGCACGTCCACAGGTCAGTACAGTACAGGTCAGTACAGTAGAAGGACCCATACAGCCGTGATGCGGATAAGCTGCGAACAAAGCCAGTCTTGCCACGGCGCTCTTACGTGGCACAACGGAATGCAACACATTACTTTTCACAAACCGCGGTATTCGACCGATTCTCGTTATGTTACATACACCTTGCTCTCTGAAAGGAACCCAGAAAGCAGTCAGCCGAGGGAGACGGGTGGTAATAACCCAAGCGTCGAGCCAAAAACTCTAGTCCGACGCATTTGAACCGGACTCTAGCTCTCCGTCGCCCTCGCTGCCGGACATCGCCTCCCACGCTTCATCGGCATATTGTAAGAGCTTAGAGGTTAGAGTCTGGATAACGGAGGAAATATCAATAGAAGCTCTCGTCACGCGAGGCATACTCACAGCGCGCTCGATCGCTAGCGAAGAGAGATTCCACCATTTGACCCGATCTACCATCTCTTCTGGCAGACCCATGGAGGCTGCACCGACCCGCACGACCTCGCGTACCAGGGACGGGTCCCACTCGGAGTTGGCGTTACACAAATGCGCAAGGTCCTTAGGTTCATTGTATACAAGTGCGAAGAGGGCGTAGTCCTGCACATTGAACAGGGCGGGAGCCCTGAAGTGACTTGGCGATCATGGTAAGTAGAAAGACCCTGGAGAAGTCGGAAAGTCGGGCTTACGGGAACTTCTTCTCCGCACCAAGCGCACGCCACTTTCGTTGTATCTCGGGGGCGGGGAACCACTTGGTCCTTTCTTGACCGGGATAAGGGTCTACGTACGAAACCAGGTCAAACTGGGGAAGGAGCCATCCGAGACAATATATTGGCTTTCTGCGGCCGTCTGGGTAGAATTCGTGCGCATGGGGGCGATCGTACGGTTCTAATATATCAGGGAAGCGCTTCGCGTCGGCCCTGTTTAATTCTGTTAAAGGCCACTACATCGGAAACAGGAGCGAGCATACCGAGCTAACTCGAAGCATTCATCGAGAAACTCGACGAAGGGCTTAGAGGACGGACCCGTGAATGAGGGTGATTTCCTGTTAGCAGGTGGCATGAGACGGTTGTGGATGGGCTGAGGTTGAAGTTCAAGTTGATTTATAGATGACAATGGTGCACGTGGCATGTTCGAACTCCGACCCTTTCGAGGCATGTTCGAGCTCCGAACCTTTCGAAGGATCAATCAGTCGCAGGCGCAGTTCCTCTCTACTGAGTCTACTGAGATATGATATCGCTCGGTCAACTGCTTGATACTGTCTCACCGGGACAACTTGCCCCAGTATTTCTCTTCACTGGGTGCCTCCTGTTCACTTCTTACTTCCTTTCGCGCGGCACGGAAGACGCCACGCACGCCGTATGGAATATAATCTTAGTGCAATTGTGTGGCCGGCGTTTGGGCGTTCTGCTTCCAACACCACAGTTCAGGATCTACTCACCCCCTCTTCTGCTACCTTCTTCTGGAGATGAATCCATGCGGACTGAAGCAGGTACCGCGACAGTAGAAGTTATCCCCGATTTTGTTATATTGTTCATCACCCCGATCCTGAGAGGGAAGGCGAGGATTCCGGGACATGCTCAAGTAATCCAAAGCAAGTTGCAGGCTATTCAAGCTTCATGGGATGACAAGCTATATAGCAAACTGCACTTCTCTATGCGTATCGATGAGATGTCCATCCCATTGATCCTCGAACTGAAACGGCCCACCTCCCGTCGTCCCAAGAATGCCAAGGACCATTTAAGACAGGTCCTCAAGCACATCAGGGATGCCACTGTCCAAGCTGACGATCAGGCATTATGCCTCTTTTCATCTCTACGCTATGCTGGCCAAGACGAAGTCCTGTTACTCGCAGCCTCTGGTCAATGGTGGACCTGGCGCCTCTGCAAACGCTCAGAGTTCCAAGACTATGCATTCGATCCTGCCATGTATGCTTCGGACCGAGGCAGCAAGCAACCAATGGATTTTGAGGCTGCTGGCAATGGTGCGTGACCCTCATGGTCATCATAGTCTCCATCTTATATTATCTTGTAGATCATGGCGAAGATACTCTTGTCAGACCACTTGATGTAGCTGCAGAAGCAGCGGAGCTCCGGAGGAGACTAGCAGATGAGGATAGAAAGACTGAAGGAGAGCTGCTTTTTGATGACCTGGAGCAGGAGATGGTGCCGGACCATGCATTCTGGCTGGAGGATGAGCTCCGCAAGGCCTATCACAAAATTCATCCTCGTCGCATCCTCCAACCCAGCCCTGATACAGGCGAGCGGTATGACCTCAGCACAAACCTCTTCGATAGCACCTTGCCATTGGATCAGAGTAAATGGGTCAAGCCCATGCGTCTCGGATCAGCAGCTTCAAACACGCACATGAAGTGGATCAAGAACTATCTCAGTAACTACAAAGAGCCAGGTTTTTGGAGCCAGTGGACCTGGCTAGGCTGGGTGGACCGAGTGTACCAGATGCTCAAAAGTACCGGTCTCAGGGAGTCTGGCCAGACTGCAGCTGGTACATCTCAGACTGGTGCAAGAGCTGAGGTAGCAGTGGTGGGTTCAGGCGAAGGGGCAAGAGCGAGTACTGGGAGGAAAACAGGGGCGAACATGCTGGCGGGAGCAGCCCGTACGACTTCGAAGAGGAGGGGCAGGGCAGGGCCCACTGCATAAAGCCGCTGTAGCTTAAACTTGGCAGCTCTCATATCATAAGAAGCTTCTTTCTTGCCCTCTGTTCCGGTATTACATGGTTCAGTAAATTGTAATGTTGTATTACTAAGTAGCTTCCTAAAGATCCCTTGATCACGCGCAATAATAACTGCACACCTTCTTCCTGACTTCTGCGTATCTTGTGATTGAGTGTGTTTCCCCCGCGGTGGTGGAAGTGGAGAACTACGCGGCCATCTTCCAAAGAGAACCGACGTATCGCAGGCGTAACAACCATAGAGACGAGTTTCGATCACAGCGTATCTGAAGTAGCTTGAATCCTGCAGGCTGCCGAAGGTTAACAGCTTTAACGACCATCTTCGCGAAGTGCCCCTCACCGAAGGTTCGTCCTAAGCACACCTTCGGTCTGTGACTCTCTGTAAGATGCAGTTCGAGCAATAAGAGATGTATGCCAACACGTACCCACGTCCTAAGCTCAACATTCGGCCTTGAGATTGGATGCTTCCGGAAGATCACCACCAAGCCATCTCTCCAGACGTGATTCGCAAGCATCGCTTCCCGGGAAAATCTCTCGTCGCTGCTGATATCATCTCGCACTAGTATCAATAGACTGACCTGCATCTGCCCGGTCAGAGGACGTGCCATACCTAGTACGGGAAACTGCAGAGGGATAATATCGTCCGCCACTGCCTTGCATTCCCATAGACGTAAATCAGGATGTTGCATTACGAAGGACACGGGAGACAGATACCCACCACGCACGCGACATCCATGAGCAAGGATTTCCACCTCAAGAGACCCACGAATAACTGCATCATTGTAGTAAGAGCAGTGGGATTCATCAGATCATTCAACGACGCCGCATGACCAGGTGCTTGCTCGAAGTTCATAAGCTTCTGTCTCGGCTTGTGCTGGACATGCTGACGGTGTCCAAGGGCCCTGACCTGTACAGTGTCTCGGTAAGGTTAAGATGATGCATCGCAGGAGTCCGATTAGAGAAAATAGTCTCACAGATATGGTGTGCGCTGAAGATTCAGTGCCGGCGAAGAGTGCCCGATTATCTGTTGAGCTGCCTGCTGCGTTTCTTGTTCAATGGCTCTGCTCGATCATCTGTTATCCATTGGCAGTTCAGAACTTCCAAGTCACTTGGAAATCATGGGACTGGATTCGCTCACCAACTTCAATAACTTCGCATCAAGACCGATATCATTCTTCGTGCCGCTCCATACACTATCCACGACTACTCACAACGGACAGCTACTGAGCACTGGAGCGGAGATTAGCCGTAATGGGATTTGGGTTATGGTCACCGGATGAATTCCATGAACGCAGGAAGAGTGAACAAGAGGCCAGAATAGTTCGCCAACCATTACCGTCCAGCAACAAGTGCAAAACAGGCTCTGCACCGGCGTTCGGGCAGACCAAAGCTCGCGTACCCAACCCACCTAGTAGAACCAGCATCCGTGATCCAATATGGGCATCCGATGCTCGTAGATCTAGAGGTCTTCGATCGAATATCCTCACCACTCGGACTTCTTTCCAGCTTGGTTCAGTGAGTATGGCAGGAAATCCTATGCAGCCATGATCAGCACCGAAGGACGGGTTCCGAGGGAAGGAAGGTCTCTGCATAAAACGGTGTAAACAGGTCAGACTTCAGCACAGCACAACGGAATACAATGCATCATATTGCAAGAACCGCGCCATTCGACTGTACACTGCATTGCATATATCTCCTCTGCGAAAGGAGCTCAAACAGAGCCTTCAGCCGAGGGTGATGGGTGGAAATAACCCAAGCTTCGAGCCAAAAGCTCTAGTCCGAACCGGACTCCAGTTCTTGCTCGTCATCGGACGCCGTCGCCCAGCCTTGGTCGGCATATTTCACAAGCTTAGAGGTAAGAGTCTGGAGAACGGAGGAAATATCAATAGAAGCTCTCGGCACGCGAGGCATACACACAGCGCGCTCCATCGATAGCGAAGAGGAATTCCCACCATTTTACCCGGTCTACCATCTCCTCTCGCAGACCCATGGAGGCTGCACGACCTCGCGTACCAATGATCAATGTCCTATCCCTCTGAAGTCAAAAGCTTTGTGAGCTAGCGAAATGGAGCTCGCATTTTTACATCAGTAACTCCAGGAGCGCACTAGGATAATCCACATACGCCACCGCTATCGCGGAGAGTATGCGTGTCCATCAGGCTGGCGGGGCACTCTGCAGGCTGCAGCTCCTGATATCCACGGCTACTCCTCAGGGTCCGATGGGTCAGACGGATGGTACGGGAAAATAAACGCGTAACTAGGTACATACCGTTGCCGGGCTTGATGTGTGCAACAACTTCAGAGAACCATCCAGACAGTTCGGGATGACATATATCCGTCCAGTTACGCGTCTTGTAGCTGAGATCTGTGTCACTCTGCGAGGTGTTATGACCGGCGCTGGCCTCACGCACGCCGTCAGGCGCCTTGAATATTAGGCACACTCCAGTACCTACCTCAGTCCTGTTGGGACGGATAATGGATAGCCTCTTCATCACGGTCGGCGTAGCCTCTATTGGCACCCTCGCGGCCGCCCAGCAGTGCACGATCTGTCCGACCAATGCAAACCTCGAAGGTGTCAGTGGAGGGCTAGGAGCACCGCAGTTCTACTCGCACGCGTTTCCTCTGTATGTTAGTTACTCACCTGCACACTATCAGGTACAACTTGAATCCTAACGGCGGGCCCCTCCTGTCGCAGGTCTGCTGGTATTGGGTGCGAAACATAGCCCAAATGCCAAGGGCTGAATGATCTCGAACAGGGAAACGGATGTGCCCACCTTTTCCACGTATGAGTAGGTATATCAACCGAACGTCATGCTCCTGACGGATCGACTCACTGCTATCCACACCCAACTGCGGAACCAGTGTCCGTGAACCAGTATGCGCGCGGAGGCTCGACTGGATCAGTACCGCTATCCAGACTTCCTTCCAGATTCTTCCCTGTATAAAATCAATGGCACGTCCACAGGTCAGTACGGTAGGAAGATACAGCCCTGATGAGTTACGAAGAAAGCCAGACTTACCACAGTGCTCTTACGTGGCACAAAAGAACGCAACACATCACATTTCGCAAACCGCGGTATTCGACCGCATTACATACACATTGCTCTGCGAAAGGGACCCGAACAAGACCTTCGGCTGAGGTTAACGGGTGGTAATAACCCAAGTCGAACCCAGAATTCTAGTCCAACGCATTTGGACCGGACTCCAGCTCTCCGTCGCTCTCGCCACCGGACATCGTATCCCACGCTTCATCTGCGTATTGCACGAGCTTAGAGGTTAGAGTCTGGAAAACGGAGGAAAATATCAATAGAAGCTCTCAACAAACAAATCATACTCACAGCACGCGGAGTCAACAACGAAGTGAAATTCCACCATTTGACCCGATCTACCATCTCTTCTCGCAGACCCATGGAGGCTGCACCGACCCGCACGACCTCGCATACCAGGGACCGGTCCCACTCGGAGTTGGCGCCGCACAAATGCGCAAGGTACTTGGGTTCATTGTAGACAAGTGCGAACAGGGCGTAGTCGTCCAGTTCGAACATAGCGGGAGCCCTAAAGTGACTTGGAGAGCATGGTAAGTAAGAGGTCCTAGAGAAGTCAGAAAGTCGAACTTACGGGAACTTCTCCTCCGCACCAAGCTCACGCCACTTTCGTTGTATCTCGGGGGTGGGGAACCACTCGGACATTTCTTGACCGGGATAAGGGGCTACGTAGGAATCCAGGTCAAACAGGGGAAGGAGCCATCCGAGACAATACATTGGCTTTCTGCGGCCGTCTGGGTAGAATTCGTGCGCATGGGGGCGTTCATACGGTTCTAATATGTCTGGGAAGCGCTTCGCGTCGGCCCTGTTTATTTTTGTTAAAGGCCACTACATCGGGAGCAGGAGCGAGCATACCGAGCTAACTCGAAGCATTCACCGAGAAGCTCGACGAAGGGCTTAGGGCACGGACCCGTGGATGAGGGTGTTTTCCTGTTAGCAGGTGGCATGAGACGGTTGTGGACAGGAAATCTCGAAGTTCGAAATTCCGGGACATCCGAGTGTACGCGCTCTCCGAGTCGCGCCACAATTGTACTGCTGTGACATCACGCACACGCGACTGTTATCGTTAGTGTCCTCCGGCGTGTCTTTCCTCTGTGCAATACTTCCTCTACTTGCAGGAAACTTTGTAAGGTTTTATTCATAAAGGATTACATGGAGTTTATTTGCTAAGATTGCGGTGTCAATCTTTCATCAAGGCTATAAATAAGGTCTGATATGTAGCCGGGCTTTGGAATCAATCAGTTGCTAAAGCTTAGTCTTCATGCCGCTCCATACTTTCACGGCTACACTCACAACGAACTGCTACATTTTAGCACTGGAGCGGATATATAGCCGTAATGGCATTCGGGTTATCCAGGTGTTTGCGAAAGGCAAGAGACTGCGGGCTCAGCTTTGAACAAGAGGCCAGAATAGTTTGCCAACCATTACCGTCCAACAAGTGCAAAACAGGCCGATCGCTGCATGCACCGTTCAAGCGGACCGAAGCTCGCATACCCAACCCACCTAGTAGAACTAGCACCCGTGATCTAACATGTGCGCCCGATGCTCGTAGATCCAGAGGTCTTCGATCGAATATCCTCACCACTCGGACTTCTTTCCAGCTTCTTCCTTTCAATAGCAACGGTGCTTGGGTCAGTGAGTATGACAGGGAATCCTATGCAGCCGCGATCAGCACCGAAGAACGGGTTCCTAGGGGAGGAAGGTCTCAGCATAGAACTGTGTAAACCGGTCAGACTTCAGCATAGCACAACGGAACACAATGCATCATATTGCACAAACCGCGGTGTTCGACTGTACATTGCATTGCATATATCTGCTCTGCGAAAGGAGCCCGAACAGAGCCTTCAAACGACGGTGACGGGTGAAAATAACCCACGCTTCGAGCCTGAAACTCTAGTGCGACACATTTGAACCAGACTCCAGCTCTTCCTCGTCATCGGTCGTCCTCATCGGCATGGCCTCCCACGCTTCGTCGGCATATTGTAAGAGCTTAGAGGTTAGAGTCTGGAGAACGGAGGAAAATATCAATAGAAGCTCTCGTAACGCGAGGCATACTCACAGCGCGCTCGATCGCTAGCGCGGAGAGATTCCACCATTTGACCCGATCTACCATCTCTTCTGGAAGACCCATGGAGGCTGCACCGACCTGCACGACCTCGCGTACCAGGGACGGGTCCCACTCGGAGTTGGAGTCACACAGATGAGCAAGGTACTTGGGCTCATTGTATACAAGTGCAAACAGGGCGTAATCCTGCACATTGAACAAGGCGGGAGCCCTAAAGTGACTTGGCGATCATGCGAGCATGGTAAGTAGAGAGGCCCTGGAGAAGTCGGAAAGTCGAGCTTACGGGAACTTCTCCTCCGCACCAAGCTCACGCCACTTTCGTTGTATCTCCGGGGCGGGGTACCACTTGGTCATTTCTTGACCGGGATAAGGGGCTACGTACGAATTCAGGTCAAACTGGGGAAGGAGCCATCCGAGGCAATATATTGGCTTTCTGCGGCCGTCTGGGTAGAATTTTTGTGCATGTGGGCGTTCGTACGGTTCTAATATGTCTGGGAAGCGCTTCACGTCGGCCCTGTTTATTTTTGTTAAAGGCCACTACATCGGAAACAAGAGCGAGCATACCGAGCTAAGTCGAAGCATTCATCGAGAAACTCGAGGAAGGGTTTTGTAGCGGCCGACGGTTTTGTAGGGGCCGACGAGCACATAGAGAAAGAGAAGGAGAAAAGGAGTCGCACCTCCTATAAATATTGCATATCACCGGTTCCCGCAGTTCACGTTCAAGTCTCAGGTGGCCACATACTTGCCTGGAAGCTATTTACTGCTAACTTATGTCTAGCAGTACCCCACAGTATCGATCCTTAAGCGCCTCTACCATATGCTAGTTTATGAACACATAATGTTTCAGACAGGAAGACGATTCAGCTGTGTGCAACCCATCTCTTGAGACCAGTCCCTCTATCCCACTACCACCCGTATGGTCTCGTCACCAACTTGTCTCGAGCCTTGCAGGAACAGCGATCAAGGACTCCAGTCCAACTTGCTTAGATTTTCTTGCATTCGAAGCACGACGCATCAGTGATGATGGGTCAGAAGAAGCCAGGCCGGCGTTTACCGAACCGTCACTGTCGCGTCTTGCATGGTCGGAATGGATTTACCCTCTGCTCTCCAAAAGCTATCCACCTTCCGTGCTCGTAATACACGCGCATCTCAGGAGACTTTCGATAAAGGACTCGTCGTACTCAAAGGCAACGGCTTGAAGAAACTAGGAGATGAAAGTACGGTCTCACAGCACCTCACTGTCAGCTCAGAATTCAGGAGAGTGCAGGCTGGTCTTTCCTCGAGCAACTGGCACTGGCCGCCATCGACGTCGGGAGGCTGGATATAGCAGACGTGAGTGCATGAGCATTTGAAGTCTGCGGTCGTGATGGAGATGAGGTGCGACCCGTCACCCCAAGGTAGCGCTGTCTGCAGCTTTTGACGGACAAGTTCCCTGGATCTCCCCGCCTGGACTGCTTGCACGGTATCCGCAAAGAAGTCACAGAGTCGCCTGCGGCAGTACTGCTGTATTACGGCAAGCTCCTGCAAGCGGACCCGGTCAATGTGGTGAGCAGACTCCGCATCCGACAGCACTCGACATGGATTAAAGCAGGCTACACGTAGGCGCTATGGAAGCGGAAGATCTCTGTCCTAAGACGAATAGGCCGCATCGACGAAGCAGTCGCTGAACTCATCGAGCTCCTGGATACCTTCTACACCGATGTGGAAGGCTGGTTAGAGCTCGTCGACATGTACTGTTCTGTTCACCAGTGAGCACCCACAGCCTTCAAACACTTCCGCTCCTTCTCTAACCTTCTCTGTCACTAACTATCAGGTACATATCCTCCCTCCAGTCCCTCTCCCATGTCCTCCTTCTCGCCCCACAAAACCCCTTCCACGTCCTCCGTTTCGCTGAAACAGCCTATACCGCTGGGGACATTCCTCTCGCCATGAAGTCCTTCTTAAACGTCATCGATATGGCCGACGCAGACGAGGATGCACCGGCCGAACAAGTGCCATCTGGCTTCACCATACGCGCATGGTTCGGGATTAAACAGGTATACCACACGCATACACGCAGTCGATATGGCCTCGCTGACGCGGAATGGCTAGTGTGCATGCCGGCTTCAGCGGGAGCGTATCACCTCCCCTTCTCAAACGGCGGTCCCAGAACATGTTCAACTGTTCGATGAGCTCGCTACTGAGCGGTTGAAGACCGTGTATGCCGGCCGCGACAAGAGTGATAAGGAAGCGACTGAAGTACTGGAGTGGTTAGCGCGAGTGTGAGGAACATGCTCTAGTCTAGGCAGCCTTTATTTACTATGCACATCTCATGTCATTTCGATGGAGCCAATGGGTCGCCGGACGTTCATTGACCCTCTCTTGAATCTCTCGCGTGACGCGTGGAATGTAGCCATCGGAATGAATGTCCTCCTCTCCTCCTCCTGAAGGAATCGAATAAGCAAAATTCTAACTACGAAGATAAATACTGTTACACCAGGGGTATCTATGGTGAAATACGCAACACAAGGATATAATACAATCCCATTCCTATAGGGGTTTGAATAAGATAGATAAATACTGCAACGAAACAAAAACGACAGTCTGCAGACGGGAATCCAAGCAGCCCTTCTTGAGAGGGACGTGAGTAAATAAGACATTTCCGCACCAGAAATGACAGGATTGGATTATAAGGGGAGGCATGATTGAGAGTAGTGATTAGCATAGTGAGGACACGTCACGCATATCGGAACGAGAGTCGTGAGGGTCATCAGGATTTTGTTTGCGGAGAAGCAAGACAAGGAGTGCAGCCGACATGATCACGAGTAGTTCTGGAACTTCGTGTCGTATTCGCTCTGTTCCCAGTACTCCCGAGGCGCAGCCGTCGTGCTGATCGGAGGCCAGCCCTGCGCCGTCATCGGCTGTCGTTGCGGTTGTTGCTGAGGATGGCCCATGTGGCCAGCACCGTGTCCGCTTAGATATTGCACAGCGCCATTCACCACAGGCTTGGTATGTTGCACGCTGTACAACTGGGCCGATGGCACATGCAGCGTCCTCATATCGTCTTGTGCCTGTCCATTCATGCCGCTGTTTACTATCTGCATCTGGTGAACGTGTAGCTGGTCTGGACTGTAGGAAGGCGCAGACGCAACAGGAGATGAGTAGGGAGGAGGGTACGCGTTTTGCGGCACATGGGAGCTGTATCCAGAGGCGGAGTATGACTGAGGGCTGGCGTGCTGGGGTACACCATGAGACGAACCAGGCGGGAAAGGCGAAGGGGCAGATTGCGGGTACACCTGCATAGACGCCACTGTCGAGAACGGCTGGGGATGCTCACTATGCCCCGACGAAGGCGGCTCGCTCGGATACTCCGGGCTCGATGCGAAGCTGCCATACGCCGAGCCCGGCATCTGCTCGTACGCCGGAGCAGCTTGCATGCCATTACCATACCCCTCGCTTGGATTCTGCTCGTGCATATACTCCTGCGCGCTCGTCGGCATCTTACCAAGCGGGTCCGCACCACCAGCGAACGGCATGTCAAAGTCTTTCTGGTCGACAGCCTCCACGTCTATCGGCCTCTCGGCGGTGTAACCAGTCTCAGGTATAGATGCCAGGTCAAACCCTGTGGTGCGCGATCCTGGAGGAGTGTACTCCCTGATCACCAGGTCCGAGGGCGACGAGGACGGGATATGCTCATGTCGAGGCTTGTTCAGAAGAGGACCCTCCTTGGCCGTGCGCATGCGGATACCGACACTAGGATGGCGGACCTTGCCCGACTTTCCCGACTTTCTCGAATCAATTTCAGGATCAGGAGTGGAAGACTTGCTGTTCAAAACCGCAGGCGGAATCGCAGTGCTGTTCCGCCTCCTCGACGAGCTCGAAGACGACGGTCTCGCCTGGGACGGAGCCCTGACAGGCTCCGGCGGAACCACATTCGACACCTGCACTCCCGCACCGATATACGGCAAGTGGAACCCAGGAGCCAACGCATGGTCAACATCAACCTCCTCATGCTTCCTCTTCGTCCCGGCATGAACGTCATTACCCGCGCAATTAAACTTCATCGCCTGCTGAGCCTTCTTGAGCATCTTCTCGACGATAGTCACCGCTTCGCTGACGCTTCCCTCAACCCCGCCATTAACGGGACCACGGCCGGTCGCGACCTTGGGGTCCCTGAGAATCTCCAAAGCTTGCTTCACGTCGTCCAAGCCCGCCTTAGTCCATATAGCCGTCGGTTGCTGGATAACAGCATGAGCGAGACAGACAGCAGCATCGAACAGAGTTCGCCCAAAGGAGTAGAAGACAAATGCCGCAGGACGCTTGTTCTGCCGCCAGACAGAGTGAAGAGCGCGGCACGCCTGCACAATATTATGCGCCGCATTCATCGTGCTCACCGACGCCTGATGCCATTGTGGGCTCCGCGCATTGACATCGCCATGCGCCCGACTCCTCAGGAAGGGAACAAACATCTTCAGCAGCAGCCTTTGAGCAATGATCGCCAGCTCGCAGCGCTGAGCAATGAGGTAAGGCGACTCCGCTAGTGTCGTCGACACAGCCCCAGGGGATAACGGCGAGGAGACGTCGCTACTCCTATCGCACGCTTCCGCGCTCATATCCATATGGTACGCTTTAGGCGTCGTCTTGAGCCACGCTGTAACCTCCGCCTCGAAGCCCGCAACTTGCCCCAGGGCCATCGCCGGCGAACCCGCATCGGCGAGCGGATCCCGAAAGGAGCGCTTCTTCACGCTCTTGACCAGCTGCGCCAGGCTAGATCGGGGGAATCTCATGACACATACTAATAACCAAAAATTCAATACACTGACCGGCATTTCAAAACGAGATATGTCGAGGTATTCGCGTTGAAGTCGCCGACATGCTCCTCCTCCTTGAGCGTCGGGATTTCCATGGACTCAGGGGCGAACTTCTCCTCGTCGACTTCCGACACAGGGATCCTTGTAGTGTGCGAGTTATCCGCGATAAGAGGAGGATGACCCATGCAGTCCGACACGAATCTGTAAAGGACAAGTGAGTGTATGCGCTCATTGCGAGTAAGGTAGACTTACAGGTCATAATAAAATACATCCCACCATATCCGCCGTCGTGTTTCGGCTTCAAATAGACTGTACTTGTTAGGAAATTCGTCAGGATCCATACCAAGACCCATTCCCCTAGCAACGTTGACCATCTTCCCGACCTAAAGCAGAAGTAGGTCAAAACAGCAGTGTAAATAATTGTAGGGAGGTAAATACCATCGGGAAAACAACACTGCTAATGTTCGGCACCCCATCGTGAAGCAAGAACAGAACCTATAATACGTAGGTGAATCAATCATGAAACCCCCGAAAGAATAACAGATGCTTACCTGCAGATCCATTGCTACCAAGAAATCCAGATCATGTGTGTGGAAGTTCTCAAAGACATCCAGCGCTTGCTTCGACAGTGCATACAACTGGGCCGGGTCAGGTGCCTGCGGGACTACCTTCCCATTCGCACTCGGCTTAGGTGCCTTGGACTTTCGCCGCCGGCCAGAAGGATCTTCCTCCGTGTCCATCACCGCTTCTCTCGCCTGCAACAGCGCATCCAGCCCATCAAACTCCTCTTCCTTCCACACAAGCGCTCCCAGCGCAAATGCAGCCGCAACCGCAGCAAAGAAACTCAGCGTCGGCGGCGTCGTCGACACCTTCGTCTGCTGTTCTTGCGTGTGTTTAGCAGACGGCGAGCCGAACAAAATCTCCCTCGCCGCCGCCTTGTCCATCCCCGTGCTCAGGGACATGGCGAACAACGCTTGAACTCGCCGCTTGAAGTGGAACCAGTTGAAGGACGGGTGGAGGTGGAGGAGGTGTTCGCACTTGTCAAGCAGGATGTCGCGGATGCGGGGGTGAGAAGGGAGGTGCGCGAAGATAGCGGGCGTCACTGTCGGAGGGGTATCGCGCGAAGGAACGGTATCGGGTGACGAGGAGCGAAAGTAGGATTGCGGGGCGGGCAGCGATAGGAAGACAGCAGACATGGAGGAGGATGAAGAGGTGCCGGAGGTGGGTGCCAAAGGGAGAGTAGGAGGCGTAGGCTCGAGCTTCACGCGTGGCTGTTGTTGACTTGACGAAGGGTCGCAGTGTGAATGGGAGGGTGGAGAGGGCTCCTGATGGAGGTGAAGCCCTTCCGCGGTGATGTCGAGCTCTTCGAGCCAGAGCCCGGCAACGTCTTCCAATGAAATAACCACGCTCGAGCCTGAGTTGCCTACAGCGAGAAGCGCACGGTCGTTATAAGATGGAAGGGACGATGAGGAGGAGATGGAGTGCGGGATTGGTATACGCCCAGATATTATCTGGGCCAGCCTGGCTTCGGTCTCGAGGAGGCGGTTGTGGAGGGATTGAACATCACTGGAGGACGGAGAAAATTGGTAGGAGACGAGAGGGACAGATTTGAGAAGAGTTGAGAAGATTTTGAGCAGAATCAAGGCATGGAAGCACATACATCTTCTCGGCTGCAGCAGGCGAATATACGCATTTATCTATGCAATCCCGCTTCGTACATGAGCCACACGGTGTCCGACGATCGCATTTGAGCTTGAGACGCTTGCACTGGATATGAGATACGAAGCAACGCGAGAATCAGTCAGTCAGGCCGCGACGGCGTCACTGAACACCTCAGCACGCACCTCTGCACACACAACCGTTATCCTCGACCGCAGTTGACTATCCATCAGCACCACTAATCGTCAATACAATTATTAGCAAAAGGAAGAGACGAACGCGTACGACGATCCGCTCGGTCCTGAAGAACTCGAGTTCCCCTGCTGCATAGCTGGCGGCTGTGTACCTCCACTCGCCGCTCCCGCCATGCCTTTCGTAAGTTGCGATGCACTCGACGTCTCCATCGTGCGTCTTAAGGCGGTGGGCGTCGTCAGATGCTGTAAAGGCAGGCCGCCGCTGACAGAGACGGAGGAGGATGGACGGGAGCAAATGCAAGGGGCAGCAGGGGACGTCAACGGCTAACAAAGGTCAGTAGGAAAATTAGGTTAAGCGTGGGTTGCGACTTGGCCTGCTACGCGAGCGGACCCCGAAGATCATATCTCAGCCCGGCATTTTATTCCTCTAGCCGGTCTCTCATTGCTTTATTATCTGCTTCCGTCATTCCACACAAAGCGACATTTTCCTCCTGAATTTCTCAAACATTGCGCTCGGTACGTCTCGCAATCACCAGAGTCAATCATGCATCGCCCGTCGCAGACAGAACGGGCAGTCTCCTCCAAATAGGCATCCATTTGCGCAGGCGAAATCCACCGCACGGCATCTTCTCCTCGCGATGATTTGATTCCGCTGTGGCCAGGCCCGTTGACGTATCATACCGACGGCGAATTCATTTTTTACCGCGCTAATTTAGATGCCGTGCTGCCGTAACTCAGACAAGGTACTCAAATATTCACGAAACAAAACAGCGCAAATGCATGATGCTGCGTACACTGACAGCGGAAGCATCAGTCGGTTTTGCTACGACGAAACACCGGGGGGATCGACGAGCGATGAGTGAATCCCACTCCTATCACGAAGGAATCGCAAGCACCGCTCGCATGCGAAAGAACGCACTGACGACTTCCCGGTCGATCACCATTGTTCTCGAGCAAATGTGGATCTGGCAGAAGGCGCTACACCAGATATGCATATGCCCTCCCTTTCCCAGCATGTGGTTGGAGACATCAGGCCGCAGTTACCACCTCGGTATCGAATCACGCCTGCCCGAGCTGCCACCCGGCTCGCGGGAGAAGCCTGAGCCCAAGGACTGAGAAACCGCAGTGCTGGAGACGTCTGGAAGTGCCCGAGATAACTCAACTGTATCCGCGGAATTAACGCCACAAAGGGAATGCAAAGGAAGTCAGCCTGGGCGCTGGTGAGGTCCTCTGACAGCTGCTTCGCCTACCGATGATTCCCCATGCGCCCCTTCTCTTCCCGTCGCAATGCCCAGGACAGGCAGTATCTCTCGAAACATTCAGTTCATGATGCAATTGGCGCACTAGATGAGTAGACGTACATTCTGGCGTGTCCGTTTATTTCATTTCTCGTGAGAGGCGAACAATGGATCCGATCGTGATCCTACCGAAGAGCGTCAAACGCTCGCATCTCTCCTGACGCTCATCGGTCCCG
This sequence comes from Heliocybe sulcata, assembly GCA_004369045.1. Classification (NCBI taxonomy): domain Eukaryota; kingdom Fungi; phylum Basidiomycota; class Agaricomycetes; order Gloeophyllales; family Gloeophyllaceae; genus Heliocybe; species Heliocybe sulcata. Next base: position 806,143 of record ML213508.1, on the reverse strand, counting down.
CGTTCATTTCATTCTTCGCGCCGGCCTGCCCCCGAGGTCGTAATCCACGCAGGGTGTTACGTGAACCGGCGAATGGCATAGGCGGGGTATTTTTGCCTCCACTGGCAGGACCCGAGCCTGAATTTTGAATCCTGACTCCAGGGCGCGGGAACGCCAGGTCCACTTCTATGAGCCAAGCGAGCGTTGTGACCTGTAGATAGGCAGTATGCCGACGGCGTTACGAGAGTGGCCCGGCTGATATGTGAATGACATGATGGGGATGGCATCAGCGCATTAGGAGTCCGCGGTCTCCTGGTCCAGCTGGAGTAACTAATCGCGCCAGAGCCACATTCTGCTGGAGAAGAGCATTAGGTACCGCTTCATAACCGTGGCTCCTCATCAATTCAAGCTGGAGTCTTTCTGGGTTCTGGAATCCCAGGGTTCGTGCGCACCCGCCTTTCGTTCTGAATTGCCCCATGCCGCTCAGCCTTTGAGTTCTTCTGACTCAGGCGAAAGAGGCAATACCTGACGAGGCGGACAACAGCGCCACCGCTTCCTCCAGTTTCCGGTCTCAGGCTATTGTACGCCTGAGAACTTCAGAGCATCCCCTATATGCCGGAGGTTATTGATTATTCTTGATGCCGACTATCAATAGACGATTCTATGGTCGACGAGAAGCGACGCTAAAGATCCCAGGAGAAGCCAGCGGCTGACTGAGCGCGTTGTATCCGAATCCTGGAGAAAACCTTATTTCGCGCCTCTGGTGGTCCAGGTCCGGTCAAGGCTCGGTCAAGGCTCGCTGTGGTTGAGGCGGGCGGACATCGTCTTTCGGCACATCCTCCATCGCCGAGTAAGTACGGCGCCTGATAATCGCTTGCAGCTACTTATATAACGGTCATTTCATAAGAAGGTATGCGACAGAGAGTTCGAATTATAGCTTACCTCTTCGCCCCTCGCGAAGGGAACACTTGAGCATACAATACATACTACTGTGGATCTTCGGGAGGTACCCCACTACTGTTGACTTCTGCTACCCAAGCTCGCATGTGAGACTCCCATTCCTCCTTCTCAGCCTCGATTGCGCGGCGTCGCTCAGGCTTGCCACGCAGCGTAAGCTCCAAGACGAGATCTTGTACAGCATCAAAATCATGGAATCTGCGGAGTCTTTGCCAAGTGCCCGACTCTGTCCTGTGCCACTCTCCATCCTCCTCTTCATCGCTTTCATTCAAATCTCCCTCTCTGGGACTGGCGTTCGAGCGGGCCGCCTCCCTCTTTTCATTGACTCTGCCGTAGTCGGCCCTTGTCTGAGGAGGTCCGAGCATCCTGCGAGTGGGAGGGGGAGCATGAGCGAAGCGAGGATGATCAGCCAGTACGTCCACATTTCTTCCCCACAGGCGAAGAACAGCACAGCCATACATGTAGTGGAGGAGCAGTGGCGAAGGCTGTGGTTCTTGAGGGTCCCCAGAGAAAACCGCCAGCAAGCAGTTCAGTACACGCTGTGTGGCATCATTTATATCAAGGCCATCAAAATTCAACCACTGGAATATATAGCGCTTTGCTTCATCTTTCGGGTAGTGAAGATTGCGGTCCCAACTTGGATGAAGCTGCTGTCGTACATCGTCATGGGACAGCATGGGATTGGGAGTCTGAGAACCGGGTAAGTGAAAGACATAGAAACAACAGGATCCATAGTCTACCTGGAGCACAGCGGCTCGGTGCGCATCTATGAGTGTATGCACAGAGGAAGATGCGATAAAACCGTTGACGCTGTGGTTGAGGTGAACATCATCTATCGGCACGTCCTCCATCTCCGAGTAAGTACGGTCCCTGATAATCGCTTGCAGCCACTTATATAATGGTCATCTCATGAGAAGATATGCGACAGAGAGTTATAGCTTACCTCTTCGCCCCTCGCGAACGGGACAATGTGGACAGCTTCCAACCCGAAGGCGGACGGCGTGCGAGTGAAGATACATACGGGATCCCTATGCTCCAAAGTGGTTCTGAAAGCCTCGCGTGGGGATGTTCGTGTTTGCGACTCGGTCCGCTTATTTGCTACCTTTACATTCACAGGTGTTGCAGAAGCCACTATTGGCGGAAGACGTTAGACAGTGTTGAAGGAGGCATCGGTAGCTTACAATCTTCCACGACGTAGACGTACGATCCGCCCGGGATAAGTTGTGCATCATCCTCGACGACCTCACCCCCTGAGTGAATTACCCCCTCGAGGTCAAGAATCGCCCAGCCAAGGTACTTCAAGTATTTGATGGGACGGAGGCAGAGGCGGGTAATGATATCTATCGGGATGTACAGATAGACAGAACCAATAGTCCCTAGATGCAGGGAAACGTATTCTCGATCTGCAGCCATGTTGTGCTGCAGTTGAGACTCGAAGATGTGGCATAGGCAACTTTGACTGTGCGAAATATTTCCTGATAAGTCCCCTCTTGCCACTCGCGACCTTCAATTGACTTCGGCGTTCCGGGGAATGCCGGGGTGATCACGTGAACACCCAATCCAGCGTATGTTGAAAATCTCTCCATCTCCGTCCGTTCTCTTCTGTATTATGCTTCATCACGCACACAACCTGTGTACGCGACACTCTGCACCGCCGTGCGACCAACAGTGACCAGATTCAATTGGTGCCAACAATGTCTGTCTCATCACCAAGCTTTCCTTCTGCACATGTATATATCCAAGTTCGACATAACCAATCGAGTCATCTACACACCTTGGCAGTATTGTCGCCGTGGTAATTACTTGGTACGTCACTGATTCACATTCAATTCGTCTCTCATCCTCCCTGCTGTGCTCCGCTGATTCGACTCACCCCTCTAGCCGGTAAACGTATCTGGCCCATTGAATGCCTTCCCAACCTTCAACCTAATGACGCGATAATGAGCTCGACCTTGGGAGCCTTGACAGTTGCCTTGGGGCTGGCACTTCAATGACCCTCTGATTCACTTCCTGACGTCATTGAAGCCTATATACACTCCTTGCACCTCGCAGTCACTCTTCACCTTAGCCTCTTCGAATTATCATCCAGAACCCCAGCAAGATGTCTCGCAGAACGACTCTATACGACCGCCCTCGCCCAACGATGGGTTTTGGCACCGTCGCAGTCATCGGCCTTGGTGCGGGCATTGTTGGTGTGGCATGGTACGGCGGGCACTCTCCCCAGATATTCTACGCTTTTGACTAACATTGACTCCTTTCATAGCATGACCCTAGGCGAGAAGATCGAGCAATTCATCACAAAGCGACCCAGCAGCTATGTTCCAGGTCACACACTCGAGCGGCTCCTGGGCTACCCCTGGCGACCCGACAGTCAGATCACGCACTTGAACTGGGGAATGCACTACGGGCAGGGCGCATTGGCAGCGGTCATCCGGGCCACGATGTCTCTCTACGGAATCCGTGGACCCTTTGCCGACTTCATGTTCGTTGGCATCCGTTTGTTGATTGACCAGACGTTGGAGAATTGGACGGGGGTGGGCGCGTTGCCGTGGACGTGGCCTGCGAACGAGCAGATCATTGACATCGTTCATAAGGGGGTCTTTGCTTTCGTGACAGGATGGGTTTGTGACGCTTATATTCAATAGGACGCGATGGATGTCGTCTTTGTGAGATCACAGAAATGTACGATACCTGTGCAGTTATTGCAAATTGTCATATCTTTCCGGAAGCCTTGCTTGCTCGTGCATCCAGCACATGGTGCCCATCACTGGGGACGGAATCCAGGTCATATCCACCCTTTCACGACGGAGAGCATAGTCCAGTTACCATTCATATTCCTCTGGGAATCCATCTAAAGGACCGCTCGTACCATTCCAAAATGATATCTCCTTCCTAGCGCACGAAGAGCGCAACACCTATGGAACGATGCGGGTTGTGCGCGATACAAGGGAGCTGCTATAGCTGCCCAGCGAAGCCGCCTTCGGTCCAAGAAGCGCATCACTTCCAGAGCGCATCCGCAACCCGAACAACATCCCCCATCTCCATCACATCATGCACCCTAACCGCAGTCGCGCCCTGCTGCACCGCACCACTAACAGCAGCAGCAGTCGCCCACCCTCTCTCCCTCGGCTCCGTCTTCCTCCCCTCGTACGTCCCATCCTCATCCCGCTTTTCCAGAATACTCCCGAGGAAAGACTTCCTGGAGGTCCCTATCAACTGCGGGTACCCAGCCAACGGATTACCCTCCTTCTCAGTCACAATCTCTGCGCCGCTGCGCAGAACATCCAAGTTTCCTTCGAGAGTCTTACTGAATCCCACACCGGGATCCACAATGACGAGCCACCTCCGCAGACCGCCCCGGCCCTTTACGGCAGCCTCGATTCGCTCGCCTAGCTCGACGCGGACGCCCTCGAGGACGGGGCTGTCGCTAGCGTAGCTATAGGCAGAGTAATCCTTATTCTTACCTGCATCGCCCCGAGAGTGCATGAGGATCACCGGCACCGCCAGCTCTCTCGCGATTTCTCGCATCTTCAGGAAATGCTCGGCGGACGACTGGGTCAAGGGGTAATCGGGTCCGGCGAAAGCGTACACATCGTTGATGCAGTTTGCGCCAGCGAGCACTGCAGCCTGGGCGACCTCGTGACGGAACGTGTCCACGCTTATCAGGGCATCCCTAGCATGGGCGGCTGTTTCTGCCGATGGTCCCTGAGGCGAATCAGCGTTGAGGGAGCGTATAGCGGTGATGACAGGTACAACCCGCGCGCTTTCCTCCTCAGGTGAGACGTACGCTGCGCCAGGCCTGGTCGAATACCCCCCTATATCCAAGATATCCATGCCTGCTTCGACCGAGGAATTCACATACGATAGTGCAGCGGGCAAGCCATTATGCTGAGACCCATCGGAGAAGGAGTCAGGCGTCACGTTCAGCGTCGCCATAATGTAGGTCTTGGTACGGGCCGACTTGGATGACCTGTCTCCAGGCGAAGAGAGGTATCTCCAGTACTTGCTAGTAGGCGGTACAGTGGGAAGCGTCATTGTACCAGAGGCTGGCGGTGTGGAGTCGGTATTCACTTGATTTGGGTACTTGGGGAATGGGATTACTCGATACATCGGGGGCTCGTCTTTTGGTGCGGATGCGGTGAGGTCCGCAAGCAGCTGTCGAATAGATTTGCCAGATCTAGGCAACACGTAATTCGGGATCATACTTTACGAAGAATCAATATCACGTCAAGGAGCGGGGATTAAAGATGCGCACTCAGCAAGGGGCCGTAAGACAAATGCACGCTCGGCAATGCGAGGGTGCGGAACCACTAGCTGGCCCTCAAGGTTGCTGAGATCCGCTCTGGCATCTTGCGCTCGAGTATCGATCACTTCGGAATCGAAAGTCAGGATATCCAAGTCAACAGCTCTCGGCCCATTCCGTATAGACGGAACGCGGCCCACTACTTTCTCAATCTTCTTCAGTACCGCTAGGAGGCGCTGAGGCATAATGTCCGTCTCGATCTAACCGCCGTGCGAGATCGATTTCAGAAGGAATACTCATTTCGGTGGAGATTGACTCACCAAGGCAGCACAATTGATGAAACTCGGCTGGTCAGTGACATACATGGGCGCAGTCTCATACATGAAGCTGGTGTCGATAATTGATATCCTCGGATCGTCTAACAGATCGTATTCATCTCTGAGAACCTCAGGCGTTTCTAGTAGACGTAGGGCCAGTTCGATGTTAGCGAATCGATCCCCGAGGTTCGATCCCAGCGCGATCGCGGCCGTATGCATCCCATCGCTTTTGGTGAACAGGTCCGGAGAGACTTGGCGTAGCAATTGTGATAGGGGTCGATGTCCTGAAGCTAGCGTAGTACCCTCCACAGCGTGCTTAGCCCTGCTAGTAGATGATCCACTGCCTCCATAGTCCGCTAGTGTTCGGGTAATCTCGACTTCGGAGGATTCGGCATGAAGCAGAGCATTTGGCTTAGCTGCCCGTATAACCACCCTGTCGCACGTTGGACTGCATGCGGACAGAACAGTCCGAGCCACGTGAGATGCTAGGGCCTCCAGGGTCAAGAACGATGAAGCTTCAACAGCCTGGGATGCGATCCTTTTGATGAGAATATATCGGTGTTCGATCTGAGACACGTACTTCTGTTAACTTTTGCGTCAATTGGCGGAAATCGACCGGCACCGAGGAGATACGCGACCTGTACATTGAGATATGGAAGCGGACACCTTGCTTTACTTCCCGTTCGCTTGGATTAATGCCGACAATGGTTGAGCAATGTAAGCCTTCAATAAAATATCTGTCCGGATAGACAAGGAGCCCGTCTCTGGTCCTGTGCCGTTCGATACCAACCGCCTCAGCGTTCAGAACAGCCTTGATTTTCTTCCCGCGAAGGTGGATCTCTTCCAGCTGATGCATTCTGAAGCAAGAGTCCGAGATATAGTCGAGTAAAGCCTCCAGCGAGGGGAAGGAAGAAGTCCCAGAATCAAGTTCGGACATCAGCCTAGTCGACAGAGCGTCATAATCTAGTGTCTTCTGGATGTCATCGTCCTGAGCAGCACGCCTGAGATCGTGAGGCAGAGATAGTGTGAGCAGCACCGGCTGCGACAGTACACTTCCGTTTGTCGGCCATCGCACCCCATCTTCGAGCTTGACGTTAAACCGGAGGTCGTTTACACGCACATAATCTGCCTGTGCGCTGGGAGAACTGGACATCGCAGCAACACGACTTATACCTTGAAAATGGAAACTACTGTTAGCTTCTTTAAGACCATGCGAAAACTTCGAAGAGGGGAGAAGCTCACTTGCGGTTCCTTTCCACTCCGAAGCAGGCTCGGGACTGCAAGCCATGCAAGGCCCGTGGGATCCTACTGCGCAGGAGATACCGCTGGGAAGATGCCTTCAGCATCGGTAATTCATGCGGGAAACCATCTAACGCCTACGGGCTCGGTCGAGTAGGTGGCTAGTTTCGATTATCGGAACGTGGGAAAATGCTGACTCGAATTCCTCGTCGTATACGACGCCCATGTCGCCATTACCTTGGTCCTCGTGTACGCTGCTGGTGATATGAATCGTGAGATATGCCTATGAAGGTGACCATTGCGGAATTATGTGGTTATGAATCCTTATTTTATCCTACGATGCATGGCATCCGAGAACTGTGGTGGTATACAGGTGCTAAACAGGCGCGATAAGTGTTAGTTATAAGCGAAGGAAAGGGAGCCCTTCTCTTGACCCGCATGGTAAACACCGCCGTATCATGGCGTCAACCTCGAAGAATCGGAATCCACAGGGTGGTCAGGATCTAAACGCCACAGAAGACATTCCACGATGTCAGGGATCTGGGATCCTTCCTGGAAGGTCATCGACCATATCTCTCGCAGGTCGCGAATCAGATTCTGCAGCATCTGTGTCGTCGCGTGAGCGCCCACAATTATGAATATTCAATATCAAAAATTTGCCTTCATTGTCCGGTATGCAACCTCCTGTGCGTGCTCGATCCGAAAGGATAGCTCGTCTGGCCCCATTGCTTCAAGTTGACCTTTCGGTACTTTATCCACGACGCTTGCATACCGACGTGCGAACGTGCTGTCGTGGGATTTGAGCATATTCAAGGCGTCCGTCAAGTCTGATTCAAAAATCTACTCTGGAAATGAAGTCATCAAAGGGACAGACGGTAAAGCCACGCTTACCTCAATTTCTCTCTGGCTGGGAGGTGGAAGTCTCCGACAACGACGATCATACTTCAGTAGTACCTTATTCGTGGCCTGCCATCCGTCCAGCAGTATTTTCACTATAAGACATTGCGATGAGCGAATACAAAAGCAGCGGTTAAACAATGATGCGTACACATGAGTGTCTGCTCATAGTTCTCCAAAGCTGCATAGAGCGACCTACGTCGCAGGGAGAGCTGCTTCACAGATCTTGATGTTTCGACGGGTTTTCGAGCCATAGCGGCTATGGGCGGATAAGCACCTGCCCATGCCCGGAGTTCAAAGTCTGCGGACTTTTCCCGTATGCGTTCCAAGGAGTCCCTAGAAGTGACTATTCCTATGTAGGTGGAGAGCCATGGTGTCTTAGGTAACGTCAATAAGCACTGCATCGCTGCTTGGGAGACAACGTTCTGGCCGCCCGCACGTAGTAGTCGGCCATATCGGCGCATTGTCGACAAAATTGCTTTTGGATGCACCTTCCACCTACTTGGGTTGACAAACAAGCAGATACGAGGGGTCAATTATCTTACCTACCATCCGGATGGCGAGATGACCCTAATGCTTGTTTGACAATCCTCGTGGTTACATCGCGGAACAAGCGGCTTGTCTGAGTAAGAATGGATATGGTATCCCAGGAATCTGTCCGGTCTTCATCCATGACACCAATGTGGAAGAAATCCGCCAGGATGTCGCATAGTATTTCGTAGAGTATTTCTGGAGGTATAACCGTACTTTTGCGACCAGCTGCGTCCATTGCCCTCACTAGCAGTAATAAATGTAGTGAAGTGGTCGTCGTCGGACAGACAGACTCTTTTGCCGTAGTTCAAAACGAGGGCGGGAAGCACATATATCCGGAGTCGCTCTTGTCGGTGAGATATATGCCCGAACGCATGGCAACTACGCAGGCACTCCCCGCCACTGAGATGATGATGTATCAGAACATGATGACAGATCTTATAGGACGGGACAACAAACTCACGGGATGTTAGCGAAGAAATTTCATGCCCCTACCAGACAGACTCTACATGCAGGGATACGGTAGGAAGCAAGACGCGAATGGGCGTGGGAATTCTCACTTCAAGTTGCGGCTTCTGTAATTGAAGCTCCCGTCTTACCGGAGGTCTCCTGGCATACATAGGTCCTCCTGAACTCAGGGCGTGCAAGACGGCGAATGGCACCCCCAGATCGTGCACGCACCCTTCCGCCTGTAAGTAGCACCACCCGCGTCTCGTCTGCTGCCTGCATGACAGCTTTCGTTGATCATGGTTGTGGATGCACAGTCCGCATCATCAATCATAGCTCACGGAACCGCCAGTCCTCGCATATTTTTAACTCGAGCTGCTGTCGTGAGTAGGATCAGTGTTGACACGCCAGTTCAAATCTCTTGCTTGGTTCTCTCCGCATGACTTACCCCCCGAGCCCTCTAATTAAAAGCCTGACCATGGCAGCAATTCCGTTATCTCGGATGTGCATTATCTGAGGCATCTCCGCGCCCAAATTGTAAGGTCTCGGTTAACGCGTGTTACTAATGTGAAGGTGGGACGAATATCTCGCCTATGCTTTAGCTAGAGTGACAGCCACGCGGACAAGGTCGCAACAGGCGAGGTTGCTTACTACTGCACAAAATCAGGTGGTATGTGAGTGAATCATTCTGGGCCATTGTGAACAGAATCTCTAGTTGCGACAAACAGAAATGCAGCGGGGATGCGCACTCCCCAGGAACATACTTAGACAAGGTTAGTTGCCTTTTCTGTCGGACGTCCGGCTCTCACTGACCCATATGGCACCCTGTCAAACTGCTGCCATGCCACACGCTAGGCCATCCGTGGTCGGCACACGAAGAAGCTCAACAGGTCTTCTTCGTGCCAGTCTGTGGTTATCACATGAATATCTCCCGCACTTCCGTACGTGCGGTATGTATGCCACTGTAGCGACCAACAAGCCCTCTTACTGCCCTCTTTCAAATGTCACCAAGAAGCTCAATCTCCGTCTCCTTCGCCATTATTTTAGCAAGAATCAGTAGTCGTCGTGGCGGGACAATAGGATGGGCTGGGCGATGCAACAGACCCATCGCTCTGTAATGGACGACTTCTATGAGCCTACTACGATCACTCTTTGTGCCTCGAAAGCTCACATTATAGTAACAGATCCTATCAAGGAAGACAGGTCCATCGGGATCGGGAATGTAGCTTTGTTAGTGGTCTCAGCAAGCGAGCCAGCAGACTGTATAAGACCAGAGACTCACTCGCAAAATATTACGCCGTCGCCTTGGTTCGCGTCGTACGCAAAATAATACGTGGCGCCATTGTCGACGACTGTCGAAGGGCAAACCGCGCATGTCTGGGTCTTCACTGCAGTGGCGAGAACAAGGATGCATGCGACGAGGGATGCAATTGAATGCATGATGTGCGAGGTGCCGTCGACGAGGATTTTCCGCTGCTTACGTGCTCACCTTATATGCTTGGTCTCCTCAGTCATGGGACGGACCTCGAGAGTGCCCGTATTTTCCAAGACGCCATTAAGCCGCGCCACTGATTTTTTTGGGAGCACAAGTAGGCCCAGCTCTTTCCAACCGCTGCATGATATCTGCCGGCTCGGGAATGCGACCGAAGGCATCAGCTCAGCGACTGATTACAGATGGTGTAGTCGCGACATCTGAAACACCGACAAGAGCCTCAGATATAGACGCTCTTTGGCTCCTGAGGATCAAATTGCGTTTCGAATGTAACGTCCTCAATGCACCAGAGGCATACGAAGTGATAAATTAGCCTTCCGAAGCAGGAATACGTACTCCTGGAAAATTATAATTTACATCCTCATCATCCATACATCTTTCACAGGCGTGCCATGGTAGATAAAGTTATTGGAAGAGTCTCAAAGGCCAGCACCAAGGGGCGGACACCGGAAGATGCCGAGACCCCATGTGGGGGAGGGGGGGGGGGCCTCCGAGGTCCTTAAGTGAGATTTATTTTTGATTACTTGGAAGCCTTTGTAACGTCTCCCAGTGAAGATGCGGGTGATTTGAAGTGGCCGTACGCTAGGAAATGTCGTAAGACAGTGACAAAGTGAGTATTTGTTCAATTAAGCCGGCACCGACAGAGCGGGTGGCTTTGATTTGCCGATTTCGAACGAGAGGGTAATGGGGTATGTCACATGGTCTTGTAGCATATCTGAACATGTATACTTCATTGACCTCGAAGACTCGAAGGTTCAGGTAAACCAGGTGTTTTACCCGCAAGAGGTGAATTCTACGATCCGGACTGGCATCCTACAGTACTGTGCCGGATTAGTTGACGAGCTGCAATGCATGGCAAGTTGAATCTCCTCTCTTGTAATCAAGCTTTCTATTTCAGGCTCTAGTAAGCCTGCGCACATTTGAAGGGAGCCATATGGGTGTGGCGACTTCGCCGACCGCGTCTTAAGCTTCGTGCTCGACGAACCCTTTAAAATTCACCAGAATATGTATCTAAATCGCGATATCACCTCAACATGCCTCTAGTCAGGCGGCGCAACATCAATGTTATCATATGTTGTCTTCATCAAGCCTTCCGTGCGTGAACTCTCCAGCTCTCTGCGACATACTTGGGGGTATAGTTTCGCCATTTAGGGATATGTAATGATGGGAGAATCACCAAATCCGGTAATAAAGTCCCAGGGGAGGGGGGGGAGGGGGCCTCGACGACCCTTAACGGAACTTTATACATAGGGTCTTAAACTTTCTTTCTGTCCGCCCCTTGGCCAGCACGCAAGCCCATAAGATTGAACGCGTCCCATCACGTGGCACTGATGTGTGACGGAATCACCTCAGAGACGCGTTATGTCACGACAAATGCCTCTTCCTTTGTTGTCTACTGCCATATTCCTGTTTTGCATTTCTTGGGATACCGGACTACACTGTATAGCTGATCTGGATTATGCAGTCTGCATACACCATCGAAGTGCACCGACTCCGGTCGGATGCCTTCCTGGAATCAAGTCTGGCCAGCCAAAGTGTACTGGATATTGGCAGGATCCTCGTCCGGGGCGCGACAGGTGTGGATAACTGGTCTTCAATCGTAAAACAACCTTGTACGTGGATAGTTTGCTGTATACCACTTTGCATTATAACAACGCAAGGCTCTATATAGCGGATGTAGCTTATGATGACTTCCTCTTCGAAATCGCTCAGGAGGAATTGCCGCCTTTGTATAGTCTTGAGGAATTCCAGTCGACTGATATCGAATATGTCTTTCGGTCTTGTCGTCAATTCGGTATAGAGGAGCCAAGGCAGAGACTTGCACCCCGGAAGACGCGGAAAATCGAGATTCCTGAACCCTCGCTGTTCAGGATGATACCACAGGTCGCACATGCCCTCCGGCTCTGCCAACGGATAGCTGGAGCTAACACATTCATTTTTAGCCTCACTATCGTAGCCAGCTACCTCATGGTCCTCAACAACTTCAGGTCTTGGAAGCCCATAAACTGCTGGCCTACTCGCAACGAAGCCCCGTCCCGCTAGACCCGGAAACCGACATGTCAAAGTTCTTCGGCTCGAATGCACTCACTCGATGTGCGTGGGTCATACCGGTCAGAGGACGCCTTTACTTCCCCGATGCCACACCGGCACGGATGTGCGATATTGAGAATGTAATGCAGCTAGGAGTCCGCAATGTCGCCTCAGAAGAATCGGGCGGACTCGAAACCTGCATACTCTGGAGCCCAAAAGCTCTCCGTGCATTCTGGGACTGGCTGCTGCAGTACCACGCGAACGGCGCGTTTGGACCCATCGCGCTCTCCTTCAAAGCTGTGGTTCCTGGAATTCACTACGAGGATGTATACGAAGATGACGAAGACGGCGGCTCCGAGATAGGCGAATGCCTAGACTATATTGACCATATCAAGGTGTACCATGATGCATATCTTTCCTTACATCTCAGGAACGCAATTAGCCTGTGGAAGTATCAGTCTACGCCGTCGTCCCGAAGGCGGCATTTCATGAGGGGCGCAAAATTACTGTTGGAAGGATCAGGTAAAGCCGTCTGTATAGTGTGAAGGGTTCTGCATTCAAGCTAGAGGATTTCGTTACAAATACAGTGAGTACATCCGCTTTCTAGTTGATATAGGAGAGTTCTGTAGAGTCGGGATACAGTCAGTTACGATATATATTTTCGTTGATTCTTATAATTTGAAGAATCTGCTCGGGTCAAGTCTCCTCAGATCGGCGCATGTTATCTTGCCGTCCATTACCAGCTCGGACAGCGCCTTGCCAGTACCGGGAGCATTGCAGATACCCTATTCAAAGTCGTCAATGGCCACCCTCAGTTTCCCACATGTATTCCAAAAACTCACCCAGCAAGTATGCCCAACACCGAGAACAAGTCCTTTCACGCTCTTGACCTCTCCTACAATCGGTCCTCCGCCTCCCCTCACCACCGGCAAATAGCACGCTTGCCTCCTCTCCACCCTACCCGCACGCACCTCCGAGGAGATGCTCGCAACCTGTTTGTAGATCGCCTCGCAAGCCTCCTGGTCGACTGCGACCTCGTCTACCGTCTCCGGCAGCTTCAGCGAATCTCCTGGCCCGCATATGTATATCTCCTTGGTCGGCAGCGGGCGTGGGTAGATCTCCGGGGACACAATCTCGGGACGGCCTTTGAGGCCATTAGAGGGCATGACGATCTCGCTGAACAGTACATATGGCGCAATCTCATTCTCTGGGCGTGTGATGACCGTAACGCTGTGTGCGCGAGTAGCGGAGATGGGAAGGGCGGGGAGGATATACGGGGACCAAGCCCCGGCCGTAACAACGATGTGGGTCGCTGGAACGGTACGTGTCTTCTTGTCGCCTGTTACTCCCTTGTATGTTACTGAATTGACTTGCCCGCCTTCGTAATCGATTGCAGTAGCTTTCCCGGCGACGAACTGAACGCCCTTCTCCTTGGCAAGCTCGAGCATTGACGTGGTAAAGAGGTAGGGGTGGACCTGCGCAGTATCACCAGCGGGGGCCATAGGTGTGTAGGAGGATGTCAGGCCCTCCTTTACCCATGTCAAGTCATCTGGAAGACCCTTGGCTCTGCGACTCGACTCACTATTCTTGCTGCCACCGTCCAGGCCCAGGGTCTTCTCCAGATTCCTCCGCTCGCCGCCCTTTCCAACACCAGAACCTGTTTCATCGGCCTCGCCGAGCATCTCTCCCCGACCTTCCCATGACCCACAACCCGTGTATCTCCAGCCCCATCTCTCGGTGCCGCCGTACGTCTCCGCCAGTCGCTGATGCTCCTCGAACGAGACGTCCACTAGATCTCTAGGATATGCCCATTTCGCGACTAGACCTCCTGCCTTGCCTGAAGCTCCCTGCGCTGCACCCTTCACGGATGCTTCTAGGAGCGTGATCCTGGTCGTCGCCGGCGAGTAGGATGGGTGATGTGAAAGGTAGTAAGCGGTTGAGCAGCCGATGATGCCGCCGCCAATGATGACGATTTCGCGTTGAGTACTCATAGCTTTTAAGTGCAGGTAAGAACGATTGAAGATTGGTGGGCGTTGCCTGCAGACAATCTGTGTTGCTAAGCGCAGGTACAACATACCGGTAACCCGGGCCGGCGCCTCTTTTCTGAGATCACGTACTTTCTTCCCCTCTCCAAATGAATTATTGGGTACTTCATGAGTAGTGGAAGGATGCGATAGTAGTGGGCAAGTAAAAGAGAGAACAAGCTCAGTCACTAGTCAGATCCAGACGGCAAAACAAGCAGTCGTCAAACGTGGCGGAGATGTGAGCAGTGCGAAGGGCAGCATCGATGGGTAGATAGGCGAGGAGGCAGGCAGGCAGGCAGGATGAGATCCACCTCTCGACCTCCCAGGCGGACCGCGCTATAACCCGGTTCAGTGGAGAACGTCCATCGCCTGAGCAATCGGCCAGTATCCTTATGATATCGAGAGTACCTCATTCAAGAACGCGTGTCCTACACTTCTTTCTCTGATCTGGTACTCTGCAAGACGTATGTAGCTGTACGCTCGCATCAATAACGCCGTATCGAGCACTCATTTACATTGATCTAGCACACACCGAATTGCACACCCAAGCTGCCATCAGTCTCCTCGTATTTGCTCCAACTGAACGGCCCTATTCAAGTTGGAAGTCCAAGTCTTGTCTCACTGGCCACGTCTCGTCCAACAGCCGGCATCCTAGATGGAGCTCAAGCGATCTCCCACAAAGACTGCCATTCGTCATCCTTACAGGTCAGGATTGGCCGCTACTCTACCCGCAGAGCTCATCTGCGAGATTGCTGTTTACTTCCTCTATGACTGGGGAACAGAAGGGCTCCATCTCTTGACCCCTGGGAAATGGCGATTCATGCTGCTCGTCTGCAAGCGCTGGTATGAGGCACTTCTTCAGGACACCCGGCTCTGGAGTGTCATTGCCATCTACGGCATCGAATCGCTCAGGCTCTCCCTCGAGCGGTCCCGTATCCAGCCTCTCACCATTGTTGGCACGCTAGAAGTGTGGGATGCTTACACCGAGCTGGATACGATCATGCAGAACTCGCACAGGATACAGTCATTGCAGATATACAGCATTTCGAGCTGGGTCTGGCAGAAATTTCAAATGTCACGGACAGAATATGCACCGACTTCTCAGTTGCAGGAACTCTTGATATTCAAGGCCACGCACAATGGGTCTGATGACCTGAATAGATTTGCATCTGAAAAGCTGCGCTTCTTGGAGCTCGGAGGATTCCACCTTGAAGAGATCTCAGCATTTACATCCCTTCCCTTCCTCACATCGCTGAAGCTTCACTACAATGTCCATTGGGCGATCGCTCTAAATGTAAAGCAGATGCTGGATGTCTTGAGGCAGACACCGGTACTAGAGTCGCTCACACTCTGGGTCGAGATGCGCGACTTCCCCCAAACTATCCAGCCGCCGATCACCCTCCGGGCTCTTACCTCCCTTGAGTTCTGTGAGATGAAGAGAGCGGACGGGACTTTGCTTTCCATGCTGGAGTTTCCCGTGCTACAATACCTCTCCATCACAGTGGACTCGGATCACCTTAGGACGACGATACCGCATGTCTCTGAAGTCGTCCGCCAGATGGATCGTCGGACTCCGCTTCGCGGGTGGACACTCCATAGTCCCGAACGCGGAGACACGTATTGCATGCTAACACCGGAATCCAATGGCACTACCCCAGAGAAGCAGTCCAGAGGCATCAAACTTTTGTTTCGGCACTTCTACGTCAAGAGGACCGATACAGACTGCGAGTCAATGATACCGATGGAACTGCTTGCACACTTGATACCTGCCACCTCCTCCATCGAGCACCTAACTTTGAGCAATACCTCGGTTGCTGGCTGCGAGACTCCAGAAGCATGGGGGAATGTGTTTCGAGCCATGCCATCGGTCAAAAGCATTGAAGTGACGAAAGGGTTTCTTAGTCTGCTATCCAGTGGCCTCTGCGTCCCCGACCTGACACAGGATATGCACTTGATCTGGGATCCTCTTTTCCCGGCACTCGAGCGACTCGAATTGCGCGAGCTCTGGTTTCGACCCCAGTTTTCCAAGAACAACGAGCTACGCCCGGGGACATTCATGCACCTCCTCTTAGAACCCCACGGATCTTGCGGAGACGCACACAAAAATATAACGGTCACCATCGATGATTGTGTTAACGTCGTGGAGCAGGATGTGGCAGAAATTCGAAAGAGGTTCACCGAAGCAGAGGTGACTTGGGACGGGGTAGCTCGGCGGGCTAAATGGGCGGGCGACGTATTTCGGAGCCCTCGGAATCACTGGGATATGTGGTTTGACGGTATGTAGCCTTTGGCGAGTGCGCGCTAGAGATCACAGGTTACGCAGTAGCAGTGGAGGACTACTATAAACGAGAAAGGTCCCTGTTCACGACGGGAAATAGAATGCAGTTCTCATTTCCGGCATTGATCCATGCGTCTTTTGCATACTGAGATACCGGCCACTAAGTCTGAAGCGCGCGACCAAAAAGCGGTCAGGTGAAAAGCGATGGAATATTTTATATCGGTCAAGACTCAGAGGATGCGGATGCGGATAATACCGAGTCTGAATCGTTTACTGGCTCTCCACAATCCATCTTGGCCACGAGCCGTCGCAGACGACGGCGGAGATCTCCATGCATCGAATTTGCGGTCTTCTCCACCGCGAAACGGAGTGCGGGCGGACCCATCCGAGATATCTAGAGCCCGTAAACATACATAGAGGAGTATCAGCATCTGAAGCGAACCTTGATCGCTTGCATGAATTCTTCGTCAGTAGGAGGAAGAGTCCGCGGGTGAGTGCGGCAGATGAAATTGAGACAGCCGGATGGTGCGCGGCCTTCATCGAGTAATCCTGTTTCGAGGCCGTTTAGCAACCAATCGAATTTCTGGTATACTTTCTGGAACATAGAGATTAGGGAAGGCACCCAACTGGGAAGTATTAAGATTACCAAAAGTTCGCCCGGCAAGGGAATTTTCTGGTTCTCAAACATAGCCTCAAGCTCCTGTTGGTCGATCTGCATCTCGACCTTGAGGTCTTGGATCACTAGTTTATGCTCTTGTATCGTTACAAGCAGATGTATGATCGCTTGCAAAAACACCATGGCTGTGCGGAAACCGATGATTAATGAAAGACCACATTTGTGTGATTCTGCCTACCAAAAGATGCGATCCTACAGTTCTTCTCTAGCATATTCTCGACATGGCGCGTCATGACTCCCCTGCGAAGAAATCTCATAGAGCTGCATGCACTGCGGACGGTCATCACCACCTCCGAGTGCGTGGTCAATAACATCCCGGGATCGATGTCCCGCGGATTCACAGCCGGATACTCCGTAAAATGCTGCATTATCGTCTGCGCATACATTGTTGCGGAATAGACATCGAGGAACTTCTGCTTCTTGAAGCAGTCATCGAGCTCCTCGTATACTAGCTCATCGACGGGTAGGCTTCGTATTGTGCGAAGATATCCAGATACGGCATGTATGTTCTCCCTTGCATGCTTTATAGGCCTGCAGGGAGCCAATCCAATTGTGACGAACGCAAATTAGAAAGTCGGAGACTCACAGGTCGTCGCTCGGGCAGTCAAGCACCTCTGATAAAAGCAATACGACAATGTCGCGCCATCTCCTATTCACCAGAGAAGCACTGGCGAGCCCATCCCAAAGTTCCCCTCCTTCTTCTGCTGTCAACAGCTTGTGAAAATACTGTCCGAGAACTTCACCGAGCACTTCGTGCAGGATTTCAGCCGGCAAATCATTAATTGTCGCAAAAGCGCTCTTTCTGAGCATCTGATTATCTGCTTGCGGGCTGTAGTAGTGTTAAGTGCTTTTCGTGCGTTTCTGCGTCCGTGACACCGAAGATTTGCAAGGGACGTCTCCTCAATATAATCGAGCAAGGAGAAGGAGGGGTCTCCAGAAATGGTAGCGCCCCTAAACGCGTTCCCAATTACCAGCCAGCGACGAGCGTACAACGTGAGGAGAGGGAATATTCTTGACAATTACTTTGGTTGGGTTTGGTTTGCTCAGCACCATGGGCCCTGGCAGAGCCGCCACCACCAGATCGTCTCTAATCCACCACACCTTTCCTCCATTCTACGCGTGCTACTTGCTCAAGTCAATCCGAATTCCTCCAGTGAGAACTCACAGACTGTGAGTTCCACATTTGTTCAGGTTGAGAGTGAAATTGGCGGCTACATATAGAGTACTCTAGGACTTACGTCGGTAGCACACCAGACCCGCCCAAGCGGATACGGTGAGTCTGGTTCTTTCCCTGGACGACGTCCTCCGCAGACTCACGGCTTCCCGACATAGACAGCATAACGGAGAGATCTGCGCAGGTGCACGGAAGACCGTACGGTACCGCCCTTGGGTAACACAGATGATTGTATACGGTTTCCCGTCTAAATTGGCGGCTCTGCAATTTGAGTGGGCATGGGGGCATCCAAAAAAGTCCAGACATCTCAAAAACAAGGACGGCAAGAAACTGGTACCGTGGCGTTACAAGACCTTAGCGGGAAGAGTCTTGTACGTATCTTGATGCATTCTGCATCGGTTGATATTTATACAACAATCAGGGTCGCACGGATGATGGTAGCTTCACACCCGTTTAGACTCTGGCCTCTTCACGTTAAGATTTTCACCCAAGATGCGTCGGATGCATGGGCTGAGACATCCGGTCAAGAGATTACTAATCACGCGATCCTGCCACCTGGCTTCACCTCCACCACCGAGTTAGAAGGCGTCGACGGTAAGACCAGTATCGGGAACCCAGGGAGATATGGACCAATAGATGTGACTGATGGTGAGTCAGACAGCGCCACGCTCGCGCTGTGTTATACTAACTTGGCTGAGTACTAGCCCCATTCACATCGGTGCACTTGAGCAAGTATACAAGGGTTACGAGCTCCAGCACGGATATCCGATGTTCGATATGCCATGAACATCTACACCCACCACATGCAAGTACTTCATCATGTGAGATGGAGTCTGTCTAACGTTCTTCCCATAGGACCCTTTGGAGACCGCACTCTGCCCCCACGACTCATGCACTGCAATGTCGCATCTGCACTGTCTAGGAAAAGACTTTCTCTCTCAATCTGTTGAGCAAGTCCTCGTCCCAAGAGGGGGAGTCTGCAATTCTTGCAAGACCTACGTGCTCTGGGGCGACGTCGTAAAGGGCTGCTATAGGCGTAGGACCGACGCTGTCGTATCCGTTCCCTTTGATGACGAGGATGAAGATGAAGACGCGGACAAGATAGCTGCGCCTTCTCCACCGCGGAAACGAGCTGCTCGGAAGGTGGGGACACCGAAAAAGACAGCTGCACCTCGAACCAAGAGCAAGGCTAAAGGAAAGGCGGACTCAGTCGCAGGAGTGATCGCTATCGATGCTATAGGTGATACCGAAGAGGAGTCCAATAGGGAGGGTGCAGCTCTACCGGTTACACCACGGAAACGCGCTGCTCGGAAGGTGGCTACACCGAAAGAAACAGCCGCACCTCGAGCCAAGGGCAAGGCTAAAGGAAAGGCGGGCGTGGTCGTAAAGGTCATCGATATCGATGCTATAGGTGGTGCCGAAGAGGAGTCAAATACGGAGGGTACAACTTTACCGGTCACCCCACGGAAACGCGCTGGTCGGAAGGTGGGCACACCGAAAGAGACAGCCACGCCTCGAGCCAAGGGCAAGGCCAAAGGAAAGGCGGGCTTGGTTGTAAAGGTCATCGATGTCGATGCTATAGGTGATACCGAAGAGGGGGGTGCAGCTTTACCGGCCACACCGCGGAAACGCGCTGGTCGGAAGGTGGCGACACCAGAAAAGACAGCGGCACCTCGAGCCAAGGGCAAGGCTAAAAAGAAGGCGGACTCTAGCGCAGAGGTCATTGATATCGATCCTATTGGTGATACCGAGGAGTCCAATACGGAGGATACAGCTATACCGGCCGCACCGCGGAAGCGCGCTGGTCGGAAGGTGGGGACACCGAAAGAGACAGCCGCGCCTCGAGCCAAGGGCAAGGCTAAAAAGAAGGCGGACTCTAGCGCAGAGGTCATTGATATCGATCCTATTGGTGATACCGAGGAGTCCAATACGGAGGATACAGCTATACCGGCCGCACCACGGAAGCGCGCTGGTCGGAAGGTGGGTACACGAGAAAAGACAGCGGCACCTCGAGCCAAAGGCAAGGCTAAAGAGAAGGCGGACTCGGTCGCAGAGTTCATCGATGTCGACCTTATAGACCATAGCGAAGACGAGTCCAGTACAGAGTATACGGCTTCACCCAAGGCGAAGAAACGAGGTTCCACTAGCCCTGTCCGTCAAGCTAAGACGCCTACGACGAAGAGTGCGACTAGCGTAACCGGGATACCAACCCCTTCGGCAAGCCCAACAGAAACCGCTTCTCCAAAGCGCGCACGAAAGCAGAAGGCGACTGTTACGGCGGCGGTGCCCGAAGGTGAAGAGCAAAACTCCTTTGACCTGAATGCTTGAGATCATGGAAGTCTCGGATTAGTGGCGCTAAAGCATGGACACTTGCACCTCGAACATTATTCGGGCCGCACCGTTGCTCGATGTATTAAAAGATCTATCGTTGCTGGGATCCATAGTAATGAAGAATAGACACAGAGTTCAATATTGCCCTTCGACATCTACAAGCCTTGGCAAAGCGTCTTTCCCCTCCTGACCTGCGCCCTGCAGAGCCCCACCTCGGTCGGCACTGCCAGAATAGACGCTAGCAGGATGCCCAACGAGTCTGCAAAACCGACCGAGCCGATCTTGAATTCTCTCTCTTGTTTGTCGCGTTCCGCATGTACACCTGGATTGGATCTTTCTTGATTGATCTGATGGTATACGTTCACGCTGCGAGTTCGACAGTTTAAAATCCGCTGGATGAGGGCGAGCAACTGTGTACTTACTACGCGAGGCCTCCGCATATACCTTCGAGACTGATAAGCGAAAAGACGAAGGCCACGCTTCGACCTTCGGAGTCTCCGAATATACCCTTGGCTGCTTCTAACCCAAGAGTGACGAGAATGAAGAACTGGATGATCGAGGGCAGTGGTAGAAGGCGCCTGGGTAGAGGCGGGATTCCGAACGATATAGATGAACGAGAAAGGAATACCGTCGTCTGGTATACTAACTGAACGTTGTCGTCAGAGATAGTGGCCGCGGACCGGATTAAGATGAGAGTCTAACCTGCCATAGAGGGTAATAGTCGCGTATGGAATGTATAATCTTACTGAGTATAGGGTATGTATCCGGCGAGGGTACTGGGTACAATAACGTGGGCGCTACACCCTAAAGTAGCACGAGTAAGCAGGCTGGATATCGTAAGCACATGTTCAGTAACGCACCTGATTAATGGTGTACTCGAACTGCAGCGAGCAATAGTTGCGTCAGGATGCTGATTTAGTTTCTGGACAACGGACGCACCGTATAGACGCAAACTGCGAAAAGGCACAGTCAGCACTCGCTACAGAAGAGCACAAAGGACGGACAGGCTTACACAGCGGTAGCATATATCTAACCAACATGGGCTTCACAAGTCGCCACTTGTCATCTAGTGACAAAGCGACAATCATGGCTTCAGATGGAACTGGCGCGGTAGCCGCAGATTCTTCAGTGCGCACATCACTTGCTGGTAGCGGAGTGTAAGGTGCTCGCAAGGACGTGTCTTCCTCGGAGGTGAACAGATCTCGCCGGGGGAGGAAAAACAAGTACGTCAATGGAATGACAAATGGCATCACCTATTCTTACACAGGTCTGCGTTAACAAATTCATGAATATAATATCTATGTGGTAGCTTACAGCCGATAAGCCGACACCCGTACGAACACCGAGACCGCGTAGCTCCCACCACAAAAATGCTCCGACGAGTCCTGCGGCGCCAGTCCCAGACGCAAAGTATCTTTGGAAGAGCCGTCAGAAGTAAGTTAGTTATCGATGCGTAAATCCACATACCCTATGCCATGAGCTGCGACACCAGGCGGATATGTCGTGGATAGCTGTAGGAACGTCAACTCTCCCAGCCCTATTCTCGTACTTTTCATGAGTTGTCGAAGATCGGTCTGAATAGCTCGTGTACTCACCAGAAGCAAATGATGCCAGAGATATTCCTAGAAGCCTCATGAAAAGGCTGTTAAACAGAGCAACAACCTAAGACAATTATTTTGGGTATCAAACCTTTCTCCAGTGTAAGGTACACTCACAACCATGCCCGAGACAGCCAGCATACAGCATCCAGAGAGTCGGCTAGTATATCGTATCTGACCCTTCAAGACGTAAGGCCAGCCGATCTTTGCTACAAGGGCCGGGAAAATGTTACAAAATGCGATTATACCCTTCGGTGTTGACGGTGGCACGAGATCCAGTGCGGCTGACAGGATGATAACGTATAGGACTGATGGAATACATTAGGCAAAGTCGTATAATCCGAGAGATACTGTGTGGGCACACCGTTGTTTATGAGACCAAAGAGGAAGAACGAGACCCCGAGTTTGGTTCGTAACTTGCGCTCGTGGTCTAGGTCCCCCAGTTTTAGCATTATCATGAAACTGCATGTATCCATCCGAATATGGACCACGCATAATGATGTCCCTTAGGCTTCATATGCATTGGGTAGTTCAGCACACGCCTATCTGGGATGTTTCGATGCCACGTACCAATAAAACAGAGTAATGCCCATTCTGACTGGGCCACTCTCGAAGGGGTAGCAATGAAGTGGAAGCTATTCACCTTTATTGCTACTGACATGATCAGTCAAGGGAGCGGTCTCCCATTCTGCCTCTGCGAGGTCAGGCTCAGCGCCTAGAGAACCTTGGCTACGAACTTCATTCCCTGGCATAGTTTGCATTTCGTATCCCTCAATATTCCGGTAAGAAACGTCCGATTGCATGCAAGTATTCCTTCTGGCGCGTTAGAACATAGCCCGAATCCGACCGCAGATCAAGATGCTGTGGGCACTTCGAAGAGGAGAAGACCGTAGTAGCTCGACTTCGACGTCGCCGGCGGCATATGCCTGTGCAAGCCACGCGGGAGCCATGTGCGCGGCATAATGCGCATACACTGATCCGAGCCGAGTGAGCTCCCCAGGTTCGACCTTGAGCTTGAAGGACCTGACGCCCTTCAGCTGCTGAATACTCGGGGTGCCTCCGAACATCTCTTGTGTTGAACTCGCCATTAGGTGCATGAATAAACTCAGGAAGCCGAGGCCGCAAGGCATTGCGCCGGCGAGTACGCCGTCGAAATGGGATCAACGAACGGACTGGGCAGTTACTTCATCTACAGTGGGTCAAGGAGAACAACGCCGAGCAGGCGATATTGAATCTTGATCAGTCTAGGACCCTTCAATATGCGTCCGCGGCGGAAAGCAATAATCCGAAATCCTTCACGCCGAACTCAGTATCCTTCGTTCAGCCGCAGACTGAGAGGGAGCAGTATTGGGCTGCGCGTGCGCTTGTCGCAGAGACCCTTCTATCACAAGAAAGTCATCATCATGAGGAAATACGAAGGGTGATATCCTTGGAAGAGCTAAAGCGCTCGGTAAATCAATGATGCTGCAAAGGGCTTTCTATACTGACATCCTCGGTAGAGAGAAATATCGGAAATCAGGACAATATACGACCGAGGCCAAACGAAGCTTGAGGCGTTTATCGTGAGCATAATACCCATTGAAGCGCATACACAACAATAGTTACATTGATTTCAGATGGTCCTACTGGCTATCCTTGCTATTTTCACCTTCTTGACCCTTGGTGTCGTTTTGAAAGGCCATTCTGAGCAGAAAGGTTTGCATAAACCGTCAGCACACTTCACCATCCCTATCCTTTCGCCGTTCACCTCTGTGGTACGTCATCCTGCGTCTCGCTTGGTCACTATACATTAACGAAGCGCGGCAGATCGAGCATGAAATGGCCACTTTATCGTTCCGCACCATCGCTTGCTTTACTCTGTTTGGATCTCTACTGCTGTATGCTATATATCGCCACTGGGTCGGAAGGCTGCAGCGATGATATACTGTTCGGACGATCTGGATGGCTATGTATGGCCAAGTCTGCTTCAGCCATGCCATAGATTATTTCCATTTCAGCTGACTGCGACTACTCCTTGGCAAGTTCGTGCGCTCTTCTGGGAGATGCTGTCCGTTTCACGGAGTCCGAAGGCGCGAGTGGTACCCATAAGCCATCTATACAAACGCAACCGTGATACATATGATACAGGTTCTCAAGCCCCCTGAAGATAGCAACAACGAAGATCGAATGTGAGTCCTATCCTCTTTCCCCCGCAATCATCGCGCATTCATAAGAGCGACGCCACTGTGATACAGGTTGCTGGTATTCATGAACGACTGATGCGCAAACTATCATGGCATATGCGTTAGCGAGGGCGAATAGTCGATCCAGGTATACTCACTGATACGAAGGTCTCCACAACCTCGACACCAGCTCAGGCAATGGTGCAGTAGCTGTTCCCACCGCTCCCACCGTTCTCCTCCTCTACAGGGGCGGCAATTATGACGATGTCTTCAGACGAAGTAGTGGTGCTGGTGATGGTGTTGGTGAAGGCGTCCATCTCTTTGGATGAGAGATGAGAGCAAGTAGTGCAAATAAGAAGGTGGGTGCTGCTTCCTGGAGTAGAAATGACCTGAGAGACTAAACGATCCTAGAGAGGCCTTATATATGTACCCATGGGAGGCGTTTCGTAAATCTAATGGATGTTGCAGATGTGGATATCTCGAACGTTCGACGTTACTTGCGGGCGCGCATGCGCCTCGACTGCGCCGACGCTCATTGTCATTGAGACATGCACGGCAGGTCGCGCCGGAAGCCCTTGGTAATGCGCAGCGCTACTGTCTCTGTGATGCACGATTCGTGCGAGCTTCTGCGCTTGCGGATGGGGGCGCTGAGAGTGGACGAGACTCCGGATGTCTCAGTCGGACAAGGCATGACCTGTGCCAGGTACTCGGCCACAGTCCGAGCCTCCCGTCTTTTTGTCTTGCATACTGGATCAAGATTACAAGCGGACTTTGATGACGAATATGCCACCCAGCCGGAATGGGAGCAGGGGAGACCAGATGCGAAGGTAAGACATGCCATTGAGTCGTAGACCTAACCCCTGTCTTATGCAGCGGCGCAGATAGGCCAGCATATAGACACCTAGAGATACAGTGGCATACCTCGACCAAGGGCACGGCGTAAGTGTGGGTCTGGAGAAAACACGGATCCTGACGGCGATAGTCTTCAGAACCCCAGGTGATACCGACTTCCACGCGTACTTGCGGCCCTGAGGATTCCAGGCCACGAATGAAGAGAACATCGACTCCTGTAACGTTGCAGGTGCGACGTGGAAGGTTATGATGTTTCATCGACCTAAGGTAGGATTCCGGAATTCGAGGTCGTTAGCAGAGAGCAGGGCTGGGTACGATTTGGAGACTATGCAAGATGCATCATCACTCACGGGAGTCAAACGTTGAGCTGAGGGTTGCCGCGCTTTCTCAGTAAGTGTATACACTCCATGTCGACTAGTGGCGCTCTGCTAGTGCGTTGTCATGAAATATAACCGGTCCTATGGCGCTTCACTCGATCGAGAGGCAAACTCTTACTCGCTGTTGCCACTTTCGCCCAACAACGAGCTCCAAGTCGAGACTAATGTAACGCATACCGATACCGATAAGTAGATTATATGAAACATGCCGCACCTATGCGACATCCAGCTTTGAACACGAATATAAGCACTGCAGCACGCCTGGGGGAAAGAATGATATATTGTCTAAAACCTGAATATAGCGGCAATTCTTGCCAGAGCTCTATCCTCGGCATCTGCATATAACTTGTCAGAGATAATCAGACTCTCTCGGCATGTAGTGCACACCTTTAACGAGTGGAAGGCAGGGCGGTTTGACGATCAATTGCGCGTTGAATCTTGCCAGCGAGTCGATGGGCCGAGATGCCTGTTCCAGACTTGCTCGCGGATGTCTCCTCAGTAAATCCGAGTAGGCGAGGGCCATACGCGTCAAACGGTCCCTGAAGGAAATCACATTGGTGAAATGAGAGTACGATGAGCCGGACTCCAACGTTGGACAAACAGTGAAGGCTGATTTCGTATGCTCGATGACGCATCCATGCCGGTCCATCAAGGCCGCCATACTCCAGATCATCACGTTCTTAATGGAATAACTAGAGAGCAGGTGTCAGCGCAGATCAGATCAGAACAAAAGGCAAGTGCTACCTTATTACTCGCTCGAATCATAAAAGCGGATTTTGCTGAGGCGTCTCATCTTCGGGTGCGATAGCATCGGCCAAAGAAACCTAGTGTGGACTGAGATTAGCTTGCCGGAAACCTTGAAGGAGAAACCTACTCGCAGAAACAGTCCGGAAGAAGTCGATCGACATTCGCAGTGGGGCAAAGTGTAAATTCCAATCGAATGGCACTGACTGCAAGGGTTGTATCCAAGCAACCAGGAGCTGAGTATGCTCCTGGGCATGCTACGTGTCGCAGTCGGGCGCCGCTAAATCAGTTGATAACTCTGAGTTTCTCTGCCTCTGAGTGAGAATACCGGGGAGACATACATAGAGACTTCCACTGTCGCTCTTCCGGGAACGCGTGGAGCTCACCTGACCGTGATACCTGCGTTCGCTTCCCGCAAGCCGCCTTCCATATGCCCAAGATCTGCGAAGGAAAGCGCGTACGAGAGCCTGCACGATTGCCTGTCGACGCTCAGACTCAGTACGCAAGCATGCAACTCACGCCAGCCTGTGATATGATGGACGACATGTCTCATCAACGCACCCGCTGCATACAGAGAGGATCGTCTAACAGCGATCACCGAACGTGTACTAGACCGCACAGCCTAGCTTTACTGAGTTCAAGGCCATGGCGCCCGTCGGATCGTCCATGAATCGTCTATGAGTCCTTCAGCCGGCAGTTTCGGCTGTCATCATATATCTTATGGCTTGGGGCGCAGAAAATAGCAGAGGCCCTTTTGCCAGTACCTACCAATAGTGGTTCATCTTCAGTCAGCGACACGGTGGTAGGCTAGGCCTTCGCCTGAACATGGAGCAGCAGAAAAGCGCTGACCTGCGTACGTTCATGTCTCCTGCGAGCTTCACGGACCCCGTGCCCATTCCATCATCTATATAGTGAGAGCAGTTACGATGTGAATGAATAGACTGTACCTGAATGACGAAGGCACCTCATCTGCCAGGTCTGTTAGGACGAGGCCAGTCATGGCCGCCGCATTTGTAGGATTCTTTGGCCTGGCCAGCTACGCAAGGATCCATGCACAGCCCCTACATCGAATTGAAGAAACTTTGACGACATAGCTTCTTGTGAAATGCACATGGACGTTTCAGCACTACCGCCGGATCTCATGAGAACTCTCGTACTCGTGACGAGAAGATCTATCTATCAAGGTCCTGCGTGGAACGTATCAATAAGTCTAATAGCTGAGAAGACTTGCATACCCCGTACAGGTCTCTCTAGACCCCGGCAGTAGCAGTGTCCGAGAGACATATTGCGGTGGATCGTATCAGGAATCAACGCATATGCTTAGACTTCAGTCTAGAAGACTGTATGTGTGCAGGTCTATTTCCCGAGACTGAGATTCCACCAAGATGTCGATGGACGAAGTTTCGCCGAGTGAGCCTTGGCAGGGATCGGAGGAACACCGGGATGAGACTGCCAGATATGAGTAGCATACTAGGAACACAATACGGAGCGGCGGACCAACTACGAGCGAGGCATTAATGCACGGGGAAGGTCTGATCTCGGAGGCCCTTGAGAAGTTCGACGCGCTAAGGAGGGGCCTGGAAGTAACGCATGATCATCCAACGATATATCCATTACGGGTATGGGGACGTACATCCGCCAGATATAGGGAGCTTGTGAAAAGGCCTATGGCATGATCTCCGCCGGCTATAGCACGAAGGTAGCGAGCATTTCGTCCCACAGCGTTATCTTCAGTGAGTGTAGATGCTGCAGTTCACCAGCCCCGCAAATCCGCACATAGAACAAGGTGAGAATCCTCCGTTGCTGCGCCTCGATGGCTTGGCATGCCTGAGATGGATTCCAAGCAATATGAAGAGCCGTGGCGCGGTTCTCCTATAGCCGAAGAAGCTCGACTAGCGAGGACTTGGGGCACGAGCAGCGGTCAGCCGAATACGGATGATGAGGCGGACGTAGGGAACCGCTTGATTCGTTTCATGTTCAGGTCGATTAGAAGACGTCTGAATTCCGCTGAAGAGTAAGATGCCACATTGCTTGCAAGGTCCATGACTCCAGAGTGCCACACACCCGCCGTCATCGTGTAAAAGAGGAGGGAAAGGAGGCCTTCGTGTCTCGCTTTGAAGGATCAAGAGAAGACAGTTTAGCGGATTGAATCAGATGCGGCTGACACATTGAGGTGACAGAGAGTACTTGAACCCACAGCCATCGTACTACAGCACGTTAAGGTCTTCGTCGTCCGGGGTGCTAAGGAGAGGGCAACCCATGCATCGACTATAGGTTTGCCCACGCGAGGGAGTACCGGAGTACTGGGTAATGCTTGGGGATAACAGAGCAATGCACCAGGAGAAGGGTAACATGGCATATCTGGATGACGCTTCCATCTTTACAGTAGAGACTCGCGATCGGACGCTTGAGAGACGTTCTTGCTCGGCCACCATTTCCATCCTAGGGCGCGCTGGCAGTTGCAAAGATCCATGGATATGATGTCTTTGCTCTAATTTTCAGAGCCCCGTTCCTGTTAGAATGAAAGAGCGCAGAGAGCAACGGTTCGGAGAACAGAGGGTCGCAACACAAACAGGTTATAGCCTGAGCCACTTGGACTGTCGAGCGCCCAATCGAACCTTCCTCATTCCCGGTTACTTAATTCTGTATGTTGTGGACGGCAGAATCACGCCAGTTCCAAGAATGCGGATTCGATTCATAATCTATGTCGTACTCTGTAAATATTTATCCAGATGGCATGCGTTCAACGATATCAAGAATTTTGCAAATGTGGGAATTACTACAGGCATATGTCCGTTTTGCGACTAAACGATGTAAAGAGTGTCCACGTCAAAGTGATCGTAACGACGGAATAGGTGCCAGTAAGGATATCAAAGCGTACAGATGAATGTCTATGGGATGAGATATACTAGACGGTCATTACAAATTGTTGCATACGGAGCAGTTGAAGAGTATGCGATCGCGGAAGGCCGCGGCTATAGAAGTGGTCAACTCGACGTCTTTCTATAAGAAAAGCAAAGGACTTACGAAGAGCGATCAGAGCGATGAAAAGAGTGAGAGCAGCCACGAAGACAGTGCTGTACTTGATAACCTAGCGAGTGATATGCATCAGCACCCCAGCGCCCTCCCAGAAAGGGCAGTCATCACTCACAATCCAGCGACGCTGTCTCTTTTGCTTGATTGAGTAAAGAGGAGCACGAATCTGTTTCGATGGCCGCAACCAGACTATAGGGCCGATGAGTAAGACTGACTACTTTGCGAGATGATCGATCAACTTACAGAGCATGGTGGCATGAACCTTGTCCATGAACGGCAAACAGGTAGCAGGAGCGAGCATGAAGAGGAGGAAGTGGGCGATGAGCAGATCCGAACTCCATAACGACAGTTCTACGATCTTGACAACGAACTCTCGCGCAGGCTGCGACATCGCATGGTGACCCAAACCACGACCATACCATTTACCCGTCCACCAGGCCCGGTTAGTCTCGTCATGCTTGAACTCGCGCGAGAGGAACACGGAAATTAGGATCTTGTAAACGGCCCGCTGGATGGCAATGACAGCGATAAGACCGAGGACGGCGTGCGCGGCATTCCACAGCTCCAAGAACCACTACAGGAGATTATTAGCCTACATGAAGAGCAATGCAATGCTAGTGGACGTACCAAGAACTCAAAGGCGCCTATGATGCCGACAGTACCCAAGAAGTGGGCAATGAACGCCATGACTGAACCAAACCTGGGAAACACGGAATCCAACATGGGTCCAAGGAACAGCGAGATGAGGAACAAGACCAGCAGAACACCGGCATTCCAGACAACGGGCCCGAGCGAGATGACGGCGATACGGATCAATGGACTCGGTGGCTGGATGCCATTCCTGTCAGGGAAGGACTTGACGAACATATACGCGATGATGAAGAGGACGGCCATGACGATTGGGAATACAATCTCAGAGATGATCACGGCTCTCCATCCAGCGCGAGGAACATCGCCAGACAGCTTCTCCGAAGGTAAACCCAGCTTCTTCTTCTTGTAACCCGTAATCATCGTGCGCGACAGCCGACAGTACCCGATCCAGGAATTGTTATGGGACCGCGAGTTGCCACGGCACATCCACCGCAAGAATTCTCTTTGGGAAGATTAGTCGAGCATCTGAATGCTAAGACAAAGGAACATACCGGTAGTCAATGACGAAGTCAGCAAAGGCAAATTGATGCGGGTTGAATAAGAACGGCGCGACGCAGAGAGACAGCGTCGAGATCCAGAAGTAGATCAAGTACGGGGTCCAGAGTGCCATGGTGACGTACAACAGCATGAGCAGGGTGCGCATTCCAAGGTAGATACTGGGACCAGCGAAACGCGACAGGAGGATGCTGAACGAGATCCTGGAAGTAGCAAAGCCACGCCCGGTCGCGATGTAGCGAGCACCACCGAAATTCAAGTTGCTCAAGATCGAGTGTGTGTAGATCTGCGTCGAGAAGACTTCGAAGACAGGCGCCAGGGACAAGAACTGCTTGCCAAGACGGAAGATCGCACGGCCAGTACCACGCTCGACGAGCTCTGCAAAGCACATCAGCTTAGCGAAAAGAGGACCGGAGAACACAAGTACCTTGTAAGAATAGCGGCAAGAAGTTGATCATGAATACCAAAAGGATACCAATGATACAGCGCTCGATCCAGCCGAAGACCGGAACGAGGTTGTAGCATCCTCCTTGACCGCCAATCAATCCGCCGGTCGACGTGTATTGGCAGATCGTGAGTTCGGCATTCAACGTCCCCAAGAACACGACTGCAAGAGAACATCAGCTAGAGTACATCCCAATAGAGACCTGTCACTCACGGGTAACGACGAAGAGTTGCACCGAGAGGATAACAAGCATGTTGTTGATGTGGAAACCAGGATGGCCGTAGTAGAACGTGAGGAAGCGGTCCATAGGAAGCTGGGTGCCCAGATAATAATACTCCCGAGAGAGCATCTGCTCCCCCATACCAGTGCCGATCTTCGTCTGGAAGTTCAAGATCGTGCCGAAACCGAGATCACGTCCTTTACCGCACTGGTAGTACTCCGTGTGCTTGATAAGTCCTCCACGACCGATGGCGTTCATACCAGCGTAGATATCTTCGTTCAGGTGGAGACCCTTCTGTGCCTTAGAGACACCGCCGCGCGTATTCATGAAGAGCGCATTGAGGAAATCCGGGTGGCCATAGTGAAGCTTTCCACCGATCCAAGCTAAAGACCGAGCGGCGAGAGTACCGAACGTCTGCTCCTTGCCAGCAGCGATGTCGCCAAGGATACCAATGTTCTCGGAGAAGATGTACTCGCGAGCCCCGACGATGGCGACAGGAGGCTTCTTGAACTCCTTCTGACCCCAGGTAGCGTACGGGCTCTGCGTAGAGACAGAGTACTCCTCGAACTCGCCGAGGATGTTCCTAATCTTCAAACACTCCTCAAGATAGTTATCCTGATTGGCGTCAATGAGCTGCATGTACTCGCCGCGGTAGAAGATGATGGCGTGGTTCTGATTGTCCGATTTACCGTCGCCCAAGATGGGGTTACCAGGGAGCTCGATGCGGAACTTGGGACGGCGCCGACCAGTTTCGGGGACAAACTCGGAGTGACCGTCGATGAGAGCAGAGAAGATTCGGGGATCGCCACCTTCCTTGCGCGGAGGTTCTTCGTCGAGGTATGCGATCTGGAGGTCGGGGTACGCACGAAGCAAGAACTCCGCATTCTCCTGCTCCTCCTTGTTGAACTTCGAGTAGCGCTGCATCGAGACGATGAACTTAAATTTGCGGCGTGCCATACGTTCGAGCTCGCGCTCGAGCTTGTCAGTGTTCCCGCCGAAGAGTTGGACAACCTCCGGGTTCTCGACACGGTACAGTAGCTTGATAGCCTTGGAGTAATT
Organism: Heliocybe sulcata; assembly: GCA_004369045.1. Lineage (NCBI taxonomy): Eukaryota > Fungi > Basidiomycota > Agaricomycetes > Gloeophyllales > Gloeophyllaceae > Heliocybe > Heliocybe sulcata. The sequence continues at coordinate 773,888 of ML213508.1, read as the reverse complement.
CATCATACCGGAGACCGTGCGGTAGAGCGTCTGAGCACGCAGCGAAGCCCAAATACGCGTCCGAAGCGTGAATTCGGGCGCCGCACTCTTGAAACCAATGCAGTAGAATGGAAGGTCATCAGTCTTCGACTGGCCCTTCTCATCAGCGCCGAAGGGATTGGGTCCATTGAACATCTGAGACTCCTCCGCCAGGATCTTGGTGTCCTTGACGAAGTTATCCCACTCGACGGGGTGCAGCTGCTTCAGATACTCGAGGAGCGTAACACGGGTCGTCTGGTCCTCTTCGCGGATGATCTCACGCAACGACAGAAGGATCTAATAATCGGGAGTCAGGGAACGGATTATAAGCACGCTCATGCACAAATTCCCACCTTCTCGCTGTAATGCGGGGTCAACACCGTGAAGGTCGGCATGGCATCCACAGGGACTGGCTCGGGGATCGCCGTGGTCAAGGATTGCGCGAAGAACGAAATCCTCCGCTCCGCCTCACTACCGCGGGGGAAGAACTCTCCCTTGAAATTCTTGTCACTCTGCGAGAGGAAGAACGCTGGGGCGCGCAGGCTCCGGCGACCCTCGTTACCCTGGTCAACCTGGTGGTATAGCAGCTTCTGGACGTGGTCGATGGACAGGAGGTGCTCGCGGTACATCGAGATGATGATGGCGTTCCAGATTTGCGAGACCAAGACCTGTACAACGCATTAATAATCAAGACCTGTCGTAAGCGGAGACGGAACTCACCTTGGGCTTGTATTTAACCTCCATATCCGCAGTAGCCAAGAGTTTGGCGTAGATCCTCTTCGGCAAGCGGGTGTAGATATCCTTCCACGGCGTCCAGATACTCAGACCCAAAATGAAGCTCCTGGCGATCGAAATCACTGTATACCAGATGATGTACCAAAGGAAGGTGTCGAGGAAAAACAGCACGAGGTCCATGATGTACATGATCGTGAGCGTGAACGCAGCCTGGTTGCGACACAGCCCATTGCCGAAGTAGCGATCATTGCAGCCTTGAATCTTCATACCCGCCATGACGCGGATGGACTCTCCGAAACGCGCCGTCAAGAAGAAGTACGACTCCGTAAGCTTGCATCCAAAGATCAGCACCCAAAGAAGAACCGAGCCAAGGCGCGCCTGGAAATGCAGGTCGGGGTAACTCGCCGTGAAGGTCTGGCTCGCGAGGTACTTCCTCGACTTGCCCGCGACACGATCGCCGAACATTCGACCGGAGGGCATAATCGCGAACAGGACCGTCGCGACCACGGAGATGAAGAACTGGACGATACCGAGGATGAGCGGCAACGACCCGCCGCTCCCGTTGCCGACAGCAATCGCGACGTAAAAGGTGGGGCCAGCAGTGAGACCGAGGGTGATGAACAGGAAGATTAATCGGCGCGTAAGGTGAGACGTGTTGTTCCAGGTGGTCGGGATGTACGAGAACTCCGCAATCGTCGCAAGGATCATGATAGCCGTGGCAACAGCGCCGCCGAGTGCGGTGGCGGACCATGTGATGGCGGCGGAGGTGTCACCGCCGTACACCGTTGGTGAGTTATACGCCGTGTAGAACCAATATATGGAGATGTGGGTTACCCATATACGGTTGAAGTTGACCAGGAGGTGACCAAACGACCGCTTCTCGTAGTAGGTCTTGAAGAAGACGCGGTTCCATTCGATGCGGTCGAACTTCATGAAGCGTTGTGCCGGCGCGACGTCGACTAGGCGGGTCTGGTAGGGAACAGTTAGGCTTACCAGGGAGTATGAGTACTGAGCAACATACCTTGTCGGCGAGGACAATCCTCGCGATACCTTCAGGGTACCAGAAAAGCTGGTTCACATCGTCGTACCCGATGATTTGGTCGTGATCCCGTTCCCTCCGCACGAACTTGCCATCAACCACCTCGTAGCCCTGGTCCCGGATAAACCGATACAGCGGCTTCACCACAGCACGCAAATACAAGCCCTCGGGCACGGGGTCTAGCCGGTTTTGGCACTCCGGGGACCGGTAATAGTCATCCGCGCACTTGAAGATGAAGCATAAGCACTCCGGCATGAACCGCACTTGCGCCGCCTCGCCCCAACACAGGAGGAACAAAGCGATTTGCCGCAGGCGATCGTACTGGCTCATGTTGTTCATAGCTTGACGCCACCGCTCCATTGCAGAACTCAACGACTTCTCCGCACCCCTTCCGCCCCGGCGCTTCGTCGACTTGAGCCGCTGCAGGCCAGGGTTCTGCGTCTGCCCGACGGCGTCATCGAGATCGAGCTGCGCGGCGAAGTACCACTTGCGGTAGTTGGCGTGTTGTCCGCCGATGTAGTCGGCGTGTAACGTTAGTAGAGCCTGGTCCGGCGACATGCGCGACGCGCGACTGTCGAGCAGCTGCATCACGAAATCGAACTAAATTCGACAATACGGCGTTAGAATGCCGCAAAGCGAGAGCGCGTAGGATCGCATGCTACGCACCATGTTTCTCATAGAGTCCCGCTGGAAGCCAAATTTCTGCGTGAGGTCGAGGAAGATGTCCTCAATCTCCTCCTTCGAGAGGGGAATATTGCGTTCTGCCGTCCACGCAGGGTATTGCTCTCTAGCGCCCGGAGGGCCTCCGTAATCAACGAACGTCGGAGTGGATGACTCCATGCGCGGCGGGCCTAGGGACTCTGCAGAAGGAGCGTACTTCTGCCCATAGACATCCACGTCGGAGTCGGTATCAGGGTTACCTACAGGAATGATGTATATCAGGGCGTGTTTCGGCGCCGGCGAGGCTATCCCGTCTGGAACGTGTCACTTACCGTAGCGCCCATAATTCCCGCCCTGGTCATAATATCTGTCGTCGTCGTTGAGGGCAGCATCGCTGCTGTCCGAAGCATAAGTATCTCTTCGACGATAAGGGTCAGCCTGGTCAGAGTCGTTGTCGTAGTACCTCTGGTTGGCGGAGGCGAAGGGGTCATGAGGGTCGGAAGGCGGGGAAGAACCAGGGTAGATGTTGTCGGGGTGCCTGGGCGTCGCCATGGTCGGCGATGTGCAGGGGGTGGTGGGCGTCGTGTAGCGCGACGTGCGCGAGAGCGTTGGAAAAGGGAGGATTGGTGGAGGAGCACGGCCTGAGAAAAGCCCTGTTTACTCCGGCAAAATCCGACTGCGGCTTACAACTTGCGTCATGCACAGCCCCCTTGAAACTTTGGCACGGCGCCGGTTCAAAAGGCCGGTACAACGCTCTGGGCTGGCAGGCGACTGCCTGACTTGCCAAGGAGAAATGGGAGGTATCGCTCAGGCGAGGGAATTGTTTTCGCTTTTCTACTAGTTTATTTCTTTTTCGCCTCTCTTCCCCAGGCGATTTCCTCTCTTCCATAGCACGTTTTGTGCCGCTTCCATGCAATGAGGCGTGTCTCGAAACTCTATTCAGAATTTGCCTTATCATCCCCAGCAGAGGAAACCATTCACTATCGTGGACGATTCACTATCACCAGGATACCACTTCCTTCTTTACCGCTGCGTTGTAAGCTCAGGAGACGGCCAAAAATAAGGTGGAGTCTCTGGGAACTGCAACCGTATGCTGTTTTCTCTGGCCTTGTCGGTGACGAGCCGCATTGCTCGGGTAGACGTCATATTCGCTTTGCCTAACGACGAGGCACGCAGTGTGGCATATGCTCTCGAGTCTCGACGCCGACTCAATGATAGCAGCGATGCCGACAAGTTACACAGTGCATTCGATCCGAGGCTTCTCGATACCGAGGGCGCGTTTTATCCGCTACCGCCGGCCCAAAGATAGCACTGACTAATTAACCAGGGGCATGATCGACGCTGCTCTCTGCTGGCGCACGAGTGTTGGACGGTATTCCTGCCTCGGTATAACCTCCTCACGCCCATGTAAGCAACTGATACGACGCGGACCTCTGTTCGGAAATCACAGCAAGAGTGCTCAGTTAGCAACGCAAGTAAGTAGCTTATAAGGATCAGCTTACGCCGGCCGCCACCCTGGCGGCATGTCCCATATGCTTTGGCCATGCGATTGCCGCAAAGACAGGCTTTAGTGAGCGAGTGCCGGGCGCGCTCAACAACACCGCGGTCCCGAGCGGTCCAATAATTACGATGACGTCGGGATAGGCAAGAGTCAGTCTGATGGGTGATAGGTGCCCTTCACGTCCATCCGAGGGTTGGCAACAGCCGAGCGACCTTGGTGCCTGTCAAGCTCCATAGCGGAACTGCATCTCGGACTTCCGGAGCGCTGGTGCTGTCTTTTTACCGTCTTCGTCCAAACCGCCGGGTCTGTGGTACAGCACCAAACAACAGGAGAGCAGGGACCCGCCAATCAACGAGTTCGCCAGAAAGACAGAACACAATCGCGCGGACTTGACGTCGTATTCCATTGGCTGTCGTGCTTCCGTAGACGGTCTAGTACGCTCGCTGCTCGTCCAATTGAGTTGGGTGCTTCTTCCCGTATTCCCCACGGTTTCTCAATCTGGGAAGCATATTGAGCAGCGATCAGAATTGAGTAGGGCGTACATCGGCAGCGTAGATTCTTGGTTGCTGTTCCATGGCATGACGAGGTCTGAGATGGACAAGTTGTAGACGACCAGTAGAATGCCCGCATCAATCGCAATGGCCAACCACGATAGAGCCAAAAACCCGTCACGATAGAACCCAAGCGTTCGCACAGCCTGGGCACCTTTGGCGTGCGCAAGTCTAACCACACAGGAGACAATTCCGCTTCGCCTGACTCTGGAAAGTGGCAGACGGCGTTGTTCTTGCGTAATCTCGAGAGTGATAGACCTTGCGTACAAAAGTAACCCAGCGGTGAGAGGTGAGGGTAACGAGGAGCCAGAAAGCACAAGCTCCGAAACCACGTAGGAGAAACCAGAATATGCGGGCGCGGAACATACCGATGCGGTCGGAAGTAGGGAAGCGATCACCAAGACGTTGGCAGCGTATCGTCGAGCTAGAACCAGAAAGTTTGGAACCGTGTGCTATGATTGAGTCAATCAAGTAATCCAGCGTTCTTTTGCAGCTAGAGTCATTTGGCTCCAAGCATCGTTCTCTTCAGCATTCTAGAATAGAAAATAGGCTAAATTGGAGGAGACAATTTCACGACTGCAATAGCTTTGGCCTCTCTCTGCGATAAGGATCCCGACCGCTGGCAACCATCAGAAAAAGCCCGACGCCATACAGTCGAGTCTGAAACTTGAATATGGTGTCCAGGAAGACAGGGTGTCGCAGAATCAGGTAGCCAACCTAAGACAGCGGGTGATAGTCGTCTGAAGTGCGTCGAGCTACTGAGGCAGAATCCATGCGGCGGTTATGCCTTTGTCGAAGTAATAGGAAGGTAAACAGAGAGAAAGTCCACCAAGCCATGTAGCGATGCCAAGATGGGCAGCCTAAGCACAGCAAGACCGAACTGAGTTCTTCGCAGAAATAGTTACACCCGGAGTGGAGATGAATAGCCCAAAGCACAGCTGATGCCGAACGTGGAGCTCGAGAACGGCGTGGAGGTTGTGAGATGAAAATTTTTCTCCAAGAATGTGCCAGGATGTACTTCGATGCCGGCAGCATAAGCAGATCTGTTAATCCCGTCGTCCACGACAGAGGCCTATTTGCCACCTCTTACTAGAGATCGCAAGCTTGATGTGCGAAAGGAAGAGAAGGGAGAAGCCTCCAGCGAATTTTTGCAAAAAGTCCGATTTAGACGCTGTAATTAGCATGCGTGTCACGTGCCTCTACACGCGTCTTTCGCGCAGCAAACATACTCCATTGACACTCCTCAGCATCGTGCAAGCACCGCTCGGAGCATCAGGATACAATGAAGAACATACAATTTTCTGTTCTCTCTTCTTACCCGACTCTCATCCCGTTGCTCCGTCAGCTGTAAGAGAAAGCCAGCGTAACCGGAGTATCAGCGAACATTCCAAGACAAGCTCACTATGAAAGGGCTGAATTGTGCCTTCAGGGTTACAGCCGTCGCTCTACCCCTGGAAATACTACTCCTCCTGCCCGGCGTATCAGGCAGGACCTTTACGGTACTTAATTCATGCAACTTCACCATCTGGTGAGTGTATCGAACTGAACGAGTATTCAGTGGAGGGAGGCAATGAATCGTACTCACGTCTCTTCTCATGCTAGGCCTGCGGTAAGCGCTATAGAAGGCCGCTGCCGCACCGTTACAATGAACTTGGTTCTAGGTGTTCACCGATTTGTCTGTCGGTACCGCAGTGCCTGATGTAGCCACCGGGTGAGGTTCCCCCGTCCTATGTCATCCTGAAGTACTGAATGTAAGTTACAGATGGGAGGCTGCGCCTGGGTCTTCCGTAACCTTCAGCGTTCCAGACAACTGGAAGTCGGGCCGAATATGGGTACGTCTCGCCACTTGACTCTCATTTGTATGATGAGCACTGTCAATGCTGCCGGATTTAATGCAACGTCTCCCAGGGTCGCCGAGACTGCGACTTCGATAATGCTAATCCTGGTCCGAACTCCTGTCTAGACGGGGGATGCAACGGCGGGCTTCTGTGCGACCCTCACACCGGAACGGTGCGTCAAACGTCTGATTCTAATGCGGAGAAATTGACGATCGCCAAGGGCGTGCCCCCCGCCACGGTGGCAGAATGGACGCTCGATGGTGACGGCAGCAGGGACTTCTACGACGGTAAGGCGATGTCAAACCTTGAATTACCGATCGTCTTCTCTTTGATGCCCTGTGACTAATTGTGTGCCTGTAATAGTGTCGCTTGTGGACGGGTACAATCTACCGATGAGCATTGCCAACTCTGTAGGCTGTTCTGTGGCAGATTGCCCGGTAGATCTCGGGCCAAATTGTGAGATATAGTTATCTTGGCTTCCCTCTCGTACAGGGGTGCCTTCTAACACCTTCCCAGGCCCATCTCCTCTCAAAGGCCCGTTCGATTCGAATAACTTCCCTGTGGGATGCAAGAGCGCGTGTGTGGCCGACGTAGATGGGAATCCACGTACGTCGTCCAATACTGGTGATCAATACATTCTGGACCTTGCTCAAATTGGCAATAACATCTGACGCGCATCTTCTGATTCAACTCGTCTGACCTGTCTGCAACCTTCCTGGATGCAGAGAATTCTCCTAACTGCTGTAGCGGGAGCTATAGTACAGCCGCGACATGCCCGTCGTCGGGTGTCCAGTACTATTCATACTTTAGTGAGTCCGGGACCTGGCGTCATTGTGCCAGGTCTGCTATTTTCGTCTGTGACTCCCCGACTGACTGCGTCGTGTTCAGAGAGTAATTGCCCTGACTCGTACGCCTATGCGTACGACGAGAGCAGCAACTCCGCCCTGTGGACTTGCAACTCGAGTCTCGCTGCCGACTATACCTTGACCTTCTGCCCGTAAGTAGTGAGGTTTTTTGTAAGTATTATGTCACGGTCACCGGCCGCACTCTTGGCATTTTCCCTGTCATCATAGTCCTCATTTGTATATTGTCGTCGAGACTAACCGTGGCCTTGCTTCCCTGTCCAGATCTGATACCACGGTGGCGCCCGAAGGGAACACCTCCACGGCATCCTCTTCTGCGCCAGCGAGTGGAACATCTAGTACGTGCTTTGTACCGTGGCCGTACGATCTCCCGAAATGCTAATGTCTTTGCCACTTGCAGTCCCACCCGCGAGGCCCAGCAGCTCATCTACGCAGAGAAGCTGGTCTCGACCATGGGTGTATCATCTAGGCGTGGTGTATCTATTGCTCAGCTACTGGATGGCCGCGGAGCTGTCTGGCGTTACACCAGTCTAGTATAGAAAGATCATGGGCTCAGCGTGCACGGCCTGGGAGATCTGATGATTGACGTGTCCCAGATCGTAGTTGAGCTTTGTGAAAGCCAATCTGGCTGTATTATGTTTGTTTCGCCCCGCTCGACGTAAATATATTTGATCGGCATCCAGGACTCGAGGAGGCATACATGATCGTGGGCAGTCCATAGCCGCGGTGATCATTCGCCAATACGCCGTCACCCGCAAGGAGTTGCGACCTTGTAGTTATTCGATGTCCTCTATAGATGAGCCGACGGGAATGAGTACATGTATATATAGACTCAACCCACTAGTGGCCGTTGGTACCGCCGTAAATGAAGTCGATGCGGGCGTACTGCGACGCATCACCAGGATCTGCAATACCCGCGAACGTAGCGAATCTGCTAGGGATGCGCGGACGGTGGGTTGAACTACGCAATCTTGGAAATGAAGGTGCGGCTCTTTGTCTCCCAGGACGGCATAGTTGGCGGCAAAAAAGCGGGGCTCATGAGCACGGGTTAAAATGTAACGGTAGTGATGTCGTACGCTCCGCAGTCCGATCCGATGGGGTATTGCGAGGAGCTGATTTAATCGGGGTAATCTCATAATATACAAGAATAAGCGCGAACAGTGAGGGACGGCGACCTGATAGCCTATGCCACCTACCTGTGGAAATCACTTAGAAAACCACAGGCCCTGCTAGTTGGCGGCCTCAAATCTTGCGCGTGCCGGGAGCAGCAATGGGCCATGCACCGTCCATCCGACTAATCATCAAGATGCATACTTAATACAGTTGGTGAATTCTCCGGTCGGCGGCGGTCCTCTTCGACCCTGATGCAGCATGTAGCGCGGATTCGCACTGAATCAGCACAGATCTTGATGGTTCGAAGAGGATATGTCTAGCAACCCGCACTATAGCAATTATACCGAGAGCGGGCTGCGAGGGTGAATCGCACTTACGGTAAACCGAAGATATCAGGAGAAACCGGAAAGGGAAGATCTAAAGGTCGGTCGAATTTGAAGGTCCGTGCGACTACCATGAGTGATAAAATCATACTTGCGAAAGACTATGGGACTGAATGCCGGCAGCGTCCTCTCGACCAACCCCAGTCTAGAGATAGCCTATAAGTGGCACTCTGCGTGGATAATACGGCGGAGCACATCCAATCGCCGCTGTCCAGCAACTGCTCCAAATCATTCACTGGTCGCAGCAAAGCTTCCTAAAAGCCTGTGGCATAGTCAAACTGACGTGATCGGGGTCACAAATTAAACGGAACATACCGGCTACGTCGAGGCCTTCATCTTTGATAATCTGGGCGATCTTTATATTTTGAGTACTCCAAGGCTGTTTTCCTCTCATGGCCAGAAACATGGTGGTCATTAAAGGGCCCGCTAAGTGCCGCAACGCTGCTTGTGCGGGTGAGTGTAAATGTTTCACACTATACACTTACCCTTACGAGTATTGTGAAGTATTGAATCATGTCGTAAATTGTACATTGCGATGTGCACGATCGATGGGACATGATTTTTCTCTACGAGCTGCGCAGCGTGAAATCTTTTGAGTATTGCCTTGGTAGGTTCAAGATCGTGAGCACAGCTACGATGTCGAATGTCCATGGTGTTACTTTACCTGTCTCCGGATACCGCAGAAGTCTTCGAGCTTCAATAGCTGTCTTTCGCCATGTTTCTCCAGCCGCCGAAGAGGGTAAAAAGCATGTACGACCCTCCTCGTCGTGAGTGCCTTATAGGGTAACTGCAGCAGCATAATTGTTGAACCTCTGGTCCTTAATGGAGAATGGTGCCAGGCCGTTCACCCCTCTCGGACGCCAGAGTTCCTATCGATTTGGGCAACTGGATACGGCGTAGCGGGTCATCTGACAAATGGCCAACAATACCATACGACGGAGGCACTTCTGTTGCATGTTCCGGGCCGCCCGATCAGACGAGCTGCTGGAGAGCTGCACCTGCACAAGGCCTTTCACAGCGGATCATTCGAAACGCTCCTGCTATATATTGACCTCCGTGTGGCGTTTGGAGTCGGGCTGATTGCCGTACAATTCAATCGGGGACGTCGGAACCATGAATACATAGTGGCATCCGAGTTTTGGCATCCAGCACTATGCCGGCATGATTGACTGCTTTCCGTGAGAGATGGATGTTCTTGGGGAATCACTCCAAGTAGTTCCCCAAGAACATCCATCTCTCACTTGGGAGGCACCTTCTATTTTTCGCGCCACGATAAAGTGTCCTAATCACGTGTGTCGCCATGACTTACGGATGCAATGAAGTAATGTCGAGTTTTGTTTATTTTGCTGATTGGTTCCGAAAAGGAAGCCTGACAGTGACGGAACCTAGTGTGGCTCGCGAACGGCCCTGATCCTCCATCGGTGCAGGTGGCAGCTGCAAACTGGCAGGATTTCAATGTGTGAAGCCAGGATGACCGGTGAGCTGAGTTCCTTTCATATAGCTTGCGAAAGCCATACCATAGACTTATTATGAGTCTTTCGTATGTCTTTCGCAAGACGGCTTGGGCATATCGACCCATACATAGACACATACAGCAGACCACGCTGCATCAGAGGAAGGAAACGGAAGCAAATCCGGAACCGGTACACGCGCGGCCCGCGATACCGCCTTAGGTAACTGTTTATGAAGGGTGCGGTGCGAATGTCTTTCTGCGATAACCTGCGAACAGTTCTGAGAACTCGCACATTATCGCACACTCGACATGCTGTCGCAGCTGGATACGGTCTGAAACCGGACCCTGTGTCCCTCTCATAGTTTCCAAGCAGGTAAGATATCTCGTAAAGCTTCGGTACCGACTGACGTCTCTCTGCATGCACGCCAGTCCAGTGAGGTGTTTGAGTTGGGAGTGGCATCCGTGCAAGTTAGCATGGTTGCCATCCAGGCAAAAGATAAAAGGTCCGTGCATTATGAAGTAACAGACCTGGCCAGGGCTATTTATTCTTCGCATCAGAAAAGGAAAGGTCATAAATCCAAAGCGCCGTGTGGGAGAACAGGCGGGATCTAATCTGAGAATCGCCCAGTTCTCCGAACTGATCTAAGCGAGAATTTGAAATCCAACTCCCGTTAGGGCGAGAAACCCCTCAAGCACCCTGTCCCAGCCTATCCGTTCATATAAAGCGTCTAGCCCATCTCCCGGTTCTGAAGCCGTTCCACTATCTTTCTATTCGCTGACAGGTATTCCAAGATCGTAATAGCTTGTGGCCGTCTTATATACCGCCCTCTCCTCCAATTCCTGGTCTTGCACTCCATTCCATCCACTCCATCCTACATGCAGCCGAACTTCACGAGACCCCGCCGGCCCAGGTCATCTTCGATCGGCCAGCCTGTCGAATTCGTGGCGGGCCAATTCGCTGGTCAGACCATGCGCGCGGAGTTGCAAGAACTACAGAAGGCTGATCTAGGACGCAAGTAAGTTTCCTCCGCGGTCTCATTAAGCCCTACATTAAGTGCATTTGGCGCAGATATGCTCGGAAGGACCGCAGACCACTAGATCCTCCCCCCATCGTCCAGCTGCGTTTGTTTCGTGTCTATAACCTGGACACGGACCGCGAAGTCGAAGAGGAGGTGGATAATTATGAGTACGTCTACCCGCCTTCACGTATGCACCAGACGCTGACAACCGCATGCATTCGAAGGGAGGTACAAAACTTCGGTTTGCTGTGCCATATCGATCTCTTCCAAGTACCCACAACGGAGGAGCCCGACGAAGGGGCAACGGCCCCCGCCCCTGACTCGCGATCTGATCGGACGAAGAAAAGGAAGCCCATCGCTAACCGAGGTTCGTACCAGGTCCCCGTTCCCGTGGAGCACCACGCGCCGTATCCAGATAATGGGATGCCATCAGTCTCGAATTTTAATATCCCGGCTGCATCTTTCCTGCCCATGCCGACATTCGCCGGACCGTCCACTCACTATTCCGAGTCTGAACCTGAACATACGTCCCGGAGCTCCTCGCTGTCTACTACGTCCAATGCCAGCCTCGAGCAGGATGTGGTGGCGTACCTGGGCGAATTTCCTATACGGGAAAGCACCAAGTGCACGACGGCAATTTCAGGTGCAACGTTCGTTCAATGCAACGAGGTGACGCATGATGGCAAGAAAGCGTTGATGTTCGTCTTCTCTGTCCGTGTATTTCCTTTGTGATGTTTGTGTCCATCTTCCTCTCTGCTTCCCGTGGAAAGTCGTAGCTTGACGCTCACATTTACCATGCCATCATCATGTTTCTGACATACTGCATTCCTTAGGATCTCGCAGTGAAACGAGAAGGCACCTTTGTCTTACGATACCGATTCTTAGACATATTCTCGCGAGCACGTGGCCATGTCGATCTCGCGGTCCTTGCTCAATGCTACGGCGGGCCTTTCCGGGTGTACTCGACGAAGGAGTTCCCTGGTCTTGCCGCTTCGACGTCGCTCACGAAGGTATGCATGCTCCATATTATCTCCCTGTTATTTCCGTATTCATTCCAATATGTTACGACGGCAGCAACTATCCTATTCGGGAGTGCGCACCAACCTCCGCGAAAGCGAGCGCAAGCGCCGCACGAAGACTGAGATCCTCGCTGCGCAGAAGGCCGAGGCCGAGGAGCGTGCGCGACAGCAGGCAGCTGCGCAAGCGAGAGAAAAGGCGAAGTCGCGGCGATATCGACCGTACGACGGAGCGAGTGGGAGCGAACTCCAACACGCCTTGGACGAGGACAGCGCGTAGATCGCCGATACCAAGTTCTTTCTTCCAGGATGAAGATTGGACAGACTGCTCGTGCGTCGGCCTATATTTCTTGATGCCACGATGCCTTCGAGCTGTAGTTTTGTGCTACCGTAGTTGCCCGTCATCTAGTATTTTCTTGGTTATAGTTCAAGTACCAGTTTGGACACTCGCATATCTTGCATGCCGCAGGGACAATGGCTGCCACATCACAAAATGTACATAACATTGCTTCCTGTATCCGATGTATCGCATATTTGCATTCTTCCGCCTTCCTAGTTGCAGCGTCGAGTTTCGGAGCGGCACATCTCGATAAGAGTCATGCTCTATAAGTCAGACCACTAGTAAGGAGGCGAGCTTTGTCCGGTCCTCGGACCTACTAGCCTCTGTGGCAGTGATTGATACACTCTGATATAATGAGTGTTATCTGGCACAGCACTTATTGAGAGGACAACCGGGTGTAGAACGAGAGCATCCAAGAAAACAAGACCCGTAGACCAAAGAGAACATGCCCAAGAAAGGGAATAGCACGTATGTCAAGTGCCCGCAGTGTACGCCACCTTGAGAACTTCAAATCGCGCCTTGGCACTGCGGGCACTTCAGCGGCGGTGCCTCGTCCTCCCACCCATACGCGGCCTCTTCTCTAATTGCCTTGCAACCATCAATAACTTTTTCCCGCCAGCCCTTCGGCACCGGCTCGCGTCCCTCTAAGGCAGCGTAGACTATCCTTCTCGCGGCAACTACTCCACGAACATTGCCTACCAGGCCCCCGACCTTAGCTCCCTTTACGATGGGTAGCCGGGCAGTCTCGAGGAGATCTTCTGGAAGGGTTGCAAGTGGACTCACGTGCACTATAGACTTCCCTTTCCCTCGACCAGTACCGGGACCCCTTCCTTTCTTTGGAGATGGCATGGGCACCGGATGCTGGTAGGCTGCCACGGGAAAGGGTTCGTCGCTATCGGGAGAGGAAGAGAGAAGACTGTCTTCTCTTTCCCGTTTTGTCACCTTACTCTCGATGCTACCGCGAATGACTAGACATGTGCGGTGATACCAACGTCGGCATGACGGATGCGGACAGAGATGCATAATATCCTTGTCGGGGTTGTACGGGATGCTGCAGAGGCAGGTACCAATGTGCTTGGGCTTATTTGGGAGAAGAAGATGTGAGTAACTGGAAGTATAACAGAGAGAAGGGTTTACATTGATGGTGCGCGCCCTGTGCTCCAGGTCGTATCGGTAGAAGAACCCTGTATCTTGATCTCTTTCGCATGCGTAGATATCTTCCTGGTCGATATTAGACTCAACATACTCCTTGACGGAAATGACATCTGCAATTCATAGATGGTAAGTCATCAAAGGTAACATTTGAAAGATGAGGATATACCGCTAAAGCAAGTCAACGATACAATCGTAAAGTCATCTGACAAGACTCGTTCATATCTCCCGCAAGTTGAGGCGTCACTCAATCTATACGTCAGCGGAAACTAGGATGAATATCAAATCCCTTAAGTCTTACAAGGACTTTATAAGACTTTTAACATCATCTGGGGAGTAAAACCACTGTACTCTTACCCATACATCCTAATGACACTGTTAGTATAACATCAGGCTCCATACAACCCCTAACCGACATTTTCACCATGAATATGCCGTGCTCGGATGTCTCTAAGAATTCCCACCCAGAACTCATGGAGTCGAGGAGGGTTGTCTGGGTCTGCCATATCCGGCAGCAGAATCGCGCTATCAATGGCAGGCTAAGTAGATAGTAAACCTACTCTCTACACCCAAGTTGAGAACTTACAAGTCACCCTTCTTGAATTTCTGCTCATCGTCGACTACATTGTCAAAATGGGGTGGTTCTCAGTACGCGAATATGCCCTCGATCGTGATTCACGATCTGCGGAAGCAAATCCCTCGACTTACCTTGGAACGCAGCAATCACCTCCATTCTCTCCCATTCTGCGTCGCTTGGTGCTCCTGCATTTCGGTTACGCTGTACTAAGCTTTTTTTCGGCATAGTAAGGCGAAAACGGTGTTTGCGAGGCATCCGGGACGCAAACGAAAGATCTTGGTTGTGATCGAGCTTGCGACTCGAACTGCGACACTCGGCATTCGCCGATCAGTGTCTCGGCTATTTTTGGAGCTCCTAATTACGGCCATTCCAGTGCATGCAGCACTGCGGCGTAAGTCCCTTCCTCCTCTCATCGATAAATCAACATGTTGTTCTACCTCACATTTCGCATTATAAGGTGCGCAGAGCGTGCTAGAGCTCGGAGAGCCTCTCTGATCCTCGAGCAGCTCGGTCTCGGCATTCCTCTACCCTGGTTACGCGTCGTACAAGACACTGTCTCAGCGGCCAGCTTCAGAAGAGGATCTGGAGCGCTGGCTCATGTACTGGTCCGTCCTGGGTTGTATAGTTGGTGTGGAGTATGTAGCGGAGTGGTTGATCTCCTGGTACGCCCGGGCCCACATCAGTATCAGAATCATAATTGAGCTTATTTCGTCTCGGTAGGGTCCCTTTCTACTACCCATTCAAGACTCTGTTCTTGCTATACCTCGCGCTTCCACAGACGCAAGGCTCTTCCTATTTATACCTCTACTACATCAAGCCCTTTTTCGCCGAACACGAGACGCAAATCGACGCCGGGCTTGCCTCGCTTAAGACCCGTGTATTGGCCTTTGCGCAGGAGAAACTGAGGGCCATATGGAGCCATATAGCTGCCTCCACAATCAATCAAGGAGACGCGCCTGCTGAGCGTCCGGATGTAAACGCCGCCGTGCCACCAACGCTCAACGACCCCGTGTCGGGGCCAGTACAGACCGCGATGGGCTTCTGGCGATCCTACGGACCCAGTATACTAGCCACAGGCGCGGCGTTCATGAAGCAGAGCAGCGCTGCTTCTGCTTCCGCGTCGAACCGTGCCCTCAACGAGTCACCTCCCTTGCGTCCGAGTATGTTTCAGGCCCAATCTTCGGACACTCAGTCAGTCCTGGAACGGCGCAGGCGGCTCGAAGCCGAACTTGCGTCACTCCCACCCGTCCAGATGCCCGTTCCCGAAATTCCAATGCCGCCTTATGTGTCGTCTAGAGGTTCGTCGGACTCTGATCTGCGGGAGCGTACTCGCACCATCAGTGGGAGCGGCAACGGCGGGGGACGCTTCGAGGAAGTTGAGGTGCCCAGCGACTATGAGGGCGAAGGGCCGAGCGCCGGGACGGGCTACGCGAGGCCGGTGCCACCGGTGCAGAGGCGCTCGAGCTGGCTGTTCGGCTGGGGAGGGCAGAGCACAGAGGGGTATGAAAGGGTGAAGACTGATTAGATTGCACCATTTTGAGGAGGTTTTGGGTAAGGGCTTCTGCACGTGATCGTGATGGACTTGTATTATAGGTATTGTGTATTATTTATCCTCTTCGATGCTCGGACTCTGTTTGAGCGAACGGCTTGGGCTCAAATCTGATACTCACTTTGCTAAATCGGGCAGAATGATAGATTCAGTAAGGTATGGCGCGTTTCTCAGACTTGCTTGCGTATACCTAGAGCTGATTGTCGCATAAGCCCTAGCCCGCACTATTTTGAACAGACTTCGATCGAGTACAGTGATACTGGCAGCCTTCACCCATTGAAGGAAGGCCGGTATCAACTGCTTCCCTGCCTTAAGCTCTGGAGCTCATGTAATGGTGCAAGTGGATTCGATCTGTCAACACGCTTTCTATCGGATTATGGGTCGTCTCACCGGCGCTGCTCCTCACCCAGTGATCAGGAGTCCACCGCTATATTGGGGGTCCCGAACAGTGTGCTAGGCGACCAACGAATATCTTCTGATCCTGGAACAGACGTCCAAAGTACTCGTATAGGAGAACATCGAGGCGAGTGTCGCTCGTATATCCGTCTGCACTCGGTGTTACTGAATACGCTTTTTTTCTCGTAGCAGATCCACCTTTTGAGCAACGTATGATCCCGAAGATTCTAATCGTTGCCTTGTCGTTTAGCTGTGGTACCCTCTGTCGGTATAGAACAATGATTTTGTCCCTGAACGAAAAACATGGCACGAAACGGTCCTGGAAATCTGTAGCCGGTGTTGATCGTACACATCTTATCTGGTACAAAAGTACAACCCAAGATAAATCCCGTCATTTTGCTAGATCACCGTGCATCCTTAATCCCCACTTGTCGGTAAGTCTAGTGGACAGTGCACTAAGCTTCCAGTTTTCTTGCGAGGTCTTCCGGACTATGCTGTTTCCGTCGTGTCTTGGGCCGGTGACTGGAGTCCAGACACTGCCCTGCAACGAACTCGCCCTATGACGCCCATGCAGCAGCTTTACCCCTGCGGGCTTTCTGGACGGACGCCGGTAAGTCATCGTGTCTGGTTCATTTCCCTTCACCGCCGGATTGGGTTGAATCTTGTACTTTCTAAGCGGATCGGCTGTTAGACACGCTGAAAGAACCGCAACTCCTAATGGACGGGTCCACTGTTAATGCTATACCCTTTTCAACTGGACGAATGAGATTCAGCCGATGCAGCTACCGGCTCGAAGCTTGCTTTGTGCGTGACATCCTTTGTCTGGATCGGGCGGCCGAGAGGGCCACCAGGGAAAAATCCTTCACTGTGTGTGAGGCTATACCTCTCATACGGAATGTGAGCCATGCGTACGGCCAGCCAGAATAGCTCGTATTGATGTATGTCTTCTTCTCTCATTCTGTCTCGCCGTACAGTCGGTTAACTCTTAGCTTTCTTGGAACAGATCTACAGGCTATCTTGAAATAGAGGGTTCCACGCCTTTACCCGATAGACCCAAGCGATAGGTAGGTGGACGAGAGGTCTATACGATCAATGCCCTCTTCGAATTCTCCTCTCGGGCTCTTAGATGCAAGGTCCTGTTGATTAATTGCGTCCGTGGTGGGCTTGAAGCTTAAGTCTGACTGCAACACGCATCCGAGAGTCCAGGCTCGAGGCCTGCAACTCACGATTACCCTCAAAGCTTGTGTCAGCGTCAATTCCGCAGTGGTTAAAGCCCCCAGTGCTCTAGGCCGTCTAGCTGGGTTCCCGCGACATTTCTTCGCGTTCTGACCTGTTCTCTGAAGACCGAGATAGCCTTTATTGCGCCCGGTGTAACTGCAAACAGAAGACCATGCGTCATAGATGGCTATTGGGTCCAGCGAATGGCCGTGCGTGCATTTCTCTCTCCCACATGAATCCAGCGGTCCTCACGATTGGCCGGCAAGTCGCGGAGGTCGAGATTACGGGCAGGACGCATGGGGCTAGTGTGCGTAGTGCTCGGTCCGACGCAAGGTCGTCAAATTCGGGAAGCCAAACCTCCTCCAGGCACAGTCCCCGCCTTGTGAGTGATCGAGTCGAGCGCTCTCGCATCACTTTCGTTATGGTCCATCGCCTGTCCGAAATCTACGGGGATGATGTCGCCAAGCACAACATATGTATTGCACCTATTCTGGTCGCCGTCGCCTCAATTAGATCCAATTTTATCTTGATCTCATGAAAGCAAGGCCCGACTACGGTGCGTGATATTCAAATTGATTTCGTTGTTCCTTCTATAGCTGCTGGAAAATACCGACCATTCCCTTTGCGCAAGCCAAGCCCAGACATCCTCGCGGATTCCCATCAGGCCTTGTGGATCGACGCTATACGGCTACTCGGTATCCACCGTTGGCGAATCCCTGTGTGCTGCCCGGTCCTCCAGCCAATAACGATGCTTGTGTCAGGTCTACCTGAGCCCAGGTGTTAACTTCGGTTCGGCATATTATGCATAGAGGCGCAGAAGGTTATTAGCATTTACGTTGCGCCGAGGACGAACTCACGCACAATGACCCATCTGATTGCAATCTGACTGTATGTCGTCTTCATTCTGCGGAAATCTCCCTGACTGACCTGGCAGTGCTTTGATATAGACGGATGAGTGCTTACGTCCAGACTAAGAAGACATTGTCGCGCGCATGCGGCTGCGCTCTATCACCAGGACGATGTTTAGGTGTCGCCGCCCGCTCGTCCCCGTCTCAAGTAATATTCCCTCTGACTTCTGAGGCCCCTCCCCGAGCGGCTGTTCCTCCGGGTCTACAAAGCGTGTTCGTGAAACATGGAACTCCAGCCCCGGAGTCGTCCAAGTTACGCAAGGGTCTGGTGCGTCACCTTGGCTGTGGCAGGATGAGTACTTCAGATATTTTGGTTGCGCCTCCAGGCCGCGGAAACCTCCGCTGCCTCAACGCCTTCCGCCGCACATATTCAGACGTACACTTGTCAAGTGCTTAAGTGTAAAGTATGAGCTGAACAATACACACTTCGATTAGAGTGGCATGCTTCTGTCCGACTCTGACAATATCGTTGCTTGTATGCGTGAATCCGGGTGTCTGATCCGCATCCAACCCCCTTTCCTCCCACCTTCACTGAAGTGTACTTTGCAAACTCCTCCCGCTGCCGGCTGCCACGTTAGCATCAGCAGAATTTCTCCTCCATTTACAACGGAAGCAAATCCTAAATAGGCATCTCGGGGGAAATCTGACAGCGCGTGCGAAGAAGCTGATTATTGGTGGGCCGCACTTCGCCAGCCATAATATTTGGCATGTTTTTGACGCCGACAACGACGAAGCAGACGCCGTCCATGTCATGAAGAACAACAACCTGCGCGCTCAAGAGCAAGAGCTCAAGCGCGCCCGTGGTGCCATCTCCTGCGCCGAGTGTCGACGGTAAGTCGGCAGCGGGTATTCTTTATATGCGACCTATCGAAGTCCGTCTCTTTCGCACTCAGGTTAAAACTGAAATGTGACAAAACGATACCCTGCTCGTCATGCAAGCGAAGAGGATGCGCATCTATATGTCCGAATGGTAGGTGGCGTTGTATCGCAGTTCAGACTCAGTTTGACGGTGGACTGCAGGCAGCCTGACAACGGGCCAGGGCACTCGGTACAGGACAACCTGCCGAAGGATGTATTCCGTGCTGACTGTCTTACAGGTTTGTCCTGGCCGACACAGAAAAACTGCATCGCAAAATTGCGGAAATGAGTGCGTATCCTTCCTCCGTTCGGTCGTCTGCACGCTCACTGGCTTGTAGGCGACCGCATTCGCCAGCTTGAAGATGCACTCTCCATTCTGCAAGGGACGATCACGCGGGACCCGCATCCACTCCTACGGCGCGACCTTTTGAAAATCAAGTCGGGACTCGAGTTGCACGGTGCGCCGCAGGGCGAGTTCCTCCAGTACGCAGACGAAGAGGGCGAGGAGTCGGAGACTTTGGATGCGTTTGGGACGCTGGCTGTGAGGGAGGACGGAGGGGCGACGTTTTATGGCAGGTCTGCTGGGTCCGAGGTGGGTGACAGTGCAAGTCGGGATACGCGGTCACTCATGGATGCACGTAGAGCTTGCTACTCGTGAGTGCACGCTTCCGCTTGAAGAATACATCTTACACCCAGCCAGGACCACACCCGCGACGACGAACCAGCGCTGCACGGAGGCGAGCCCCCACGCACCGCGTACGACCTGCCTTCGCAGATAACAACTCTCTCTAACGCCTTCCCCGCCAAGCCGCCCGAATATGCCGCGAGTGATCTCCAGACACTCATCGAACGCTACCTGCCACCTTACGACCGTGCGTGGACGCTCTGCGAATGTTACCTCGAGCAGGAGAGCTGGCACTACGGTGCGGTGGCGCGGCGGCAGCTCGTCGAGGAGCTCTTCCCGTACTTTTATCCCGAGAGCCTCGACGGCTCGGCGCCCTTCATCCGCAACCCCTACGCTACCCAGCACGCTGTCAAGGACAAGGAGAACCACTCGGGCCCGCACGCGCTTGCGCTCATGTTCGTCGTGTTCTGCTTTGGTGCGCTGACGGACCCGAATATGCCTGCGGCGCCGGATAACGACGAAGCAGAGCTGTACTACCAGCTAAGCAGGGCGGCGCTGAATTTGGAGCCAATTCTAGAAAAGCCACCGAGTGTGGCGACGGTGCAGACGGTGAGCTGCATGGCCATATACCAGGGGATGTGTGCGGGCGAGCATAGTATTGAGACAACGTGGGCTTTGTGGGGGTTGGCAAGTAAGCTTGCACAGAGTGTGAGTGGGCCAGTCTCAGACTTGCATGGGGATCTGATATATGTGGTGGGATGAACAGATTGGACTCCGTGAGCGATCAGACGAAAGACATTTGTTGATGTTATGCTGATCCGCCGTTCGCAGATCGTGATTGTGCTCGGTGGAACCTCCCACCAGGCGAAGTTCAGAAACGCCGCGCGTTGTTCTGGGAGTTGTTCATCACTGATTGTTGGCAGGTCAGTACATGATGGTGTCCCCTTTGCATCGATTGACGTTTTGTATCCACAGAGTCTGGCCACGGGCCGTCTTCCAACATTCTCCCTCCCATTCGTCGACACCGAGTTACCTCAAGATACCGATCAAACGATGGCTGAGGATGGCACGATCTTGCCTAGCTGTACGCTGCTTCCTCTCCGTTATGTTACTCCTCCCCGTATTCACGCTGGTCCTGCAGTCCCGTACTGGAAAGCTCGTTTTGGCAAAGAATGCGTATCGGCGGTCGTGCAGGGTACACTGACGGCGCGTTCGCCAAAGTACTCGGTCATCCTCGATTTGGATCGCAAAATCCGCGAAATGGAGTTACCCAGATATGCGACGGGTCCTACGCCGCAAGATCGTGGGCTGGCAGAGACCATGAAACATCTCATGCCTATCAACTACCAGCACCTAAGTATGCTCCTATCTAACTTCAACTTCTCTTCCTACGCATTGCTGACGGTGTACAGCGTTGTTATACGTCCACCGCACGTTTTTCGCTCAGGCGCTGAACGACTTCCCAGACGATCCCTTGCGTAGCCAGTACGCACCGTCGTTTTTGGCTGGGTACCGTAGTGCGTGTGACCTGCTCGCGTCCGTCCGCGAGTCGTTCGACCAGTTCCCGAGAGAAATCGCGCGGTTCTGGGTGTTATTCACTCACGGCTTCTCATGTTCTGTACGTGCCCTTCTTGGAAAGTGGAGAAAGGATGGAGGTTTGACGGACTGTCCTAGGTTATGCTGGCATCTGTGGTCACCCACGGTACAAAATCGAAGGTGGCGCAGGCGGCATTGATGGAGCTGCGTCTCGCCCGCGATTTGTACGAGCGAGCAGCGCCCTATGGAGGCCGGGCAGTCAAGTTTTTGGTAAGGATTCTCAGACACGTCGAGCGAATTGCTTAAACTGATGCTTCTTTCTGTAGCCCATAATTCGACGCCTATATGATAAGGCGTCCCAGACGTATGTCGACGTCCGGCAGCAAGGTGTCGAGCCCCCGAGGAAAGATATCTTCACCCCAACAAGGCCTGACAAGCCGAATGATGAGCTCTCCATATTCAGCGGCCGGACGCATACCGTCGCCACAAAATCCGCTCCGCCTTCGCGTAGCAGCGGCAGCGCTAGACGACATCCCTCGGAGACTGCCTCTGCTTCTGTTGGAAGTTCCGTTGCAAGTCCTGTCGATGGGTCCAATGGGACAGCTTCTCATGCGGCGCCGCCAGTGAGGTCCGAGGCTAGCCATTCTCCTCACTCCGAGCCGTACGCGGGCGTACATCCTGCCCTTGCACATCAGCTGCAGGGCTTCGAAGGCCAGCTGAGCGCCCAGATGCATGACGCGTACTACAATAATGCGCAGATGCGTGAGTGGGTGGACGAAATCAACTCACGGCTACCCGTCGCTCAGCAGCAGCACTACCCGCCGCCGCAGTCCCAGCCCCAGCACCCACCTGCAGTCCAACCTCAGTACGAGTCTGATCCGGGAGTCTACCATCAGCCGCGATACGCTGTACCGGCACAAGAGGCCTACACCAATGAGGTCTATGGATATGAGGGTCAGCACCAGCAGGCGTACGAGCACGATACCCAGCCCATGCAGGCGTATATCCGCGATGGCCACCACCAGCAATTGCATGCGCACGAGAGCCATCACCAGCAACTTTATGTGCACGACAGCCACCAGCCACAACAGCCACTTCACCGGCCAGCGCCCCATCATCCAGGATCGCATCACACACCACCGGCCCAGCAGCACATCGATCATGCTGCCTATTATCACACTGGATCCAGCGTCGCCATCCAACAGCACCAGGAACACTGGAAGCACGCGCCAGATCCATCGGTCGACCCCCAACAGTATATGAGCAGCGGCAGCACAGTATACCAATCTCAAAACCAGCATGCGATAGACGCGCATGGCGCTGCCGTTGTGATGACTGGCGTGCCGGCGGAGCAGCCAGTGCAGATTCAGCCCAATTACAGCCTCCACGAGAATTGGTCTGCCCTCATGCAGCAGTGGCAGATGCCTGGTCGATGAGGGCCTGAGGGTCGGTAGTATGGTGCAGTGCGCTTCTTCTTCAGCTATCGTGGTTTTTCTTCGCCATCTACTTAGATTGTTCGTTTAATTTGTCTTCATCTCCCTCGATCTTCATACATCTATTCTCTGGAAGAAATATCTTAGTACCCTTGTATATTCAATCCATTATGTTTCATGCATAAGGCTGTCCCGCCTGTCTGTAGATGGATGGACGGAGACAGACGAAATTTATGCCGCTACGCTTTCATTGCCCTGGCCTGCGATGGCATAATATCTAACACTCACCGTCTATACATAAATCATGAGAGGCATGTAAGGGAGGTCAGCTCCCTCCAAACCGAGTTCTTCAGCGGAGCAGAGCGACACCCATACAGGCAGAGTCCAGTCGTCATGCCCGAGGACTGCGCAACGAGAACGGCATCAACACTGGGAACCGAATGTGTTGGCGTCGCCGCAACCGGCGCTGGGCTCGAAAGGACAATCGAGGAGATGATGGGAGTTGGCGGTCAGGATATTTGGAACTCCGATGCGCGTCAGGACGTGCCACATTCACGAGACTTCTACTTCGTCACGTGAGACTAAATTCAGCCACAACCGTGCTAAATGTTTTGGTGGATAAGAACTGTGCACGCTTCATGGGTTAGTACACAAGAGCGTGATACAGTTCATAAACATCAGCGTTGACCCCGCAACATACGCAAAGCCAGTTCTTCCTCATCCTCCAACGTATCCGCCACGACGCCCTTACCCTTCCGTCTCTGAGGGTTGGCCAAGGGCGACCCCTTACTTCTCTTCGGAGGTGGTGGGCTGGCGCCGTCCGTCTCATCTCCAGACGGCAGATCAAAGTCGGGCGAAATATACCCATCATCGCCTGCGAGGGGCGCCACAGAAGGGCCGCCGTTGTCATCTTCTCCAACAGCATCAACCTATGAAGTGGCGGTAAGTCGTATGAACGCAGTGGAATCACAGTAAACATACCTCTTTCTCACGCTCCTTCCGCTTCCTTTTCTTCTCCCTCTTCTTCTCCTTCGCCTCCGCCTTATCCGTCACATCAGCTTGCACCAGCTTGCCCCTTTCCTCTTGCACGAATTTCCTGCCAGCCTCCATCACATCTTCCTGTCCCTTGAACACCTCGTCCGGATCCTGCATCTCATATACTTCATGCGGCCGGCCCTCGTCATCAAAGACCAACTTCGATGGGGCGCCCTTGTACTTGAGCATCGCCTTTTTCGACAGTCCAGCCTTCAGCTTCCGCTTCGAAATGTTGTGCGACTCTGGAAGCCCGTCACTAGGAAGCTCGTGATCCGCACGCTTGAGCGTAATGAAGTCATCATCCTCGTCCACTTCGTCGGCACCGTGATCCACGAGCTTGGTGTAGTGTTCGGAAAGGATATTCTGGTTCTTGCGCTCGAACATACGATCATATCTAGTGCGAACGCCATTCGTCTGTCCGCACATTAGAAGGTGTCACGAAACTCGGCTAAATATACGCACTTTCGACTGCTTAGAAGAAGCTTTCGCCTCGACCTCCTTCTCCCCACCTTCTGACTCGCTGTCAGACTCCTGTTCACTCGCATCACTGCCCTCTTCTTCAACACTGCTCTCGTGAGGCATTACCTCCGCAACTTGCTCGTTCTCAGTGCCTGGCACGATCCTCTGAGCATTCTTCTTCTTCTTCGCGATCTCGCGGCTAAGGAATTTTATCTTGGGTGCGCCTGGCAAGCCAAGGGAGGCAGCGTATTTCTCCGCAGGGAGTTCCTCAAGTTTGAAGATATCCTTATCCTTCTGTAAATAAACAGATCGCATGTAGGACACAAAAGCCTGTTCAAAAACATTCAGCGACCAGATAACTATCCATTGCAGATCACTCACCCGCTGACCAAGATACTTGATCTCGGGGTCTTGGAACGCCAAGTTCTGCAGCTGGTTCTCAATGCTCTGCGTCTTGCTCTGCCTGATCTTCGTCTTCTCCACTTTCACACCCCTCTTCTCCAAAGCCGCATTCATCCCTTCCTCTTCACTCGGCAACAAGAACAGCAGCCCTTTCCCGGAACTCCCATATCTCGCAGTACGACCCACACGGTGGATATACGTCTCCGCGTCCTCGGGCGCGTCGACCTGCAGGACCCAGTCAACCGCGGGGAAGTCCAGTCCACGGGCGGCAATATCGGTTGCAAAGAGCACAGCATGCTGTGTGCCAGTGAACTTCTGGTAGACGGTGAGGCGCGTTGCTTGTTTCTGCTTCCCGTGTAGATGCAGGAGTGGCACACCTGGGTGCATCCTGCGGAATGTCTCGAACACAAAGCGTACCTGCTTGCATGAGCTCATGAAGACGAGGATCTTGGCTTGAAGGTGGCTCTTGATGAAGCTCCACAAGATATCAAGTTTTTGGTCAAGATCGCACACGATATAGTGCTGTTGGAGAGACGCGGGTGTGGCAAGGCCTTCTGTCTCGGGGTCGGCGGAGACAAAGACGGGTTCATTGAGACTCAGGCGCGCGAGATCCTTGACTGATTTGGTCTGAGTGGCAGAGAAAAGCAGGGTCTGGCGAGATTTTGGGAGGTGAGATAAGAGGGCCGAAAGCGTTTTCGCGAAGCCCATGTCCAGGATGCGGTCCGCTTCGTCCAGTACTGATGGGAATTAAGTATCAGAGAATGGATGATATGGAAGAACGCACCGAGCAGTTGGAGATTATCGCACTCGAATCCTACTGTCTGGTCCATGTGCTGCAATAGCCGCCCAGGAGTCGCAACTAGAATGTTCATCTTTGCCAACCTATCCCGCTCGTCTCGCAGGTTCTTTCCGCCGATGACAAGGCCAGCAGAGAAAGTATGGAAACCGCCTATTGAACGGAGCACTTCGAATATTTGAACCGCCTGTCGATTGTCAAAACTGTCGTCCCGCGCCGAGAAGAGATACAGCGTACATACCAATTCACGCGTAGGCGAGATAATCAAAGCACCTAGGCCATCCTGCGGACCCCACTTTCTCCGGTACAGCACCTCCAATACTGGAACGAGGAACGCGAGCGTCTTGCCGCTGCCAGTACGCGCTGCCCCGAGCACGTCTTTGCCCTTTAATGACACAGGCAGACTCTTTCGCTGGATGTCTGTCATATCCACGAAAAAAGACTTCTTCAGCCCGCGTTTCGTCTGCGAAGAGATGGGTAAATCCGCGAAGAGCTTGAGACCATTCGGGGCCACCTATAACAGCACTGTCAATATCATAAGTCCGAAATACTGTCAAGTATGGATGGAGTGACTTACGAACGCCTCGACCTCTCTCTCCAATTGCTCGACTTGTTGCTTTTCGGACATTTTCTTGACCTTCGACGGATGCCGTGGTCCGTTCTTTGACTTCGCACCTTTGGCAGATTTTGGCCTGGAGGGACCAGCTACAGCAGACGCTCCAGCTGCCATGATACTTCGCAAGAGGTTTTAGCAGTGGCAGGACGGCAGAGGAGGGATCTGAAGAAAGGAAAGGCTTCCGAAAAGGAAAAAGTCAGACATTACATAACGCTCCTTCCATTGTTGGATATGTTGCAGAACGCGAATTCAATGCCTAACGCTCAAACTCAGTTTAATCTACTTTACTCGGTGCATCTTCAAAGACCTTCACTTCTCCTTGTATATGGCCAATCGACCTAGGCGACGCATTTGGATTCACAAAAGAAGCAAAGAAGATTACAAGCGCGCCATTCTGCTTCTACTACACTCTAGTATGCTGAACTTGGCATACACTAGGCTACAGACAATAGGTATGATGCAGTGCGTGAGTGGTATGATGAGTGCGTAAGTTGATAATGATAGGAATAAGGATGAGTGCAACGAACGGGCGGCATAGGGATACAGCGTGGTGCATGAGGGCATGGACGGAGTAGGAGAGGATCCGCATGATGCATATGAAAGTCCCGGTGAGAAGAAGAAAATCATAACAACCGAGACAATCACAACACAGCGGCAGCAATCTCCCGCTCGACCGGCGTCGCAATCATCGCCTTGGGATTACCAGTAGCGAACGCCAACGCGGTCAAGCACGCGTCCCACGCGAAATCCATCGCCGACCACAGCCTGTCGTCAAACACACCCAACGCACACACATTGCGCCACACTCCGTTGATCACCATCGCGTTCTGCAGAAGTGCCCGCGCGGTGAACGTCTTCGAAACCTGGTGCGCGTAGGCGATCTTCTGCGCCTTGAAGAAGTCGTCCGGAATGGTCTCGTCGACGCTCGTCAACCCGAGCGGGCCCGAGAGGCTTGCGGGGGGCGCCGGGAGGAGCGCGGACAGCAGGATGTCGACGCGCTTGGTGTAGAGGTACGAGGAAAGGATGGGGAACGTCTGCGGCGACGGCAGACAGACGGGCACAACGGGGAGCTTGACGTTCTCCTTCTGCGGCTTGCTTGTACGAAGCTTCGGAAGGTGCGCACAGTGCGAGGCGAAGATGATGTCGTGCACGGGGTAGAGGGTGACCTTCTGCTTGTTGACCTTTGGCGCCCCCTTCGCGAATGGTTGGCGGCCAAACACCGCAAACATGTGCGTAGGGAGGTCGGAAGCGGCATCCTTGATTTCGACGGAAACTTCGGACGGAAGGACACTCTCGAGAGGGACTGGCTTCATCGCGTTCAAAGTGTGAAGCATCCTGCCATGGGATATCAGGACACGGTCGCGCAGGCAAAGACGAGAAGCACGTACTTGGGTCCCTCAACCTCCAAACCATCACGGAGGTAATCGATTGGGGTCTCAACGAGGCCCGGCTCGATCGCCACAATGTTCTGAGTCGGTATATCCTTGTAATCAGGGCGCTCCAAGAATCGCGGGAGCGTAACCGTCTCCCTAGGTATCGGCACGGGCTTTGGCCTTGGCTTTTGATCCGGCTCTACCAGCTCAGTATCACTCACAGGCGGCTGGGCCCTCGGCATCTCCAAACGAAGCTGCTGAGGTGAGCTTCTTGTCCTGCTCCTCCTCATGGCCTGCTCTAGGGCGTACTTCGCTGCTGCACTGCCGGCATTTGCCCTGGCCCTGCGTCTTCTCGAGGCCTCGCGAATGGCTCTGGGGAGACGGGAATCTTCAGGTCCCTTGACCGCAGGCTGGTCCTCGGCGTCAGGGGGAAGAGGCTTGCTGACGTTGTGATTCTGCAGGACCATATTGGCAGTAGAGGACGAGAGGAGAGGAGGATTTTGGCTCGTTCGTCCGGCGCAGAGAGATGTTCGACAAGCGGGGGAGGGGCATCTCTTATAAGGAGCGATCATGGTGGATGCAATCGACAGGTATGCAGGCAATCCAAAATTACCGTATATGGTTGTTGGGACTTGTAGGTCCATATTTATGAGTGACGTTGTAGGTCCATGTTTGCTCCGATGTCTAAGGCTCCCACAAGCCAACCATATCCCCATAATTCCTGGAAAAAATTGTGAAGAGTCATAAAATATTTCTCAATCGTTTGGTATCAGTAATACTGTGTTCAAATGATTCCACAGCTGTACGAACGGAGGAGTGAACAGCTTACATAGGTGTCAATAAGGACAAATATGGACCCACCGAGAAGACAGCAATCCATCAATGCGTCAACGGAAAGCGCTGATTACGGAAAGCACTTTGATATGCCACTGCGCTTCTCCGATCGGTAGGCAAGAACAATGGAAAAACGAGCACCCTCTGAAAGGGGATGGTCCAGGCGCAGCGGGGTGAAACTCTTTAGAACGAGGGTGGTCGGCACTTTGACTTTTTGCCCTCGTCTTTGGCAAACTCGTGGTGCGCACCGCGATGAGCTTATGAGAGACGTACCTGGCCCTAGCAAAGGACTGAAACCTCTTCACGAGGTTCAGCGTTCACGATGTGAAGGATGCCTTGTTCCTCTTTCGTGGCGTTGGGAACCGAAACATGTGGGGTCGTTCCTAGGCGCCAATGCGGCATTCCTTCATCCTCGGAAGGCTCAGCGTTGTACTGAGTTCACTCGTGATTGGGCGCAGCGTTTCCGGGCTAGACCTGCAGGTGCGGTGTCTCAGAGCGACGAAACAGGAGCTGATATGTGGTGTCGTACCAGATGTTCCTTACCCAGCGCTATGGCGCACACGATGCAACATTGGTCATGTTTCATTGATAGTGCAGCCACAGCTTCTTGGTCGGGATGGTGGCGTGCCACGGGTTGTGCCTCGTGACGGAGGCGTGCTATGGCTCTTTGCCAGGAACCACGAATGCCACTACGCCGCAAGTCGTATCGCGGAATCGATCCGTGCCACCGACTAACCAAGGATAGTTTCCAGTTCGATGGGGACGCGCGGGAGGCACTTGTCATAAAGCCTTCACAGCACCAAGCTTCTTGCAGTGTAGTCTCGGCTGTGCGGATATTGGGTACGTCTAGAAACACGAGGAAACAAGGCAAGGCGGCGCCCTTCAGTGACGAAGAAGGTAGAAGAGCGCTATGCGGGGAATGGTGCGAACATTCTGCGTGGTTGATGTGCCACTACGGCAAATGCGCTTCAAAGGGTACGATGCCCGGGACGGCAGAGATCAAATGCTTCCTGGAAAGTTCTTCTGGGTTTGGACACCTTTCGAGCGTGGCTTGTAATGTCGGGCATCCTTTCAGCGAGCGGTGCAAGTAGCGTTCGTGCTTGAGAGTGCTGCCACCGCTCTGCGAACTGAGTGTATACGTTCGTCACCATAACGATAACGCTCTCGGACCAACAAGGACTGCACTCTGCTTGTCTATGGTAAGTCCTCTGCGCGTATTTTCGAAAATCGGAGCTGTTCACGGACCTGTTGCATTATCAAGTTTCAGGTTGTCCCATTCAGCTACGAAGGGACGTATGTGACATCCTAGGGATGTATATTGTACCAGGCATTGAGCTTCCTAAGATTTCAGAAAGAGGACGGTGCGTAACCGTGAGTGCCGCGCAGTAGTAGTTTCTAAATGTAAAAGCTTACATATTTGAAGCCGATGACATACTGGGAAAGGTCATGGAATCAGGAGGCGTTCGGCGATTTCGACTTGACTTGTCTTCGACTGTTCGTTTCCACGGGCGCAGTCCTAGACCCATGCAATGGCCCAAGATAGCGCGGAAACCTAGGCGCTTCTATACTGGTTAATTGCGCATAGGAGTTTCATACTCTCCACAAGATGTTCGCCGCAAGCTGGGCAGGCGGGCACTCTTCAACATGGGCGCCGTATATCCGCGCATATAAGCACCAGTCCTCTCACGCACTGGTATATCATCATCATTCATAGGACTTGGAGGTCCACAACGCGTGCTCGAGGCCTCCACGCCGCGTCTGCTGTGGCGTCGGAGTCACCCACAGGCGAGCAGCTGGACGGCATCTAGAGGCGTCCTCGGGAAGTGAGCCTCTTTAAGATAGGAATCTACTTGCTACCCGACCAAGAGGCAACAGCTGCGGAAGGACGACCTATCGCGCTATTACTGTCTACAGCGACATTAGCCGTAAGTCTAAGTGAGCATTCAATATTCATGTACGAGATTTACCTTCATGCATTTCGAGGTGCGTATCAGCCTTGCCTGAAGCATCCGGTGCTATAGTATAGCTGACGTCCTCTTCCACAGTCTTTTGCTGGTAGGCTTTCTGGGTCGCTAGGCGTCTGGAGAGAGCAAGCGAGTGGCGTCTGAGCTTTATTGTGATCGTGAGGTGGCTGTGTTACAGGACTGATGCCATCACACCGCCAGTCGGATGGCTCTTCCCATAGCTTGCCATTCTAGTAAGTAGTGAGTTCTCCTGCTCACAGCTTCGCCTTTCGTTATGAGCTCATTGATCATACATACAGACGGTGTCTTATGGTGTCTCAGCTGTTTTTGTCTCTGCCATTGACTTGCCGGTAAATGCCGAAACAATGACCTTGGGAAATCTGAGACTTAAATATGGGTAGGACCCTGGACATTAGTACGGATTGTATGGGATCGCCTTAAGCACCTTCTACCATCCCGTTAACGATCTACAAGTTACACGAGTAGAGACTTGCAAAAGCAGGGTTGTATAATCTCGTCTCCATCCCGCCTACTTGTTACATCCCAGTGTCCGCTGGTTTCCACGCATCCACAGTGCATCAATCATGTTCTTCGAGGAGTCGCTCTGAAGAAGCAGCAGAAGCTGGCACCGGTATGTCAACTGGAATCGCATCTATAAATCTCGCGTAACGGAGTTTTCAGGGTCGCAAGTGTCCGAGTATCCGATTTGAGATTGACGCGGCGACCAATATGTCGTCACATTGCTTCCGAGTCGGGCGGTCATTACAGATCGCATTTGTGCTCGAACCGGAACGCCACGCCGTCTCGGAGGCTCTATTCCTCTTCCCTTGTACCTATATTTTTGTCACGACCGGCGACGAACTCTTCACTTTACGTTACTCATGTCTACCACCACGCAGATCCTCTTCAACTCCCCTGCCCTCCACTCCCTGCGCCGCGACCAGCTTGTCGGTCTCTGTAAGCGACACGGCCTGCGCGCCCAAGGACGCAACGAGGAGCTCATCCACCGTCTCGAGCAGCACGCAGAGGCTCTGCTCTCTGGTACTGCACAATCCCCGACGACTCCCAGTGACGAAGACGAAGGCAAGAATCACGACGACGACAATGACAATGCAATGAACATCAGCCAGTCGCGACCCAGCGAGCAGTGGGAACTCATGGACACCATTACCGAGGTCGATGAGCCCTCGTCGCATATGGGGTCCTGTTCATCTCTCCGGAGCAACCGAAGTGGTGCTGCCGGAGAGTTTGGCACTGTAAGCTCGAAATGTAAGTGATTCAGTATATCAGTACGCGTCCTCGCATGCTGTCCTGGGTTGGTCGCGTACCTCATTAACGAGACGCGTCCCGTCTTAATTGGCGCGCGCCATCATGTTCGAGTTTCCTTTTTGCACTTGACATGAGGCACCTCGTGTATGTGACAGGCACTCACAATGTATCACGTGCCTTCATGTCACAGTCAATAGGCGTCTACGGCTGAACTAACGCACCTCCAGGTTCCAGTGTCACCTCCTCCATCCGCGCCCTCGCCAGCTCCTTCGGCATCTCCCGCAAATCCTCCAAGTCCAAGATGAGGTCCCTCACCCGGTCCGCATCGACCCCAACGTTCCCCAGCCCATTCTCAACATTGCCTCCCCTCGTGCCC
Organism: Heliocybe sulcata; assembly: GCA_004369045.1. Classification (NCBI taxonomy): domain Eukaryota; kingdom Fungi; phylum Basidiomycota; class Agaricomycetes; order Gloeophyllales; family Gloeophyllaceae; genus Heliocybe; species Heliocybe sulcata. The sequence goes on along the minus strand of ML213508.1, from coordinate 741,983 downwards.
GTGCCCGAGCCAGAGAAAGCCACAGCGGCACGCGCACCCGGGCCAACCACATCCTACTCCACCCCGCCGCCTAGCCCTCCCGCCACAAGCGCGACCTTCGAGTTCTTCGGTGCCGGCACCGGGAGAAGGGATTCGCTTAGCGCGCCCGTCCCCGGTCACGCCCGCCGGCCGGGCCGGCCAGCGCCGTTCAACGCGCGCCTAAGTCTCGGTCTGGACGACGGCGCTACCACCACCATCCGGCTCATCCCCAGCACCAGTAATACCAACATGTCCCCGCCGCGGCTCGCTCCGTACGATACTACGCTCGATTTGCTGCCTGCCAGCCCCGGCTTGCCCGTGTGGCCGCCGGCGTCGCCCGTGAAGGGCGCGGCCAGTCCTGGCGGTGACGCGTCGGACAGGCTGTACCCCAGTTTGGCGTCGGTGATGAGGGGAGATGTGTTGACGGTTGCGGAGAGTGCGGCTGACGAGGATATGGACATGCCCGGCGCGTTTGACGCGTCGAACGCGCTGTCAGCCGCCGCTCCTGTCACTACCAGCACGACCACCATGGACGCGTCAAACGCGTCGAAATCGCTGTCACCGCGCTCTCCTAAGCCTTTTATCTTCGGCTCGCCGTCACCGAAACACCGTGTCAGCAATGCCCAGTTCGAGGTCGCGGCCTCGTCGGTGTTGGAGGAAATGAACAAGCGACTCGGGTTGTCGGGTAACCAGGCGCTCGGGCTGGATATCTTGAAGAACAAGGGTAGTGGCACCATGGTCGAAGAGAAGAAGGAGGATTCGATGGGGTTGGGTGTGAAGGAAAAGTTTGACAAGGTGCATGAGAAGGAGTTTGAGAAGATGGACTCGATCGCGAGTTATGCTGCGAAGAGAGGGTTGGGCGCGAAGAGGAAGTCGAGCGTGTTGGAGGATGGTACAATGGCTGCGCCTGGTACTAGCCGTCCGAAGGGACCTGCGCGGGTGATCAGCGCAGGCACTAGGAAGAAGATGGGTGTTGGGATTGATGAGGTGAACGAGGAGGGCGAGAGGCCGTCGCCGGCGAAGAGGCAGAAGGTAGCCGAGGAGAAGGAGATGGGCAAGGGTGAGGCGAGCAAGGATGGAAGGAAGGAGAAGGAACGTGAGGCGATGAAGAAGAAGCTTGCGTTGAATACCGCTCGTAGGCGCAGCGGCCGAGGGATGGTTAACGTTGGGACGCCCAAAGCTGCATGTAAGTTCGTTCGTTATCCTCTATCGTCGTGCGTCCGCTGACGTCGCCTGAATGTTCCAGCGAAAGCGTCGCCTTCGAAGTTTGGCTTGTTCTCGGCGGCAAAGTCGATGGTCAAGAATGCTTGGAATAAGAGCGCTGCATCTAAGAGCAGTGCACCCGCCTCAACAAAGCCCTCAGCTCCTGCCCCTACGAAGCCGTCTATCCCGAAAGCCGGTTCGGCCGCGTCCAAAGTGGCACCTTCCACGACTACTTCAAAACCAGCCGCTTCGACTGTCGCATCCAAGGCATCTTCTGCTCTGACCAGCTCTGTTTCAAGCTCGAGCAGCCGCTCCTCGTCGACATCAATTCGCACGGCAAGCACGAGTATTTCTTCTGCTGCCTCCTCGAAGCCCTCGACGCGTCTTCGGCCGCCAATCCCCAACTTTGCCGCCCCCACTACGGCTAGTGCCTCCAATGCCAAGGCGCGTGCTACAACTCTTCCCAAGGGGTCCTCCCTTGGACCCAAGACCAGCGCCGATTCACTGGGCGTGAAGACAAGCGCCCCTGCTAAGCCCGCCGCTATCACCGGCGCCAATAGGAGCTCCAGGCTCTATGCTCCTACTGCCAGCTCTCTCGCCAAGCAGAGCGCCGTTCCCCGCCCGGCCGCCTCGACTGCCGCTGCTTCATCACACGCACGGAAGCCTTCGGGCCCTCTCTCGCAGAGCGACAAGCCCAACCAGGCTGCCCAGCTCCTGTCTTCCAAAGCTCTCACCAAGTCTGCCACGCCCGCCGGCGGCTCTCACATCCCGACGGCTGCCCCGGTCTTGTCCTCGTCGCCTAGTGCGGCAGAGAAGAAGACCGGGAGCGCTGGCCTGATCCCGCGCAAGCCGCGCGTCTCGCGCTCACGTGTCATCGCAAAGCTCGGCGCTGTGCCGTCTACCCCCACTGGGCGCAAGAGGATCAGCGCTGCTGTGGGCCGCTCGGGGGGCGCGGGGAGGAAGGCTGCCGCGACGAGTGCGGATATACTGGCCAGTGCGAAGAAGAGGGCGAGGAAGAGCGAGATTGCGAGGCGCAAGAGGCAGATGAGCCCGGTGAAGGTCGCTATGACCGGGTCTATGGATGTGGAAGCCTAGATCCTGTGAACCAGTCAGTGTCGCTGTTTTGTGTATTATCATTTTCCATGGACCGATACGTTTCCCTTCACCATTGAGCCCGAGTTTGAAATTGATTTCTGAATCGGTTACATTGTTCTCGCTTTGTGAATCACCTTGATATCTCATGCACTTCCGCTCTCCTCTGGCCGCTATTCCAGTCTGTCGTTCTGCGCCCGTTGATTTTAGCTGTGTAAATATTGCACTGTAAATATCTGCTGTGTGACAGGATACGATGGAACGTGCGGGCCACGAACCTCCGCTATTGTATTATCACGATAAAGTTGCAACTGGTGGCAGAGATCTACGTATACCGTATACATGGAGGCAGACAGTTAGCAGGACCACGCACAAGGCGACGGCGGCCGAGTGTATATTGACCGTGACCCATGAGTAGGGATGTTGTCGTGCCGTCATCGGAAAGCCACGCCCACTGCTACTGCCGCGGGCTCTTCTCGGGACCGTCAGATCTGGAATATGGAATATGGTGGCTGCAATAGCAATGACATGGAAGGATACACGGGTTGATCGGCAGATCCGCGTGTAAGTCGGAGTTGCTATGAGCCATCCTGACGGTTATGAGAAGGAGACATAAATACCAAGGTTCATCAGAGCATGTTTGACAGCATCACTTAGTCAATGCATGGGTATCAGCATAGTAATTGGTGCGCCTGCTATCGTGACTTCGTGAATGATCGTTTCAGTTTCTTCAGACCCCGCCGGATTCCTCTTCGCATGGTCTGTACGTGTGCGTTAAGCTCGTCTCGTGGGATCGACTGGAAAACCCACCTGGAGAACTCGAGCGAGGGCTCCTCTGCGTTGGTTGATGGCAGGATCATCGTACGGAGCGCCTTGATATCCATCACGATATAAATATGAATCATACAATCCTCTTTCCTGCAACAGGTCTTCTTGCGTGGTCATGGGCTGAGGAATAAAATAATGTCTCGATGTGTTTATGGTGGAGGGAATGTGAACTCTCACAGGAAGCTGGCTAACGACTTGCTCCCCTTCATCGGTGCGGTACGTCGAAATGGACGGCCTGTAAGAATAAGGGTACATCCAGGGCGCACACAGACCCAACCTAAGGCTAGATGGCCGCGCTATAAAAGTGCACCCGCTCTCGCCAATTGTAATAGAAGACAGATTCACCTGAAACGAGAACCGCTCGGTGATGGCGGGTTCCGCTGTATAGAGGCCTTTGGCTCAGTCGTGTTGTCCTGGAACAAAGCTTCCATCTGCTGCGCGGGAAAAGAAGACCTACAATTGAACGACGGACTTGGAAAACCGGAGTGCATGGCGTCGAGGCTGTGCTGGTTAATTGAGCAGCCACGGCATCCGGCAGCATCAAGCCACCGCAGCCAGAACGCTTGCTATCACCTTGTCGTTTTGTGCGCCACACTCCCGGAACAATCGCAGGCATGATGAGATAATCAAACGTCACTGGCCGGGAGTTTCACAAAGCGTCTTCGAATGTCGATGAGAAATTTGTTATGAAGACACGCTGCAGGTCGCCGGTAGGGCACTCCGGAGCGAGCGGCCATCCTGGAACTGATGCTGGAGTAAATAGCTGTCGTCACTTGGATACGGTACTCACAAAGTGAATGTGGAAGGAGAAGAGATACAAGCCGTCTCCTCCTTGCGCGGATTCAGCCCGCTGGTCGCGGAACATCACATCGCCACGTCAATCCAAGCCGAGACCAACCCGTGGATCGGCTACGAGCATATCGAAGAGTAGAAGATCAGTGTTGGTCCTATCTCAGGAAGCTGATAGATGCCTCGAGCTGTACAGCTATAACCAGTTCAGCGCATGACAGAATAGAAAGGCTTTGTCCATCATGGGCCCGTCTTCGGTGTCTCGTCGCCAGACAGGCGGACATAATATGACCATTTGGTTCATTCCCATGAAAGAGTAACTCGTATTCTTGAGAGCCATCGGGAGAGACGCGAAAAGATATGCTCAGCTCAGAGCTAAAGATGAGACACGGAGGGGCCAGGGGAACACGCGGAAGTGTCATCTCCATTTTCCTATACACAAGACGTAGGGTGGTTGCAACAAAGTCCTATATTCACGACTCCCGCGAGACGTGTCGCATTGCCGTCGACAGATTCTGACTAGCTCATGGTACCAAGGGCTCTGGTGATGGATAGTAGGCGCATATATCCTTCTATTCGCAAGAAACCGAGTTCTGCGGTGATTTTGAATGAGAGAACAGAGAACAGCTGAACAGCACTGGTATTACGATAGAAGCACAAACGCACCATAATCATCGCCACGGCAGATATAGAGTACCATGACGAGGACCCGGAGTAGGTACAGGTTATGTTCACGGGACTGTAGTTATGCAAAGTACACGCCCTCCTCCGATTTGTGAGATCGACCAGAGCGCTGTTCGAGCAATAACGGGGGAGCTGGGACCAAATTACGAGCCAAGACCCTGACGCAGAAACCAGGCCATTCCACGTCGTTGGAACAAGAAGTAGATCCCGAATCAGAAGTAACTTGAAGAGACGCCCGCATCTTCCCAATATGCGAAAGAGAGCCAGCCCAAGTGCCTGATAGAGTCATCAGAAGGTTCAAATGGCTCGGGCCGAGCTCAGCAAAGTATCTCCTGATCTGCGCTTCACGAAGGGACCTGAGCATGCCCATCTTCATACTGTTGCAGATCATGTTTCGGGAACCCAGGCTTCGTTGCTTGTGCGTATTCTCTCGTTCATGAGAACCGATGGCTCTGGTAGTCCCCGGTACCCAAAGCTTGTCGAGAGCTCAGTTCCTAGGCCGTTGCGTCCATATCCAAACACCAAAGATGCGTTTGCGATAGGAAAGGCGAAACAGATCAAGCACTAGTCCTTGGCTGCACGGTTTCGCCTGAGGATATTAAACTGTGGCGTTTGAGGCGTCCTTCTACGCATCGCACCGTGAGGCACACGCGCTCGTTCTCGGTCAACAAAGACCTTCAGCGTCGTACGACCGCATTGCGGAAGAGGACCCGTCCGGTTCCGATTACCTGTGCATCATCAGCTCATTGATATCGTTCGAGGAATGATATGTGAACAAACCGCGCACTCTAAGCAACCAGTCTGTGAATAGGTGTTGCTGCTACGATTCAAAGAGGCTGTATGGGTGTCGACGTCCGTAGGTGACCGCGGAAGGCGAGAGAAAGGACGCAATACCGGCGTTTGCCGACCCTCCGATTGATCCGCGCTCGCGGACTTTGAATTGCAAGTGGCTGCCCGCTGGTTTCGAGCCCAGCGCTTTACCTGCACTTTACTACACCAACCGCGAACTCGTCCCACAATATGCCAGTTGACCCGCCTGCCCTCAGCCAGTACTGCCGCGAAGCTTTCAGACCACCCAAACCTCCGGCCGACCCGCCTACTCGTCAAGACCTCTTGAGTGCTCATCTGTTTCTCCATACCGTAACCCAAGCACGCAGTGAGTAATTATACAGCGTCAATTGTTTGTCCTGACAGGATAATCTAGAGGATATCCAACATGGAAGTAACATCTTAGATGATGATATATTGAACGCGAAAAAATATGAGCGAGACATCGATAATGCACGTATGTGTGACCCATGGTGGCATTTTATCGACTGCTGATACTGCTTATCTAGTTAACGGGCCGCCTGGTCTCCAAGATGCTTTAGCACAGGCTCTACATAACGTCCTGCCTCCTATGCTTGCTGGCATACATGCCGAGTTCACAGTAATCAAGGACCAGCTTGCATCCCTGCAGCACGATGTGACAAACCTGCAGCAGAATATGACAAACATGCAGGAGAACGTGGCAGGTTTGCAGCAGGACGTGACACATGTGCAGCAGGATGTGACACATATGCAGCAGGAGCTTAGGGCAGTGCAGGAGGATGTTTCCGAGACCCGGCGTGTCACAGATAGGGAGTAATAACCACAATAGTAATTTACCAGCTACTGAAATATCCTTCATATGTGGAATAATAAGGCAGGACTCGGAGACAACGACAAGGTCTCCTTTGTTGTTGTGCCTCTTGCTGACGGACGTGACGGAGCAAATATTGCAGTGAGCATTCACCGCTTATTTTATAACCCAAAGCTCTGTATAACCTTGTGTCACAGGTTCGAAATCATCCGCTCCTTACTTCATCTGTTCAAGGCTTATTTTTGAAGCCATTGGTGCGGCAATAACTGAATGACTTTAGGGCAATGATACACGTTTGTTTGTTCATTGTCTTTTGTCGTTGATATATACGATACTTTCTACGCTAGATAGAATATCGTCAACTTTATTACTTTATGCCGACAAAGCCCAGTACGAGTGCAAGCCTTAGCTACAGGCACTAAGATCTAATTAGTATACGAATGTCCAAAGTCTGAATCCCTTACGCTTACCAGAACCCTTACGGAGGCTCCTCTTCAGTACGTTTCAGATTTACCGGTATTAAATGCATCTCTCTCTCAAGCCCGTGTGGCGAACCAAGGATCATAGGCCCGGGAGGACGTACATGCCGTGCCACCGCTTAGATGACGCTCGAACACGCGCGGTTATACTCAGTTATGGCGTTAGCGGCGCGATTATTATACGCTATGGTAGAACGGCTGTCGCACCTGCGCTCTAAGAGCATCAGCAACATTGATTCTTGATAACGGAACATCGCAGAAAGCCAAAGCAAGAGTAGATAGCCGTGGAAAATATTAACATCGAACGTGGACGGTATACATCAAGGTATATAACAACGCGCAAATGGGAGACGGGTGCAATAGGAAGATTAGAGGAACAATGAGATATGCAAGATGGAGCTACAAAGACATACGTGGGCAGGGATGGAGGAGAGCATGACTGTGAGACGAACACTATGACAATAGTACGGAAACATTACGACAGCGTAGCGAGAGAATTATAAGCTGTAAATAAGAGTCTGGACGTTCATTACCGGTCATTATAATCTCCTTACACCCGCCTAATCCGCCGTGCCTCGGCCGTCACATTCCAGGCGGTCTGCACCATCTCGATCACCTGCGTATCACGGGGGCCTAAGGCAAGGATGTTCTTCCACAGGCCCTGATTGAACGAGACGTATCGTCTCAGGTCGTCGTCGTCGCAGAAGCGAGCCATTGCTTGCGACATAGCTGCGGCGGACGGAAACTCCTCGATGGCTTCGAGAGGAAGGAGATGGGTGGCCATCCCGGTTGTATGAGGTTGGAGCCCCAGAGCGTAGAGCAGAAGCAGCGGTACTGAGGCTGCATGAGGGACTGAAAGAGGGATGACAGGTAGCGTGACGGCCTTCTGAGTGCCAGGTAGTGATTCGTTGCGAGGGACGGGTGATGGGGAATCTGGACGGCCTGGAGGAATGACATCGGAGCGGAACTTTTGAGAGAAGAGGTCCGCTGGAACAGGCGCGAGAATTGGAGGAGACGGCTTCGAGGAGGACGAAGCGTCCGAGATGCAAAAGAGGTGGGTAGGTAATCTGCCACCGTCTGTAAGAATCGGGACATCTATCGTGGAAGGGACAGTCTCTTCTGGTGACAGTGAGATCCTTTGAACATTGAGATATCGGCACAAAGCCCTGACGAAGCGTCAGTCAGTCGTCTATGCAGACACGCGGTCGTTACTTGCGAACGTACTCCAGTGGCTCCAAATTCGCAGGGAGGGAAGGGTAGCGCATTACGTGTGACAGGGTGCGACAGTGTGATAGATATAAGGTCGGCGCCGATTAGAGAGACGGGAGTGGTGTGGCTTGGAGATGAGTGGCTCGTAAAATTTGACAGGACTAGTGTAAAATCTTGTGTCAAGTCGGCCTTCACGCGTATACGTATAAAGGCGCACACACTCACCTCTAAGTCAAACAATTCGTCTTCTATAAAAAGAAGAAACATTCAGAAGCCCGCGCCGTCGGTCTGATTCTCCTTCTGCGGGACTGCGAGAAGGATGACTTACAAATTGCAAGTGAACCTTGTCCGGAGTGGAACAATGAACGCGCTGTCTGCGATCCCGGAACGATAAAATATCAGATTTTTGCCGATGGGCCACGGGCCTGATCCGGTGCGATAAAGAGCGGGCAATTGCAGCCTGTGCCGGAGCAAGCGGCGGCGGGGGGTTATAAAGCGACGCATTCCGACATTGCGAGCGAAAATAGCAGGTCTGCGAGAGGCGTTACAACTGCTCGAGAAGCGACGGCTTCGCCCCGAGCACGAAGCAGGTGAGAAAGGATCTCTTCAGGGTCGAGCCATCCCATCGCCAGCGAATCTTCCCACAGTCATATTCCGGTGGCTGGGACACCGGTCGTCTGCGCGAGGCACAAGTCGTCAAGTTTCAGAAACACCTTACTCTCATCCACGTATAGCTCGCACACCCTCTCTACGACGCATCAGCGTTTCTTGAGCTAATCAAAGCCGTCTTGCCGCTCCGTTTTGAAACAGACTCTCTGCGAATAGCGCGATGCCAAGGTGCCAATACTCGAAAAAGCATTCCCCAGATAATTCACGGGATAGCGTGCCAGCTTAACAGCTCAATAAATGGATTGTCCGAATTGTGAATACAGCTATTTTTATAGTGACCGTTTCGCTCCGACGCGGGAGGCAGCTCGTTTCCCTGGTCTCGACGCAGCAAGGTGGGTATCCAGCGGCAGTGTTGCCGTCAGTTAGCCTTTGCTCAAAGTGGTCTAGTGGGCGCTAGCCCTGAGCTAGACTCATATGCCACACGAGGAGGACAGTCTATTCCCCCAGGTTCGGGCGTAGGGTAGGGGATCACTTACCTTGAACCTGAAAGGCAAACTACCAGCAGGATCTTCGCCAAACGAGATCCATTGTGACAAGGGAAGTTGATACAATGGCCGTCAGATTCGGTCGGCCGACCGGCAGCCCTGGCAGGAACGTGACGGATGACTTGATACCACCGTAAAAGATGGCCGGTCGTGCCATCAGAATCGACACAGTGTCTCGATCTTCTATCCTGCATAGCTCTTCGTCAGCACCCGGGCCAGTTATAACATGCCCGATGACCGACACCGACGGGCAATATGTCGAAAGGAGAGACAGGGAACGCGGTACAGCGCCTCACTGCGGACCTGTAGACCTGAAGTTTATCTTCCGAGTATGTCGGAACGTAAAAGAACTGAATTCCTGCCGGTGAGTACTGAGTAGCGGAACACACATCTCTCTGCATTTGCTCACCTATAGTTTAAGAGAGCAAGTCAGCGAACCCAACAGACTGCGGAAGGAAGGGAAGGACGGCACAGGGCAGTCGTCGACGGAACCGCCCGTGCGTCCTGATTCTGCCGTCGGTTCCACCATCCTTACGTTCCAGGCCGTCCCACCGTCGGACCTGAGCAGAAGGCATAAGGCATACTTACGTTCACACACTGCGGATTAAATTGCTATGCCTCCACTGCCGCTTTTGCAAAGCATGACTGGCTGCTTCTTCCATCTTTATACCGCTACCGTCGCTCCTGCACCTAGACCCTTGCAATGGCGCTGGCAAGTAAGCGAGCGGCTCGAACGGGCGTCACAATTCACCGCTAACGTCCTATTGTAGAGAGGCATCATCGCAGTGAAACCGCTTTCGCTAACATGCTACACTCGCCTTTTTCCGAGAAGACGTACCAAAAGAACACCCGACGGAAGCGTAATAGTCATAGATTACGCTACCCATTGCCAAGTTCCCGGCAGTCCCCCAGTCCTTGTCGGCGGGTCGGTACCGCGTCGAAGGAGGCGGCTGAACTCGGACGCCATGCCGACCATGGCTTTCATCACCGGCCACGGAGTCTAACTGTAAAAGTCAAAACGGTTCCCCGCCGACGTACCGCTGGTCACCCGCTATGAAACAAGTACGGCAGCAGTATGCAGGCTGCGTTACCCATGGACAGTCTCCAGATTATGTAGTCTCCTCAGTCCTGCTAGTCCTACACACACCGGTATGGCGTCTCTACCTCGGGACTCTCCGAGGCCCGGCATACGGTGACAAGCTCATATCATGCGAGCCTTCTGCCGGTTGTCGGTGAGCGAGTCAGTAGGATCGGATGGACTTAGAGCTGCATTATAGCTGCGTATGCCCGCTTACGTCTATAGATAAGCAAGGACCTAATCAGTGCATGATACAGAATAAAGGGAGCCTCACATCATCTTTTGTTGATTCGCTGCTGCTGTTTCGGGTGCGCTCCAGTAGTGCCAAGCACGCTTTTTGCATTAGTTATCCTGATGGTCCTAATAGCAAAATTTGGCCCGCCGCACGGGATAGTGAACACCGAGCGTCGCGAACTGTCGTCCTACGACAAGTTGTCAATAATGGGAACGTCCGCTAACGACGCTGGAAGGGATAGCTGGAACATGAAGCGTGAGTTTCAGAATCATACTCGGTTATTGGAGACTTTACTCGCAGTATTTCCAGTCAAATGCCCGATGAGATCGAAGATATTGGCACGTTGTCGTTCGTGAAAGGAACGAGTTCAGCTTTTTCTGGACTCCGAGAAGCAAAAGGGCCGGTACTCTTGCACCTAATCGTTAATATGGATCCAAGACGGGACAAATTACTCGACCTCGTACCAATTTCTGCATGACCTCGCTTGATGAAGGGTATGTGGATAGCCACGTCGCCTTGTCGAGCCAGCCAAATATACAGCCGTGAAGGTTATACTCCGTTGCCTACCATCTCAGAAGTCCCTACTCAGCGTATGGTATCACGTTTGACTCACCAGCTTATCGTGTTGCGTAATGGAAATTAGGCTATTAGGAAAAGTTGCGATTGCTTCCAATTCATGTCTTGTCAGTCCTCAAGTCACTGCACATCGTGAGTTTATTCTTGGGAGATGTGGAACGACAACTGCCAGTCCACTTGAAGACGAGGGTATCCGTGCTTTACCTCGAGGCTCCTCGATGTCCGATGCCCGATGACAGGTCCATGTCGCCCGAGGGTCTGTTCTGCGCGGGAGTCGGTATATGGGTCGGTCAAGCTTGACGACCACGACATATTCGGTAGGAGGACAGCAGCTGATTACGTCCATGGACTGGCTGGCGCATGAATCAAGCTCAAAGGGAGCCTTGAGATAGCGATTTCACTGTTGCGCGTTGGGCTCCGAGCTGTGAACTATCATCGTCAGTGCCTCCGGGACGATACAAGCCGCACATATCTCGCAACAGCCACGAAAATTGGCAGGGTCGGTGGCTGGCAGCTGGATAAGCCATCAGTATTCGCTTCGAAATGGATCCAATGGAACGCTCGGCAAGGAGACCGCGAGTATACCAGCAGGCGGAAATGCATCTGCGAGTGCGTGTCTGTTGCATGCCAGATCTTACTTGCGTACGTGCAGAGTGACGGTATTTGGAAGTCGAAGGCGCTAACACGTTGAGCTGCCATGGCTAGGATACCTTTTATCATCAATATATATCGCAGCAATATGAACAAGTCACTCAAACTCATTAAGTCTAAGTCCTTGCTCATAGTCAAGCAGATTGCAACGGCATGTGTATAGCCGCTACACCTTGAATTGTGTCAAGCACATGTCTTCTGCGCGTCTCGCAAGCCAGGGAAGGTTACTTGGCAGTCCTGGGGTTCGGTATTCAGCGCACAATTTCATTCAGACTCACCAGCTGAATGGCTCGAACCGGTCATTATAGCAGGCCGAGCTGAGATCCCTTGCAAACCTTATCCGACCACTTTATGATTGACGTCACGGTGCATCCGCAGCTCGTTCTTGGGAGATGCAGTGCTCGACAATTGGAAGCGCATTGTATCCATAGTCTGCTAAACAATTCTTCCACACTGAACGTTGAATGGTAATAAAACTTACGCATTTGCTTATAAACGTGCGGGCCTGTCGGTCCAGGAGTATTCGTGGTTCTTCCGCCAACGAGGGAGGAGCAATTTCCCAGCTATACCGCCTGTTTCTCAGGCATCTTCAAAGTATTGTATATATAGGCAATAAGTATCAGTCAATCGGGCTACGTCTGTCAGAATAGACGTGCATCATTTGGCGGAAGAGATCAATACGCAGCTGAAGAGACTTTTAGGAGTGCAATAATCAGCGAGTGGCTGATAATGAACGTGGTCAGCAGAGCAATCCGGGGCATGTGGGGTAACCGCCGGACATACTATATTTCCTAGTTGCTACTACTTCAGCGCCATCTTCCCTGTCCGCCATGTTAGCTCACGTCTTTCTCTGCAACACCACCACTGATGTCGTCCAACGAGGCCATTTCCGGCGTTGAGGCCGCCAACATTCCTCTAGTGTCGACCAACGTCGTTTCCTACGTCTTCAGCAATCCGTTCCACGAGTCGAGCGTGGGGGTCACGCAGGCCCCAACCGAGGAGCTCCGGAAATCAGGACTAAAACATCATGTACCCCCAGCGAAGCCGATATTCATACACCCGCATACCGGAGCGCATATTAGTTGGCAGAGACTGAAGCAAGACGTGCACAGGTTCGCAGATGGATTCAGGAATAAGGTCGGTCTCAGGCCTGATCCTCTTCAAGCACACAATCGGTACACTGTGTCGTCACCCGTGCTACTTCATCTACCGAATTGTCTCCCATATGTTCCAATAATGCTAGGAGCAGCCGCCGCAGGACTGTCCGTGTGAGTGGCAGATGTGTTAACATAATGCGCCAAAGAAGTCTAATGGTTTCTAGTACCATGTGCAATCCATTTTATACTCCTGGCGAGCTGCTACATGTTATGACTACAGCTAAGCCTGCCGCGATCATCACTACTCCCGCCGGGCTTCCAATCCTAAAAGAAGCCGCCAGACAACTCGACGACAAGGACCAGGCACGTCTATACAAAGAAGGCGGCCGCGTCTTCGTCGTAGACGTCACCCACGACGACTACGGACTTTACAACGGCCTCCCAAAGACCATCACGCCAAACGTCGGTCGGGATGGCTGGGTCACAGCAGATTATAAATGGCTCCTCGGCGAACACGTATTTCAGATTGACGAATGGTCACCAGAAGAGGCCGAGAAGCGAGTTTGCTTCATCCTTTGGTCGAGTGGCACGTCTGGTAGGAGTAAGGGCGTTGTGCTTAGCCATAGGGCAATGGTTGCTAGTGTACTATCACAACGGTATAGTACCCCGTGGATGGGCCCTGACGAGGTACATTTGTGGCGTGTAAAGATTTTCCTCATAGCTGACACTCTCAACAGGTTGAAATTGCATGTAAGTGTACCGCACAGCGCGCATACACAGTCAGTCAACCTCGAAAATAGTCGTTCCCTTCTTCCATGTCCTAGGACTAGCCTGTGTCGCCTTGCTAGCCCCAGCAATCGGCGTGTCAATCGTTGTACTTCCTCGGGTTCGTCATCTCTCGTACCGCCGATTCAACGTCCTATTTAGTCCTTTACAGTTCGATCTGGAGGTCTTCCTCCGACTTATAGAAGCACACCGAGCGACGTCAATTCACATGGCCCCTCCGTAAGTTACGCTCTCTCTGTTCACCGTAGGAAGCACCTCTTGATATCTATCTCAAAGCGTCGCGGTTGCTCTTGCGAAGACACGGTTACGTGAGTCTATGCTATCTGGATAATACTCAATAAACATGTACTGACTCGACCTCAGTGGGCGAATACAATCTATCATCTCTGAAAGGCCTGAGCTCCGGCGGTGCGCCGCTGGCTGCGGACGTAATTCGGACCGTCTACGAACGATTAGGCTGTATGTTCACTCCTTCATAAGCTGTCTTCGTTGGTAACATCACCGCCCTCTCTTGGCAGTGCTAATTAAGATGGGGTACGGCGCAAGTGAAGCGTGTGGCATTTGTGGGCAGGTTGCCGAGACTTGGGAAGAACTTGAGCCGCAGCTGGGTTTAACAGGAGTGCCGATGCCGGGGGTTATCATTAGGATAGTGGATGTCGACGGCTCTGGGAGAAGTGAGTACTTTCATCTCTTCTTTGCTGTGTGGGCATATAATAGACTTGCACATCTAGCTTTGTGCCATGGCGAGGAGGGCGAGATCTGGATAAAGTAAGGCCCGACATGTTTTAGCAGATGCCGCCTGGCGCTGACATTATCAAGGTCGCCGTCACTCATGTCTGGGTATCTGAACGATCCGCAAACAACGAGCGAGACGCTGACACATGACGGGTGGTACCGTTCTGGTGAGCATTCTTCATCTCTGTCCCCTGCCCTCGACTAAGGCTCAACTGTGGACTAGGCGACATAGGAAAGCTCGAGAAGACGGGTAACCTGTGCGTACCCAGTCCATGACTCTCCTCCGTCTGAGATGAGCTAAATCATTCATTAGGCAGATCACAGACCGCATGAAAGACATGATCAAATCCTCCGGCTTCCAATGCTCACCGGTCGAGATCGAGGGCGTCCTAGCCGGCCACCCGCAGGTGGCAGACGTCGGCGTCGGAGCGATCTACGTTCCTGAGGACGCTACGGAGCACCCGAGAGCGTATGTGGTACCCATGGACAAGATGGCTTTGGCAAGGTCGTTGGAAGACAACAAGCCCTCGATTGAGCTCATCACGCTCGCAGAGGAGCTGAAGAAGCGTGTGGAGAACAAGCTTATCAAGTATAAGTGGTGCGTTGGTAGTCCATGCGACGGCGCTGGCATGCTGATTGGAGCAGGTTGAAGGGCGGGATACTATTCGTTGACCAGGTTCCGAAGAACCCGTCCGGCAAAATTTTGTAAGTGCTGTTCTACTATTCTGAGATACGGCTGACGAGCGTGCGTAGGCGGCGCCTTTTCAAAGAGTGCAAGGGCGTGGAGGTGCAACTGTACGAACGCGCGCAGAAGCATGTCGAACGACAAGCGAAGCTGTGAAATGTACCTTCATGCCGAGATATGATGTTCCCCGTCTCTTTGTATGTAACTTCGTTTTTTAGCTTCTGTACACCTAGAAAGTGTGGTTTAGATATTGATTGTTGTGCCTTCGCCACTGGGCATGGTACGCCAATACCTCGTATCAGGACGGTCATCTGGCGACCGACTTGCGTCGACGAGTATTCATGCTGGAGCGCTCCCAAGTGTTAAGACTGAAATAAAACGCCAAGGCAATGATCGGAATTGAATGCATAGCACCATAAGGACATGATGTCAACAAATCAAACGCGATAAAAGAATATCATTACCCCTTCCTCGACGATGTCGTAACATTCCGGGGCGGGGAAGTTGAATCACTGCAATTATAATAGTCTTCAGCTTGGCCTGCTCACCGCATAATCTGATGCACTCACCTCAAGCTTCCGAATCCTCATTCTTTCCTTGCGTTCTCGGGGGCAAGCCGTCCGCCTCCAAGGCAAGCCGACATGCGTCCCAATCACGATCGACGGGGAGAGGGAGTTTTACCCCCATCCGTGCAAGGCCGCGAGCGCATGCGCGCCCGTGGTTGCCTCGCGCTGGAACGAACTCTACCGCTGCTGTTCCCGAACGCGAACGCAGGAGCGCCTCCACGTAGCGAAGGAGGGCTTGATCCTGTACGGGCTTCCCTGCACCGGTACACCATTCACTACGTTCCCATCTGGTTATGTTCTCCTGGATACCTTTGCATTGTGATGTTCAGTATAGCACTAGCCCAACCAGAGAGCGAAAATGGGCACTTTTGAACGCGTATCCAGAGCTGGTCTTAATCGCGAGATGATTTCCTGTCTTCGGAGCTATTTCCAGAGCTCGAGCGATTGCCTGCATGACGATTGTCACTCAATAAGCCACAGTATCATTGAGCAGAGAGTACTACCACCAGATCCCCATGACTGCTCGTCTGTTCTCCAGGACAACGCTCGTAAAGATTTCTGCTCGTCAAGTTCTGTGAGCAATGATTCCACGACTGAGGATGATGGGACGTGGCTGAAGGACCGCCAAGCAAGGAGGGACAGCCACAACCAGTCGCATAAAAAAGCGACGATGTAGTTCAGCGCACCTCGGATCATCTATTCCCCACCAAACACCAGCGCCCGTGGGTCGTGATGCCTTGTGGCTGAAGCAGCTCGTTCCTGTGTAAAGCACATCCCACTGTGCGTTCTCCTTATTTCGATCACGCTGCAGAGTCTCGATGTTGGCAGGGTTTCCCTATCCGTTATGCCTTAGCATCGCACGTTATCTACGCGCTGATGGATCGACAATCTCACCTGCTGTCGTCCAGAACTGTTGGTATCCTGTACCACATACCGCTTTGACACGTTTGCCGCAGCCACCCCTGTTCGTGTGCTTGCATAGGAGTGAGTAGTTAGGCCAGGTTAGAGTGAGATACGCTTACCATGGTGTATGAATACCGAGATAGCGTCCAATGAAAGCAAGAAGATATTGTCCCATAGCCATATGCTTTACCGTTGTACTGCGTAGCGATTCGAATCGGTTGCACACTCGCCTTGCACTAGTGGCATCGATCTGGGGAAAGGAACTGGGCAAGATATTAAGGACGGCGATGAGTGTGAAGTGCTGCCGGAATTTAGGCGAAGCAAAACTCTGCCCGTCTATACAGGGTGAGGTAGACCCTTGAACTTCGGATTTCAATAGTAGAAGGGACGCAATCAGAGCGGATTCGCCGCCCGCACTTGTCTGAGTCGTCCTATTCACTATGTTGACGTCTTTTCAGGCTCTTGGGACGTTCCGAACCGAGTCTTTGGTGCCAAGATGATCCTTTCCTTACTTGGGCTTTCAAGTGCCAGAGTTCTGAGATGACCAAGAATCCGACGAGGAGACATAGTCGAGGACAGGCCGCGGTCGCACCTGATCGATGCAGCGAAAAATAGAGACACGCGAGCGTTTTAGAGATCCTGTAGACGCGCTCAGAAGGGATACGCTCCAAGCGCACTGTGCTTTCATGGGGAGGACCGTAGCTTATCAAAGATGAGCTCACTGCAATTTGACGACAGGGGAGTACAGCTCGAAATAGACGTAATACGCGCCTCCCAGTGATGATGCAGTAGACGAAGAGTTGTCTCAGCTCGATCGAAAGCATCCTATGGGACATCAGTAGAACAGCAGTCACACTGGTCGATTCACTCACAATTCAGTGCATCGGTTATCTCTACCCCAGTGATAATAGGATATCAGGGTCATTGTAATAAGTTATCAGGATTTGCAGTCTTCAATTAACAGAAACCCTTGCGAGCCCAGATCACGGCATCCATAGGAAGGGGCACATATATGCACTCAGTCCCAACCCTTGTCTCGTCATACACGGGGATTGATGCTGCGAGATCTGCCAGCGGGTTTCCAGGCTTCGGAAGCTCTCGAGCACACGGCGTCCACAATTGAGAGTCGTGGATTTGCATTCCGCCCGGGATCTGGTGATATACCGCAGACATGTATCCCTGTTCTTTCCCGTTGGATAAGTATATGCAATGAAAGGCTACGCTCGTGACCGCCGCGGATAGTGCCCAGAAAGAAAGAAACAAAGCCTGATGTCCAGGAAGCGCGATGCCGCCGAACCGGGACAGTTCCCACTGCCGTTCTGCACGGTGGGTCAGCTGCCTCGAAAATGCTTACTCCGTTGTTCTACCGACCTCCTTCTTGGTAAGGACTTTCGCAGCGCCCGGCGTACGTATTTAAGAAATTGCACCCCTTTACCCGGTTGCTGTCGGTCGTCTACTTCGACGTCAAGGAGAGGACTTAGAATCAGCTTCAAGTCCATCGGAGCGCCGTCGAGTTCACGATGCTATCACGGCCGATACTCTCCACCCGCGTCTATCACAAACGCTCCGCCTGGTTGGCTGCATCCACCTCAGGATACCTTCATAGAGGATTTGCGACAAGTCTGTCTACTAGAATGCGTACGTCAATTGTATTGAGTTGAAGAGCCCTTCTGACGTCCTGAGTGTACTTAGAACAGAAGATTGCGGTCAAGAACCCGGTTGTAGAGTTAGACGGCGATGAGATGACGAGGATCATCTGGAAGAAGATCCGGGAAGAGGTATGTGCTTCACTCTTCTTACCTCGTATATCGCTTATCAAATCCCTTTGGTATAGCTCATTCTACCCTATCTAGATCTAGATATCAAGTATTACGATCTGGGTCTCGAGCACCGTGACGCTGTACGTGCAGTGAAGCTCTCCTCGCTAGTCTACTGACACTGAGGCAGACGGACGACCAAGTCACGGTTGATTCTGCGCATGCCATCCTCGAGCACAAGGTCGGCATCAAGTGTGCTACCATCACCCCTGATGAGGCCCGCGTGAAGGAGTTCAACCTCAAGTCGATGTGGAAGAGTCCGAATGGAACCGTACGTACTAGATCTGTTCAATGCGAGACTCTATTTACCTTAGCACAGATCCGTAACATCCTTGGAGGTACCGTCTTCCGTGAGCCCATCATCCTGGAGAAGATCCCCAAACCAGTCCCGGGCTGGGTAAAGCCGATTGTCATTGGCCGTCATGCATTCGGTGATCAGGTGAGGAAGCATTCTGCTGGCTGTATCGCGGCACTAGACAGCACTATGACAGTATCGGGCCACGGACTTCCTCGCACCGGGACCAGGGAAGCTTCAGCTCGTGTTCACTCCTGAGAGTGGGGGCGAGAAGACGGCTCTGGACATATACGACTTCAAGGGCAAGGGTGTCGCCTTGGCTATGTACAACACCGATGATGTGAGTCTCAAGCGCAATTGCTTCGGCCGCGTTGTCTTAACCCTCCGTAGTCCATCACCGGCTTTGCACACTCCTCGTTCAAGATGGCTCTGTCGAAGAAGATGCCACTGGTATGTCGTCAGATAGTTTCCTGCCTATATGCGCTCATGCGGGGGTGCCAGTTCATGTCGACCAAGAACACTATCTTGAAGAAGTACGACGGGCGCTTCAAGGACATCTTCCAGGAGATCTACGACACGCAGTACAAGCCCGAGTTCGAGAAGCTCGGAATCTACTACGAGCACCGGCTGATCGACGACATGGTCGCGCAGGCGATCAAGTCCTCCGGGGGTTTCGTCTGGGCGTGCAAGAACTACGACGGCGACGTGCAGTCCGACATCCTCGCGCAGGGCTTCGGTTCACTCGGCATGATGACCAGCGAGCTGATCACACCGGACGGCGATGTTGTGGAGAGCGAGGCCGCGCACGGGACGGTCACGCGCCACTACCGCGAGTACCAAAAGGGCAACGAGACGTCGACGAACCCCGTTGCGTCGATCTTTGCGTGGACGCGTGGGCTCATTCACCGCGCGAAGCTGGATGGCAATGAGCCACTCCGGAAGTTCTGTCAGGATCTGGAGGCCGCGTGCGTGGAGGTCATCGATCAGGAAGGGATCATGACGAAGGATTTGGCGTTGGCGATCCATGGCAAGAACATGAAGAGGGAGCACTGGGTGCTCACGAACGAGTACATGGATGCCGTTGCGGTACGTGTCATGCCGTGCATGTTATAGCTGCCTTGTGTTCTGACAATCGGACAACAGAAACGTCTCAACAGCAAGCTCTCATCTCGCGGCGCGAAGTTGTGAGGAGTATCTTGAAAGATGTATTATATACCACGTGTGTCTGGCTCCTAGGATAGGGGATACCGATGGTCCTGCGACTACACTGTGTGAGACCGCTAGCCCCGTTAGATCTACGTTTCTTCTTGCATTACTTACATACATGATGTCAAGGTCGACGGGCTCCCTTTTGGAATGCAATTCTCTTGTGATGGCTTCGTATCTTTATCCCGGATAGACGGTTGTTGATGTGCACAACAGGCTCCGTCTTACCTGCAAAAGGTCCTCTCTGTCACCATCTCAAACCGTTCAATCGCCGGCGCGAAATTCTCCTATGGAATCATGGGGTAATGGAGAATACTTACATGTTGCCGGTCTGAGAGCAAGTGGGTACCGTAGACATTCTGTAAGCTATGTTCACTCATTTACATCGAAGTGCTGACTAGTGAGTGGTATTTAGCAGGCCTCAAAGTACATTTGTGAGAGATCCTCTCAAGAAGAAACGCTGCGATGGAGACGATTGGCGGGCGACAACTCTGGTGAAGGCTAGTACGAGAAAGCCGACTCCCGTAATCGGACATTATGTGGTTGCTTCGATTGCGGTGAAGCCGAGCGGATCCTTACTCGTCCTATAAGGTGCCAGCTGTGTCTTTCTCCTGCATTTCACCTAGCAACCACCTCACACCGCAGAGCAGAATAGTCGCGCCCATCCCTGGAGAAAGACCATGAATACTACAGGTGAACGAGGCAGAGCCAGAGGCGGAGGTAGACGCGGACGGGGACGCGGACGCGGAGGTGGAAGAGGCATGCCTGCCAATGTCAATCCCAACGGTGCTGAAGGCAGTGATGGATTGGCTGGCTGTAATGTTATCAACTCTTCCTCGAGGCAGTGGCACTCATAATAGTCTCTGTTTGCAGCGATGCTACTCGGATCGTCCCTCCTGATGCCAACGATCCTGACCGTCGACTGCAGTGATTGTATCAGTTCCGACAGCGAATCTGAAACATACGAAGACGTACACGTATCCCCGAATAATCGTGCAATGCGCGACGCACAGGCAACGCGAGAAGCGCAGAAAACCAAGGCTTACTACGGGCCCAAGGTGACTCTGGACCCCCCTACCGGCCCTCCGCTTGTCGTCAAAGAGGTCATTGGCGGCACCGTGCTCGAGGACCCAGCTCGCGATCCCCGCATTACCGCGATCCTTCCTGGACTCACCACCTTCTCGGTCTCCGTGCACCCCCTGCATCTGGCAAACACGCGGGCCATGTGGACATCGACGTCCTCTACGTCCATCATCGACTGGCGTTTCGTGAGGCTCGCTGGCTTGCTGCCGAAGATGGTGCCCCTACGCCACGGCGTCGACCGCGTCGAGTTGGAGCCGTTCCCGGGAGGCTCGGGCGGGACTACTATGCACGTCTACGGACGAGTGGACGTGCTCTTTGACGCACACGGGTACGAGTTCAATATGCCCTGCTGGGTAACGGATATCTCCTTCCCTCTCGAGATCATCTTGGGCAACGACTGGCTACGCGTATGTGGGTTGGAGATACTAATGGGAGGAGGCAAGATGATGATCCCGAAAGCCGCCGCCAGGAGAACCAGAGCGGTCGAGGACGTGTACAGGATGGAGTGAAGTGAAAGGACATCTTTGTAATGCATAGCTGAGTCGCACGAAGAGCCATATAGTGATAATCTCATTCAGATCAAGTCATATTTGCGCTTGAGACGCCCTAATCATGCTGGCCAGTAAGTTCACACCGATGACCAATTTCCCGAATCATAAGCAACATAGATTGGGATCCACCCGCGGAGTCACACAACGACATATGGCCATGACCCTCCACTCAACCGAGCGGGTTGAAACATACATTCCGACCTCCACGTCTCTACTATTAATACACCCTGTGATAAATAGCGATAACGAGCGAACGGCGCTAATCCAAGCATCCAAGTCCTAGCAAGCACAACATCGCGACAATACAACCAAGCGTCTAGAAGTTCTCTGCAGAGGCATGAGCACGCCTCGCCCACAAAAAGGATAGAAGTGGACGTACCCTTCCCGAAGAAGAACCGCGTACCCTTGGGGTTCGAGTACTTGTTGGACATGATGTGAAGCTGGCGTGAGAGCACTGCGGGACCACAGAAGAACTAGAAACCGGCATGAGTCAGGACAGTCCCAATAAAGTGGAAAGAATGAAGACATACCACACCGCAATCCGTCTCAGGGTGCTTCTCCGCAAGCGAGGAGAAGACCTTGTCCCAGTTGGGACGGCCGAAGTGGGTGGGTGCACGCAAGCTCGTGATCGCATCCTTCTCAGCACCGACATCTTGAACCTGTGATATCGCGACATTATCAGATACCCACCGCATCACAACAATTTGCGCCATAACTCACAATGATGTTGGTCATATCATCATCCTTGATCTTCGCCGTAAGGTAAATGTTGATCTCGATCCGGTTCTGCGTGTCCTGCTCCTCGATAGCGTGCAGGAGCGAGTGGAACCACTCGGCAGCGCCAAAGTCACGGATGACCCACGTAAAGTACACCTTTGACAGGCGCGTCGGCTTCGAGTGGTTGAAGTTGTTCATGCGGTACCAGATGGACTTGAGGATCGACGCGAACGGGGTGACACCGATACCGGCACCGACGAGGAGGACGGTCTCGTAGTTCAAGAAGTCCTCGGACGCGGAGCCGAAGGGACCGTCGACCATGACACGTGGGAGGACACGGTTGATGGGAGGGGGGACGACCTTCCCGCCGGCGTCGCTGTTCTTCTCGCCCTTGGAGTCGAAGTCGCAGCCGAGAGACTTGGCGAAGGCGCTCGTGAAGTCACCGGCGACACGGATGTGAACAGAGATGTAGTCTTCCTCAGGAGCGCTGTGCAGCAGTCAGTCAGTCGCAGGTAATTCGAGCCATATAGAAAGCTACTGACCTCGTGAGCGTGAAAGGGTGCCACTGGAAGTAAGAAATCTCAGGGCAGCACAGGAAGATGTATTGACCGGCGCGAGTCGTGGTCTTCTCCTTCTTGATCTGGACCTCCATGACTTTGGACGGGTGCTGGATGACCTTGGAAATGTAGGTGCGGTGACGCGAGCGGATTTCACGGAGGATACGCTCGTAGATCCAGATAACACCGCCGACCAACCAGTAGCGCTGCGAAACATGAGTGATTATATCGAATGACGACCCTCGATTCACTTACCCAGAAGACACCGATGGTGTTGAACGAGCAGTAGGGTGGCCTGTCGGGCTTGATCATGCAGAACATACCGTGCAATTGCCAGCAGATGAAGAATATGATGAACAAGTGGTGGGAGTACCAGAAGCGCTCAAAGTGGGCACGGCGTCTCTTCTCCATCGCGAACCAGATCATGGTGTACAGGGCAGCCGTCATGATCCAGCCGGTCGCGCCGGGGCCGGTGGCGAAGTTGGCGAGAATGAAGGCAACGATGCGCTGGCCAGTGGTCTTCGCGTCGGTGTCAGCAAGGGCGAGCTTGGTGAAGTTGACCATGTGGGCGGCGATATGGATGTTCGTGAACCAGAAGATGGACCATCCGGTCGCCTTGTGGAAGGTGATGTTCTTGTCGAAGGGGATGATTTGGTTCAAAGCTGTGCGCCGGAGCAGGGAGATAAAGTTACGGCAGACGGGGAGAAGGATGAACGCAACATCGACGTGAAGGACGAGCGCGGCGGTACGCGCGATGGCTGTATGGGCGTTAGACGTGCGCTTGCGAGGTGGTATGTTCTACTTACGATATGTGATACCAAACGTTGCCCGGGCTGTCACAGTGTTATCCTTCAACTGGTAGTTCATGAAGCCGAACGCGATGACAAGGGCGTGGAGAAGCATCCAAACGCCAAAGAACAACCGCTTGCCACCCTCGTTGATCATCCAAGCATCGAACTTCTCCTTGAACGACTCGGGCCGGTACGGCTGGGTGACGCTGTTGTTGGTCGTGGTGCGCTGCAGGCCCTGCAACCGCCTGCGCTCAGTCTTGTTGCGCTGGAGGTGGGCGGGCTGCTCGCCGCCATTCTGGTACTGGGGCGCGAGGTCAGGGTGCTGGTCTAAATGAGGGACTGAACGGTCGGAAAAGTCGAGACCCGAGGATCTTTTGTTGAAGGCCATGGTTGGTCGACGTCCTGCGCGAGTGAAGAAAAGAGAAAGAGACGACGAAAGCACCGGCCTGCAGCACTGTTATGGGGCGAAAGGAAAGGGCCTGAGGGGGAGGTCTGATACGTGCTGATGAAAAGGCAGCCGGCCGGACGCAGCACGTCCCCATAGAGACCCCTCTTCCTCCAATACAAATTCACCGTTTCTAGACCTGCGGTTCCATTTATGTTTTCCCTGAATTGTTCCCAACACTCATGCTAACATAGCTTTCGTGAACCTGGTACCCGTGTCGCCGCCGTCGGGGACACAACATTAGATGCACGTCGGGGCGGACATTCGTGCCTCACAAGTGATTCATTGCGCGGCTTTCAGACGTGCGGGGCAACCCGCGGGAGCGACTGATAACCAGGAGAGAACCCAGGCCGTCGGTCGGTAAGGAGAAAGGAGTCGTCGTGCCGCGACGGTGATGCATTTCAAAGGCATGCTACGATACAACATGTATCTCGAGACGGTGAGCCAGAATAACACAGTTGCAGGAATACTATGCTGCGGAGACGAGGATAGCTGGATCACCCTATCTTGGGAACATATCAAGCCGGCTTTAGATGATCTATCAGCCGTCCCCGGTGAGTACTGAGTAGTGCGCGCATATATGCATGGCTATGCTCGTCTAACTTTACTTATACTTGTAGGAGACCCAGACGCCCATGGGAAACGAGAAACTTCCGACCAGGATCAGGCTGAGCATGTCTCTTCTCATGCCATATCATACATGCGCTATGAACGCTGCGTGATGTCGGGCGTGCTGTACACCGCCTTGCTGTCCCTCTAGAACCTGATTCTCCTCCTCTCAGGGCCCTATGCATCTGTCATTGCTGCCTCTAGTACTGGACGCACCACTGGCAAAAGATTGCATGCTTATTGGAAAAGCGACCGTCTCCTTTGACGGCCAGACACCCAGTCAATGCCAGGATGTCGACAATAGCGTGTCCAGTAAATAGCTCTGCGTTGACAAGGACCAGCGCAACAGCTCCAGTGACTATCTTTACTACGTGCGTACCCGAGCAACTCCTCTGAAAGTATTGTCTCTGAGATGTAGTGCTTGATCTCTCGTTATTCGATCTGATGGCTCGTCTGCATGAGGCTGACCCGCTTGGTACCCTTCCCTGTCTCTATCATTGTCGTGCAAGACGGCTAGACAAAAGAGTATCTCATAGCCTCCCCGTGTCTCAAGGCAGAACGAGGACGTCTGTTCATTCGTAAGACGAGTTTCTGCGGGACCAGGTGGATGCCCGTCTCGCAGAAGCGCCGCAGCGGACAATGCATGCCACTTCCAAAGGCACACCGGCGAACAGTATTATAACTTGAGGAAAGGCGGGCGAGGCGAGACGATCAAGTAACACCATGCTTCTCACAGAATGCGCCCGTACTCGATGAAGTGTCTACGTTCACCAGCTCCGCCATACGTTGTGACATGCACGGACGCTGCGTGCTCGGGCGCTATTCTATGCGCCGGATAATATGGCGCCGATGCTTTCTTCCAAACCCCGCTTCTCGTGTACCATACGACGTCCGCGAACTCGTGTTTAGCGGTGCAGGATCAGAACTAACCCAGGCATCGTGCACGGCTGTAAAAAAAG
The DNA here is from genome assembly GCA_004369045.1 of Heliocybe sulcata. Taxonomy (NCBI): domain Eukaryota; kingdom Fungi; phylum Basidiomycota; class Agaricomycetes; order Gloeophyllales; family Gloeophyllaceae; genus Heliocybe; species Heliocybe sulcata. Next base: position 716,564 of record ML213508.1, on the reverse strand, counting down.
GCGATTGCGATCACTGTCTCTCCGTTCAAGACTCGCATGCAGGGAGCACAGAATGCCCTACTCGCAGGTGCGCAGTACGTTATGTCAAAGCTCTCGCCGCCTCTTCTGAGGATCCTCCTTACAACTCTGCTCAGAAGTGCCCCCAAACTCGGCGTCGATGAGTCTGTCGGCGCCAATGTCTGTCGTGAGCAAAGGCAGTCACTGGCTTTCCCTAAGACGCTCGACAGAAGGGACCTCTACAGCGCGCCGCATAACTGGTACGTACCAACGTTCGACGAGTCCGGGCGATGTGATCCTCTCAGATGCAGACGCATGCGATTGTTTGCGGATCGGTATACCTGTGCACAAGGTATCCATTATTTGTTAGTTCTGTAGGTGGGTCAGTGAGGGATCTTGTGTCGCGTCTAAGCTTGATGCATCATTGTTTGTAGTCGTCACCCCGCAAGGCCATATGGAGGAAACATGAATGCTGTGGAATACGGGACCAATGAAAACAAGTTATTCTCTCTAGTAACGGTAGTACAAATGGAAAAGTAAGGGGACATCTCTCATATAAACGGCGTTCGAGCGGCTTGGCAAGACTACTTCAAGGAATCCGAGACTTCACTAGAGCATCCCACGACGGGACAAGTGTATCTACATGATCCTGGCAGAACTAAGGCTGGTTATCACAGCATCTATGTGCGGCCTTGCCGCTGGGTCTTGGGCCCAACACCTTTCTACAATATTCCAGAGGCCGTCGGACATGGCGCTGGGTCGCGAGGGCCTCTTGCTTTTCATGACTTCATTGTAACCAGTAGGATAGAACCTACCCGGCCACGGCTTAGCGCCTTCCATGTATAGCTAGCAATAGTAGCCGGATCAGAGCAAATGTGCGTTCGATGAGTGAGATTCTGCCTACCTCCCATATCGTGCAAGCGAACGCATAGATATCTGTCGGTTTGGTTCGCCTGAATTTGTCAATATTTTCCGGATCGAGGATTTCCGGTGCCATCCACGATCTAGCGCCAGCCGTTTGGAGTTCTTTGGAAGTAGTGCCTATAACTTTACCTACTGTCTCCGTGTACAGCACGAGGCCGAAGTCGGTGATCTGCGCCTTGCCGTCATCAGAGATCAGAATGTTGTCCTGTAAAAGTGTGAGCCTTGCGACATGACGGAAGACAATGTAACTCACCCCGCGAAGGTCGCCGTGGATGATTCCGCACGAATGGAGGTACTTCAAACCTTGCGCGATCTCGAAGATCTTGTAGTACCAGGATCAGTTGCGGAACAAATGAGAAAAACAGATACTGACCCATCGGTTGACGTGAGCCTGTGACAACGTCTTCACATGCTCCGAGGCCTTGATAGAACCGCGTTCGCACCAGGGACTGACAGCTTGGACCGCAGAGACGCCCTCGAGAGCGTGTGCGCCTATGAAGGGCTGTATGTACGGATGCTCGAGTAGGCACCATATCGCCACTTCTCGGCGAAACATCTGAGTCGTGAATGGCAACCGTAAGCGTTGACTCGACGTTGAAGAGGGAGAGAGCGGACCTTAGCCATGCGATGTGGCTCGGCGAACGTCGGCCCGTCGGCTTTCGGTCGTTTGCCTGCAACTGCTTTACCCTGGTAGAGTCCTTTGTAGACTACGGCGAAGCCGCCATCACCACACGGGTTTGGATCGATGTCGGCACCTTGAATCATGATCTGCGGGGGATATATGTCGAAATGCTGTCCTACTTCCTTCATGAGCACCAGAGCTGCGCCGCGGAGCCTGAGGTCGGACGCCAGCTCTTTTTTTATATACTGAAGGCGAGCAAAAGCGTTAGTGCACCGGGCGTAATCCGATGTGGGACGAGGGAACGCACGTCGTATAAGTACGCCACGTATTTCGTACCGTTATCCTTTGTCTGCAGACGCTGCATCAAGGTCGGCCACAGATTCTTGTCGAGACTATATTGTCTGATGCTCTGAGACGTCAGCAAGTCGGCCATTTTGAATGGCAGAGACTAAAGCTAGGAGGAGCGAGGAGAGAGTTCTGGACAAGAGGCAGGGTTGAAGCAAAGGTTCTTGCGGAGTGTGGGTCGGCAGGGAGCTTGGTGGACGATTAGACCCAGGTGCAGGCCCTTATATATAATTTCTTGAGGTGCTCATCATACTCGCTTAGAGGAACTTGATGGTGGATGAGTCCTGGGCAACGACAGAACAAGGGTTTGAGAGCTAGACTAAGCAGTAGAACAAGAGCATGAGAGGAATTCTTGACGTAGAACAATGGTCTTTGGCATTCTTGGACCCACATGGACTCACTGCACAGTACTTGTGGCGGGGCGCTTCTCTTATCGCCATAAATCGCCCAAGTTCAGCTTCCAGCCCCAGGTGAAGCCCATGCCGTTTCTGCTGCTACATGCTGTGCGACATGCAAACTCCAAACCGTAGGCAGTAGGACTCGAGAGCTGCAATCCTATGGTTGAAGATGTTCAGTATACTCAGTACCGACGTAGACGGCGACCACGACACCCCGCCCGTCCTGCCCGGGCGCCTTCTGGAAGAGAAGAAGATGCGTCGCTTGATAGTCAATCCTCTTGTCTTGCATGACCGATGCCACCGGCTCTGTTGTTTGTCTCATTATGCAACCTAAGAGAAACCATAGAAACCACTGCAAGTCGTCATTCAGACATACGCAGCCTATATCCGCGAGTGTCACAGCCCCGCTTGCTGTGCGCTTATCGGAACCTCGGCCATGTTTCTGATACACATGGCCGCTTCTCTGATGACTGTCACGCTTGTGGCTCTTCGGCGCGTCCTCGTGGTCATTGTCTCTGTGCAGTTCATTCTCCGCCAGACCCTGTATGGCTGTGCCATTGCCTCGCCTTGATGGACCGCCCGCTCTAGGTCCGAGCGATGCTTGCGATTGGTCCGCCGTCCCGGTGGCACTTTCCGGCTCAGTGTCCGTGCCGTTCTATTGTTCGCTGCTGCATATATCAAGTCGGGCTTCAGATTGGGCCCCCACTCTACCTTCAGCGTCTTCACCCATCTATCCTGGCTGTCCACTTACTTCTCGCAACATAATGCCATGGGCCACCGACGCAGCGGCATTGCGCGTGTGAAGTTATTGATCTAGGGGTGCGTCTATCGGCCAGAGTCAGATTCTAACTAGCGCAGTTCCGTTACTTGTCGCATGTAGTATGCCACAAGTACTCGAACTGTGTACTCCGGAGCTTATGGATAGTCCATCTCGAGGCCAGTGTCTATACCTGCCTGCTACGCCATCGGACTTGCCGTCTGGACGATCGCAGTTCCGTTACTTGTCGCATGTCACATCGACGAGTAGCCGAACTGCGCGCTTCAGTGCTGCTGGGTGAAGCTGCTGGACACAATAAGTTTCTGTCACTGCACCGCGACTGACTTGAATCAGACTCGAAGTGTCGCAGTTCCGTTACTTGTCGCATACAGCATGCTACGATTAGCCGAACTGTGCTCTCCGCGCTGGTGGCTGAGGTTCCGATGCGTGCAATGCATTCTCTGCTACCGTACTCGCCCTCGGCTGATCAGAGTCGGATTCGAAGTATGGCAGTTCCGTTACTTGTCGCATAAGTTGTGCACCATGTAGCCGAACTGCCCGCTGCGGAGCCGGTGGAGGGTGCCTGCCTATCTGCAAGGTGTGTTGTCCGCAACTATACTAGTGCTTGGCTCACTAGCTCTTATCAGCCCCATAATCACTGATGCCCTCGTCATGGTCCGTGCTCTTTGGTCACATACCGCCGTCATAGCTTTGACAGACGGTAAGAGCCTCTTGATACTGAGGCATCACTTATTGTTAAACCTTAGGACTGGGCCACTTCTTACGTGGGACTCAAGCGTCTTGATTTCGCATGGCGACTGTCCTCCCTGTTGTTTTGCCGAAACGGTACGAGCCTTCTGTGACGTGTAGCTTGGACGTTACTCAATCTGATCTCCGTTGTGGTCGGCGCGTATTTAGGCTCGGTTTCTGCGACTGAGCATTGATCATGGGAGCTGGCTACGCGTATACCTCGCGCATACTGCTCCAGATCTGCCAGGTCGGCGTTCCCTGCCGGTCATTGAGCGCGCCTTCACCAACAGGTCATCGTCCCCTCCTGCACCGACCGCCTCCACCGATCGGCATCGTATTTGAGCATCGTATTTCCGTCGCTTTTTGCATACAAGTCGAATTGTGCGGCCGGATCGTACATGTTTGGGCTGGTATTTCACAGGGTACCTTCTTCGCTACTATACTCTGACTGGCTAGAAGCAGACTCGAAGTATTGCAGTTCCGTTACTTGTCGCATACGGCGTGCCATGAGTGGCGGAACTGCATGCTTCGGCGCTGTTAGACATTAGGCCTCAAATTCACGGGTCTGCAGGTGAGTCTTTGGGCTACTTTACTGGCCGCCGGGACTGCTGAAGTAAAATTCAGGATACTGCAGTTCCGTTGCTTGTCGCATACAGCATGTCACGAGTAGTGGAACGGCGAGCGGTGTGCGAGGTACGTACTACGATCATCTACTGGGGACCTGGTCAGAATCGTCATCGAAGTATCTGCAGTTCCGTTACTTGTCGCATGTGGCATGTAACAAGTATAGGAACTGTGTCCTTCGGAGCTGATGACTCATACGTTCTGAGGTTAGCGCCATTTCTGCTACTATAAACCCAACGTATCGCAGTTCCGTTGCTTGTCGCATAGCGCATGCTACTAGTAGCCGAATTGCGCTCTTCAGAGCTCATGAATTGCGCATGCCGAGCCTACTGATCTTTTCTGCCACCGACTATAGGCTCGTACCGGCTAGCCTAACAGGTCTGTCCATTGTATTCTCCCAGCTCCTACAGTTATCTATGCTCAAACGACTGTGTGCTGAACCTACACTCAGATCACGCATCGCAGTCCCGTTACTTGTTGCATACCGTAACTGGGACTGCGTGCTTCGGAGCTTGCTGGATCATACGTGACGGCATTACTCGTCTGCAAGGTCCGCAAACCCATCAGCATCATCGTTTAGTCGTCCAGAAGCTGATAAACTCTACAGTTCTCTAGATTCGTGCGAATAGCTGCTGCACCTGCTTTCAGACTACGCTTCCCAGTTCCGTTACTTGTCGCATATGCTATGCCACAAGTGGTGGAACTGGAACAGCGTGATTTTGGCGCTACCGGATTACATCAGTATCTGTACGTAGCGCGATCCGCTACTATACTGGTGGTCAGCTTACAGGCAGTTAAGGTAGGAGCCATAGGTGAGACTATAACACCCTCTCAAATCCGTCGCATGTACACTAACAGACTACTATACAGCTGGTTATTTCCATGTCGCAGCCTCAATCAGACCATCGCAGTTCCGTTACTTGGGAGTTGCTGGAATGTATATGCTGGGCTATTAATCTGCGAGGTGCGCCCTAATTACTATACTCATATTCAGCTTATGCGCAATTAGAAGGTTGCCATTACTAGATATGTATGAACCCGGGCCAATGCCATGGCCGCTAGTGAACGTCAGTCATCGACGTGTATTCCTCGCTTGTAGGCTGAGTCTCACAGCCGTCGCCAGTCGTACATCTGGCAGCTTCTGTAGGGAGGACGTGCGGTTAGCGATATCCCCTCTGTTGATCTTCTAGGCTTGTCTTAATATCAGTAGAGACTCTCTGCACAGTATCCGCGGAAGACCATCAGTTGCTTTCGACTAGGTCCGCAAGAAATAGTCCGGTAGATTGACGCGATTGTAACGGTGCAAGGCTGCAGGAGCGCCGCAAGATAGACCGGGAAGGTCAGTATATGTGCTGATGTGCTTTGTCGGCAATTAACGTTCTTAGATCTTCGATCTGTGTTCCACCTCGTAAGTGTAGTCGTCTCGGTATATGAGAAGGAGTCGTCTTGACTGCCTCGGCAACCGTTATGTACTCCGGTTTCTGAGCTCCAGCCGGTGGATTGTGACAGTCTCTTGCAGAAAATGCGCTGGGCATCATCGTTTAAAAGTCATGCTCTTGCTCGACGCAAACGTTCTCAGGCTCTCTTATGACCTACGTATCATCTATCAAGTTCCAGCCGGCACGAAGATATACGGTGCGGCAAGTGCCTGTAGCTCTAGTCTCGTTCAAGCTTGACCTTGTACGTTCTGCAGACAACACTCAACTGAGAGTCTTTCATGAGGTGTAGTACGCTCCGGCCATATGGGTGACTTGGACGAACGCATATGTGCATCTGGCATGCCGAGGGCAAGATCAGAGGAACATCGGGAACAACCGGTAATGGAGGCAAGATCAGCAGCGCGCGTCTTACAGACTGCGCACATACTCGATGAAGCGTCTACGTTCACCAACTCCGCCGGACGTCGTGACTTGCACGGGCGCTGCGTAGTCGGGCACTATTATATGCACCGGATCATATGCCGTAGATGCTTTCTTCCAAATTCCGATTCTGGGGAACCATACGACGTCCGTGGAGCCGTATTTAGCGGCGCGGGATCAGAACTAACCGATGCATCGAGCACGACTCTCAAGAAGGCAATTATGGCCACTGTCTCTTCGTCCAAGACTCGCAGAGACGGCTCGCCGGGAGGAAGGCACAGAATGCCCTTCTCGCAGGCGCTCAGTATGTCAGGTCAAAGCTCTCGCTGCCTCTTCTGAGGGTCCCCACAATTCTGCTCAGACGGACCCAAAACTTGGCGACGATAACTCGATCGGCGCCAGACAGTGCACTCACTCGATTTTCCTAAGACGCTCGACAACCGAGGCCTCCACAATGGACGACTTCGATTATTTGGTACGTAGCAATGTTCTGCGAGTCTTTTAGATATAATCCTCTTAGACGCACGGAATTGTCTACGGATCATCATACCCGTCCACAAGGTATTCATTCTTAGGTAGCCACGCAGGTGAGTGAGCGAGGAACCTTGTGTTGTATATAAGTCTGATGTATCATTCTTAGTACTCGTCGCCCCGGAAAGCCACATGCGGCAAACACGATTGCTGTGAAATACAAGACCAATGTAGGTAAAACAAAACAATTCATTCTCTCTAGTAGTGGTGATACAAATGCGACTTGGCCAGACTACTTCAAGAAATCCGAGGCTTCACTAGAGCATCCCACGACGGGACAAGTGTATCTACATGATACTGGCAGAACTAAGGCTGGTTATCACAGCATCCATACCCGGCCTTGCCGCTGCGTCCTGGGCCCAGCACTCCTCTACAATCGCCCAAAGGCCGTCACACATGTTCGTGGGTCGCGGGGGCCTCTTGCCGGCTATGACGTCCATTGTAAGCTTATACATGGCTTTACCCGCCCACGGACTCCAGGGATGAGCGCCTCCCATGTCTAGCTAGCAATGATAATCTGGTCAGAGCAGGTGTGCGTTCGACAAGTAGGATCTGGCCTACCTCCCATACTGTGCAAGCGAACGCATAGACGTCTGTCGCCACAGTCCGCCTCAGTCCATCCATACTGTCGTCCACTAGTTCTGGCGCCATCCATGGCTTTGCGCCATCCTTTTGGAGCGCTTTGGTGGTGAGCCCCAGGTTTCGACCAGTCTCAGCCGCCTCCTCCGTGTATGTCGCGAGACCAAAGTCGGTGAGCAGTGCCTTACCGTCGTCAGAGACCAGGACGTTGGCCTGTGAGCGTGTCAGCATTGTGACATGAAGAAAGGCCATGTAACTGACCCCGCGGAGGTCGCCGTGAGTGACTGCGTGGAAGTGAAGGTATTTCAAACCGAGCGCGATCTCAAAGATCTTGGGGTACCAGAATAAGATGCTGAATAGGTGAGAAGCAAATATACTGACAAATGAATTGACTCGAGGAAGCGACGGTTGTGTGCTCTTGATAAAGTCGTTAACAGTACCGTTGTCGCACCAATGACTGACGGCGTACACCAGATTGGTGTTAGGGACATATATCCCGCCGATAAAGGGTTGTATGTACGGGTTCCTGAGTAGACACCATATTGCTACTTCTCGGCGAAAAATCTGGCTCGTAAATGCGAGTGTAAGTCTCCAGTGTTCGACGTGAATGAGGAAAGGAGCGAACCCTGGTAAGCTGGTGTGTGGTGTAATTTGTAGGCGATGCTAGGCCGAGGATGTTAGGGTACTTTAAAGCAATCGCTTTACCCTCGTGTTGCCCCTTGTAGATTATGGCGAAGCTACTGGCAGTCACCGGGTTGTAGTCGAAGACGACATCTTCGAGCATGATCTGTTGGGGAAATATTTCGAATTGCTGTGCTATCTTTTTCAGGAGCTCAAGAGCTGCGGGGCGAGGGATGGCGTCGGACACCAATTGCTCGTCTACGTACTAAAGACGATCGATTGATGATTGTGTCAATGCACTAGGTCTAGTCCGATGTGCAGGAGGACGCGAACATTGTACAAATTGTTCAGGTATTCTTGAGCCTCACCACCTTCCAGAAGATGCAGTAGACCCGGCCATAGCCCAGCGTCAGTGATATAGTGCTGCAAGCTCTGAGGCGACAGCAAGTCGGTCGTCATTGTAACGAGAGAGAACAATCACGTGCTGCGGACCCCTATGCGCAGCGTGAGTAGTTGAGCTTACCTTGTCTATTGACAGCATGAGCAATTAATACAGAGTTACATGACCTGTTCGTGCATTTATCCTGTCTAGTCGACGACCGACTAATTCACGATAGACTACAAAGCACTTGAACGTTTAAGTCAAGCCAGGTCGCTGTCTAGGGGATAGTATTCCGCACAACCTTGGGCCGGGGCGTCTACAAGGCCTGCATGCGACCAGTGCTTGAGTGGGTATACTTGGGGGTTGAGGCCAGACGGGGCAAACATGAACTGAATACCATGGACTACGACGCCAATGAAGGTAAAACAAAACGATTTATTCTCTATTCTCTCTAATAGTGACAATACAAATGGAAACATAAGGGAACATCTTTCGCAAACGGCGTTCGAGCGACTTGACAAGACTACTTGAAGGAATTTGAGGCTTCCTTGGAATATCCTACGAAGGGACAAGTGTAGCTAATTGATATGGGCAGCATCAAGGCTGATTATCACATCATCTATGTGCGGCCTTGCCGCTGGGTCTTGGTCCCAGCACTTCTGTACAATGTCCCAGAGGCCGTCGGGCATGGCACTCGGTCGCAGGGGCCTGTTGCCGTTCATGACTTCTTTGTAAGGAAGAGGATAGAATACGCCCGGCCACGGCTGAGCGCCTTTCATGTATAGCTAGCAATAGTAGCCGGATCAGAGCAAATGTGCGTTCGATGAGTGAGATTCTGCCTACCTCCCATATCGTGCAAGCGAACGCATAGATATCAGACGATTCGGTCCGCCTCAAATCTATATCCAGCTCATCGAGGATTTCCGGTGCCATCCACGGTCTAGCGCCAGCCGCTTGGAGTTCTTTGGAAGTAGTGCCCAGAACTGCCTCCGAGTACGTCACGAGGCCGAAGTCGGCGATCTGCACCTTACCGTCGTCAGAGATCAGAATGTTGTCCTGTAAAAGTGTGAGCCTTGCGACATGACGGAAGACAATGTAACTCACCCCGCGAAGGTCGCCGTGGATGATTCCGCACGAATGGAGGTACTTCAAACCTTGCGCGATCTCGAAGATCTTGTAGTACCAGGATCAGTTGCGGAACAAATGAGAAAAACAGATACTGACCCATCGGTTGACGTGAGTCTGTGACAACGTCTTCACATGCTCCGAGGCCTTGATAGTACCGCGTTCGCACCAAGGACTGACAGCATAGACCGCAGGGGTGCCATCGAGAGCGTATGCGCCTATGAAGGGCTGTATGTACGGATGCTCGAGTAGGCACCATATCGCCACTTCTCGGCGAAACATCTGAGTCGTGAATGGCAACCGTAAGCGTTGACTCGACGTTGAAGAGGGAGAGAGCGGACCTTAGCCATGCGATGTGGCTCGGCGAACGTCGGCCCGTCGGCTTTCGGTCGTTTGCCTGCAACTGCTTTACCCTGGTAGAGTCCTTTGTAGACTACGGCGAAGCCGCCATCACCACACGGGTTTGGATCGATGTCGGCACCTTGAATCATGATCTGCGGGGGATATATGTCGAAATGTTGTCCTACTTCCTTCATGAGCACCAGAGCTGCGGCGCGGAGCCTGAGGTCGGACGCCAGCTCTTTCTTTATATACTGAAGGCGAGCAAAAGGGTTAGTGCACCGGGCGTAATCCAATGTGGGACGAGGGAACGCACGTCGTATAAGTACTCCAAGTACTTCGTACCGTTATCCTCTGTCTGCAGACGCTCCATCAAGGTCGGCCACAGATTCTTGTCGAGACTATAGTGTTCGATGCTCTCAGGCGTCAGCAAGTCGGCCATTTTGAATGGCAGAGACTAAAACTAGGAGGAGCGAGGAGAGAGTTTTGGACAAGAGGCAGGGCTAAAGCAAAGGCCCTTAAGTGCGGAGTGCGGGTCGGCAGGGAGCTTGGTGGACGATTAGACCCCAGGTGCAGGCCTTTATATATGATTTCCTGCGCATCCTGTGGCATCCGCCTTGCCAGCCCTTTGTCTCTGTCCAGGCGCAGATATTCCGCTTCCGTGCGTGCCACAGGCACGGTTGCCCTTTGTACTGTGCATGGATCCGCATCGGAATTTCGGCTACCCCACACGTGTTTCTGATACGCATGGTCGCTTCTCTGATCGATGATTTGTGGCACTTCGGCGCGTCCTCGAGGCCATTGTCTCTAGCGCGATTCATTCTCCGCCGGACCCTGTATGGCTGTGCCATTGACCTCGCCTTGAGGGCGCTCCTACTGTAGCTCCTAGCGACGTTCGCGATTGGTTCGCCGTCACGGTCTCGGTGGCATTCCGCTAATCGCGCGAATGCCACTCGGCTCAGCGTGCGTGCCGTTCTATTGTTCGCTGTATATGAAACAGGAGTTGATCAGCTCTACCTTCAAAGAAGCGTCTTCTCCCGACCGCCCCAGCAGCTCCGTTCCTTGTGGCATGGTCATGATGCCGATGGCTATGAAGCTGCGTGTCTCGGCGCCGCTGGAATAGGGTGCGAGGTATCGATCTAGGGTGTCTTCTCCGGTATTATACCCTCCGCATGGCCATAGTCGCAGTATCGTAGTTCCGCCACCTGTGTCACGTATGGTATGCCACAGGTAGACAAGCTGCTTTTTTCAGAGCGAATTCATGGTTTCATAGGTTGCTGATATGGTAGCCGCCTGTATCGGCTAGAATGAGATTCCGACCAGCGTAACTTGTCGCATGCCACATGCCACGAGTAGCCGGACTGCGCGCTTCGGTACGGCTGGGTGAAGCTACGGGCTTTGGAAGGTACGATCCCCGTCACTGCACCTCGACCGACTTGACTTAGACTCGAACAAGGTCTACGCTCGCTCATGGGCGACTTTGATGAACGGCCTTTGTGCATCTGGCATTCCAGTGGCCAGGCTGGAATGCAAACCATTAGCCACAGCGAGCTCGAATCCAGTCTATAATAACAGAAACGGTCGGCGCGGCCGGCCTGAGTGGCATCGGCAAGCGTCTTTCATCGTGCGGTGTGACTCTTCGCTTCATCTTGACCAGTCACTGTCATATCCAGAGAATTCAGATACACACAAAATATCCACTCTCGTCACACTCACCATCGTTTCAGCTGTAGTAGCTCGTTCTGTACAGCCGTGCCGTCCATGTACATGAATGGCCATCGCGTAAAGACTGGAGTGTGGCATGGTCACGTGATTGTGACCCAATGGACTTGTGACACAGACTCTCCAGAATGTTCTCTGTCGTAACGAAGGAAACATGTGGTGTATTGTGTAAAATGATCCCGATACATGGTAAAGCGTGAACAAGGGATGGTGTATGCCACAAGCATGGAACGCCAGCCGGGCCCACCTAGAAATCCCCGAGATCGATGTCTATATTGTTCAACACTTGCGCAGCAAAACTCTTGGACTTGGTACCAGGTGCCTGCTCTTGTCCTGCGAGGGCCGAGGGTGGAAGAGGAGAGACGTCCCGAGAAGAAGGGTCCGCACTTGCAAGGGAGCTCACAGCAAGCGGTGTTCCTTGGCTGTCGACCGCCGACAAAGCACAGAGATACGGGAGACCATGAAGTCAAAAGCAAGATGCAGCAGAAATAAGTTACAAACCTAGGCTTGGCCCCAAGTACCGGCGTTGACGTTCCAGATTTCGATTGCAGAGCCAGCTTGCGCTCCCGCCGCTTCCGTTCGGCTTCCGCAATTTCTGCCTTGCGTACGGCATCCATGTTCGCCTTGCGATTCCGTTCATTCACCTTGGCCAGTATATCGTTTTGCGTGCCCTCGTCACGCTGGCGTGCGTCGGGCGTGACAGCCAGTGCCTTGAGCTGCGCGTCAATCTCAGTGACCTCGTTGTAATCTTGACGCCGCAACGCAAGGGTCCGCGCTTGCGTGAGTCGGGAACGTTCCATGGTTAACGCAGCTGCGGACGGTCTATTCGCATTGAGCTGGTTCTTGCGAGCGAGCATGGCACTGATGTCGCTCTAATAGTGGATCTCTGTCGGTATGGTCCCATGTGAAGGCGTATTACATTTAAACGCACCTCAGTCATCGGTTGCGCAGCTAGCTTCTGTAGTTGCTCCGCTTTCTTCTGCAGTTGCCGCTTCGTCGGCAGCTTCCACTTCTCAGCCTCGCATGCGCTGAGTAAGCGCTCGAATTCGTGCTGCAGCACGGTTAAACACATGAGTTTAAAGGAAACATCGGAGCACTAACCGGCATGAAAGGTGAATTAGACGTTCTGTCCATGGGCCATTCCCTGCTAGCCTTCGAGTGTCGGAGCTCAAACACCTGGTTGCACATTTGGTTGTTCATTTGATAGGGCTTTACCAAGTTCGTGCCCAAGTCTTCGCGAGGTCAGAGCCATAAAGGAGGGAGACTACTGTGCAAACACGTACTGATTATCTCGCATATACGATATATTGGCTGGCCGCCTTGGTCACCAATCAGGTAGCGTACCCAGGCGCCTATATGGGATCCTCAGCATTCCTTCGCTTGGAAATCTAGAAAGCCCACCTTTGACATAATCCTCAAACCAGGGAGCAAGATAATGCTTGGCTAGAAGATCCCTCGAGAGCCTGCACTTCTCCAAGTCCTCGAGAGTGATCGGTTCGTCGTCGGGATGCTTCTGGTCGAAGTACTTGCGATCCCGCTCTTCCTGCTGCTCCTCCTTGGTGATGATACCCTCCTCATCTTCTTCCGACGACATCTCCATATCTGTCGGCGAAGAAGAGCGATGGCGCTTGGGCGAGCCATTCGTCTGGGGCGGCACGTTTGGCAGAAGGTTGGACACAGACCAGAAAGCAGGCGTACCCGTTTCCTCTCGTCTTTCGCTTTCCGACGGGCTTTGAGCTCATCGAGCTTCCGGCTCTTCTCCTTCGTAGACCCTCTGCCTGTGTGCTGGCCTGCAGGCAGACGCGTCCGACAATGACGCGTGACGACATAATTGAACAGCACGCACGTTTTGCAGCCTTGGCAACGCTGTCAGATTCGATGCCTCCATTTCGTTGAGCCCGCAGCATCTGATCGAGATTCCGTTTGTCCTGGATTCTCTGCATCTCCTCCAGGCGCTGGGCAAGGATTTCTTCACGCTCGATCTCCGGCATCGATAGCAATCTGTAGAAGTGGTTCTGGTGCTGAGCGCAGAGGCGTGTAGAGCAGCGATGAACACGCACTGTTCTCGATCATAATCATCCTTGTACTTGCCGTCCAGAGGATACGGGTTAACCTGCGCCTCGTCCTCTTCGCTCTCAGGGTCCTCATCGGTCTCCGCACTATCAGCGCATAAACGCGCTCTTGAACCAAAGGAAACGCATCAGAGGAACATCAACGACGTACTCTGGCCTGCGCCTCTTACTCCCTGTCCCGCTGCCCGCTGACATGCGTCCGTGCTTTCTCTTGCGCTTTTTCTCTGTGGCACCTGCGAGCTCGAGCAATTCGTCCGAGAAGTCGCCACCTGAGTCTGACATTGTACTGTTTCTTTTGTTTGTTGTTTGCGAGTGACGGTCTGCGCAGGGGTGGCGGTGACGGGAGGAGAGTAGAATGCGGTGCAACAGCAGATTTGTTAATGCAACTTGCCGGCGGGTCCTGGGAACTGCTCGGCATGTGCCGGCACTGTCGCCCGTTCGAATCCTCATGATCACTGTCAAATTAATCATCGCCAATTCTCACCTGCTGTGTAAATATATAGTTCATCATTCCAGCCAACGTTGCGCGCTGAGCGTTGCCAATGACAAAAGGTGCATGAAATACAGCAACCTGGTATTAATTCATAAGAAACGGACACTCGCGGGTAGCGATGAAAATCGCTTACAAAATACATATCAAAACTACCCCTGCTCGGCCAGAACCACCTTCTTCCTTTCCGCCTTGGGCACACTCGCCCCCGCCCGAGTATGCTTCCTCCTTCTCTCCTCCTTGACCCGCTCTGCATCCAACATCGTCCGCTTGAGCTCCGCAGCCTTGTACACCGGCTTCGGTACATGGCGACTCCTAATTCCGCGCCCGTCAGAATCCATAACGAACGAACGTGGTAGATACAGGGCAAGACACACCGGTGCACCTTCCCAACCTCCTGATCATGCTTCCAGCGGTCTTTGAGGGTGTCGCGATACTCGATGGCTGCACGCTCGCGCGCAGTGATGATACCAAGCTTCTCGTGTGCTTTGGCCTTCCAGAGCCGGACGTTGCCATCATCTGATCCGGACACGACGAAGCGGGCGTCTTGTGTGAACGCAGTTGATAACACTCTGCGTTTGCAGAATTGCATTTAGCCTTCGCAGTTACCAAGAGACAATGTACCAGGTAGACATACCTCTGCATTCGTTTTGTGTGGTAGACCTCTGGAGCCCTCCCTACGCCCTCCTTCCAAACTCGTACCGTTCGGTCCCAGCCACCGCTGACGAAATCGAGTCCCGTCGGACTCCAATCGCACGACATGACAGCAGCGACGTGCGCCTTGTAAATTTGCGTAGGCGTAGACAGTGATCGGATGTCGAATGTGTAGAGGTTATGATCTTCTGATGCGAGGAGAATAGAGGTCGGGAATGTCGGTGACCATGACAGTGCGTTGTTACGCATCTGCAATTGAATTTGATGAGTAATAAGCGAAGGAGTAACGCAGGAAGAATGAATGACGGACCCGCATGACCGTTCTCCGTTCTGCTTTGCCTGTCCGGATGTCGTAAAGGGTGAACGTTCGATCTGTGCCTATACTGGCTAGGACCGAGGATTCTGAGAGGTTGAACCGAACAGATGTGATGGTCTCGGTAGAAGTGGGGAATGTGAGGTCGGATATTGGTGCACTCCTATTTGCGAGATCAGCATGCCCTAACCAAAGAATCGTGACAAGCCGTACTTGGTCTCGTCCCATACTTGCACAGTATTAGATGCGGTTGCAAATAAAGGATCTGTTCGATGGTGGTCTATTGAGCTGTGGGGGAATGATAAGTCCCAGCCAGATGCTTTGATAGCAAGACGCACTTGAAGACCGTTTTTCCTGGAAACACGGATATTGGCTCGGGAGTCGACTCTCCCTGCTCCGCAACCCGCCACAGCTTCACTGTCCGATCGACACCACAACTCAAGAGTCTCTCCTCATCTGCGAAGCATAACCCTGAGATCTTTCCTCTATGCGCCCCACTGAACCGTGCTATCTGCTCTCTCCGGCCGAGATCATGCAGAATGATCTCTGCAGCGCGTTAGACTCGATGCCAAGCGAGATAAAGCGATCAGCACGCACACACCTCCATCCCAGCTTGCACTAGCAATGGTTGTCAAGCTTTCTGGCTGCTTCGCCAGCACTTCAACCGCATCTGTATGACCTTCGAACGCGGCTACGAACGGCTGCGCGAACATCCGCTCCATCTTGGCTGCATTCAGAGCTCGCTTGCGTTCTCGTGCTTTTGCGAACGGATGCATCGATGGATCCAGGTTTCGAGAAGTAGGTGTCGGGTCTCCTCGTCGCATTGGCAAGTGAGAGGAGGGTGCATGTTGTAGCACTGAGATTTTCTGTTTTTGGGCTATTTAGACGAGCATGATCATTCATGTCCAGCAGTATGCGCACCACCATGTTCAAGCCTCTTAGCCCCAGTAAAATGGATAACGTTTATAATTCCAAACGAGGGTATATAGGTTCCCCAAGCTTCAAAGAAAGGACGCAGGCGCCCACAAAGAATTTTCGTTACTTTCCTGCCGGCGGCCGGCAAATTATTGTGCCGCCCAACTTACAAGAAGCACTCTTATAAGCACTTTGAGCTTAAGTTATAAGGACCTCCTAGTAATTACTTATGTCTGAGCTCTGCTGGTTGCGAACGATATGACGGCCATTAATACGCAACATCAAGGGCATCAATAATCCGCGCGTTCGGGGAATTCTGATATAGAGACGTTGTATAGCAACGCGCGCGGCAGGCGGTAACAGGCTATCTTCTTTGGCTGGCCCACCTCTGTTCTTCCGTAAACTCCTCCAGACCTGGTCAGTCGCCTTTGCAGCCAGTCTGCTGTCCATTCCTTAGTCTTGGTCTTTCGTTTTGGATCTCTGGCAGGTCGCTCGCCCAGATGCATATGCTTGTTCTACCTGGTTGATTCAAACTGCACGGAATACACACGTCTCGCTCGGGCTTTCATTAAATGACTGGTTTCTGTCTTTCCCTTGCGCCGATCCTTCGCTGCGAATCGCTCACGAGAATCGAGTCTGAGGTCCTTATTATCCCGCCGGCGCTGGAACTTATGTTCTCTGTCAGCTTGGTGTTCATGAACTGGGGTAAAAGCAGGTAAGCAGTCATGTTCACGAAATGTCGCATGTCTTCCAGGCCATGTGGGAATTGCTTGGGAAATCAGTTGGAGACAAAGGATTGTGGTTGTGATCCTGAAGTGAATCAGTTCCTGCAGCAAACGCTGACCTATCCTCCAGGACATCTTTTCTCCTTGCAGCCGAAGGACTGGTCTTCTTCTCTCTAGCGTTGATCGATCTTCTCGCGCACATTTTCCCTGCCACGCGCAATTCCCTCGATGTTTTTCGGATTCTCGATATCTTTATTGGTATGTCAGCAGTCATTCCCTATGTGAACTCCTGTAGACCGCCCCGTTTCCTATAGGTGCAGCATCTTTCATACCCATCCTCTGCTATGTCCTCTTTCTTTTCTTCTTCCTCCGCAGAGACTTCCTGCCGAGCCTACCCCGTCGTTTCCAGCGCATCGCCCAGTTCACGCTGATGCTCTTCATCCCTTCAATCATCGCAGCTGATCTCGTTGGTTCATTCATCGGCATCTCATACAGTAAGCCCCTCTCGCTCTACCGCTTTCATCAGTTCTCACCGCTCGCCCTCATATAGCCTACCTCCCAAACCCTGCCAACCCGAACTTGAGACTTCTCGCCATCGGCTTCGCAAACGACGCTAACCAGATGCTCTGGACGTTCTTCAGCAGCCTCGCGCTCGCTCTCCTGACAGCGTACCAGGCGCTGAACTTTTGTATCGTGTTCTACAGGCTCATCAAGTCTTTCGTTGACCAGCGGCGTATTGAACTCTCCGGAGATTCGGATCACTCAGTCGTGTTGTTCAAAGGCTTGGGGTGGCTCGCAATCGGTCTTAAGCTTGGTGCAATCGAGACTGTCGTGGGGTTCGCGCTTGATGGGTTTGGCGGCCCGATAACCAGGCGGATTCTTCGCTTCCTGAGTCGTGCATGTCTCACCATTGGTGTGGTCAAGGGGTATGAAATTGCATTGATCATACGATACGCCCTTTTTAACGGTTCTTTGCAGAATTGATAGCAGGGAGGACTTCGACGTCATCGATCCATTACATACCCGATCGCGAAGCAAGCGAAAGTCAACCCTCCGCCTGCTCATCTCTAACCCACGGCAGAGTACTTTCCGCCGCATGTCTGAACCTCTCGACCCGCGACTAGCACAGGCCCTCGCAAACCTCGGCATCGAGCGGACAAACGAGAAGACCTATGGGACGCTTGGCAATAGCAACTCTCAACCCGTCCCGTTTCCCCGCTCTTTCAACGGCGTCGTTGCACCCTCTCCCGTCCTGACGTATAAGCCCCGCCCGACGTCCCGTGTGACTGTCCTGATGACGCCGGGCACAGCACCCACGCTCGACCTGCGCTTCTCCGCGCTCGACATGCCCAGCCCGTGCGAAATTCAAGAGATCCTCGAGCAGGAGACACAATCCCAAATGCAGTCGCCCTCTCAGTCCCGACCCCAGTCTCTAGGCACGGTGCAGCTGTTCGCAGCATCGCACCGCTCGCGCTCACGCAGTCAGGGAACGTCGCATCTCCTCCTGCACACTGGCGACGTCTTCGATACTCGGTCGAGCTTCTTCGATGCGGCTTCCATCCCGCCTGCATCGCCCATGCCCATGCCTGATATTCCCGAGTTGGAGAAACCTGCTAGGGCTCGGACGAAGAGCTGGATGTATTCCGATAAGATGGAGCTAGGGAACGCGAGGGACAGTGGCATATCCGGGAACAGCGTCACTACCTTGGAAGGTCTCCATGGCTTTGGACCTAGACGATCGTTCACACTGCCTGCAATGGTGCAGGAGGATGAAGATCGTTCGCGTTCGCGTTCCTCTGTCAACTCTTTTGATGAGCAGGATGACCTCGCCTCAGAGAAATCTCTAGGTGCCGACCTTAGTCGCGGCGTCAGTCAAAAGACGTACAAGGGCGCTGCTTCCGTTGATAAACAGCGCATGTCGCCTATGCCCGCTGATGCCTCAGAAAGCGAGGACGAGTCCGCTCACGAACACGGGAAGGGCAAGGAAAGCCGCTGGAAATCATACAACTCCAACAGCCATTACTCCCTTTCGTCTCTCGCCAGCACCTCCAGTCTAAGTCGCGAAGGCGCCGCGTCCCCACAATCCCGCCTGAACCTCTCCAACATCATCGCTCAGCGCAGCCAAGCGTCCTCGCCTTGGGTCTCGCGGCGTATGCCGAGCTCCTACCGGGCGGTTACCGCACAGGAAATCGACATGTACGATCGTGCGAGCAGCCGCGCCTCTTCTATCCTCGAGAACGAGGGCTCCAGCAGGCCCCGGCCAAGTACCGACACCCAAATCTCTGAGTACCCGCAGCACGTCAATGCGCGGCTGACCGACGGCGCTGAGCGCTCACCCCGCCCAGACTTGGTGCGGCTTAAGAGCGTCGGAAACGCACCGAGGAAGGAGACACCAACTCCATTGGAGAGCCCGTACGTGAGGGATCAGGGCGAGATCGGGCACGATCTCGAGGTGATGCCGTCGTGGGAGGCGTACAGCAGTTCAACGCCGTCGACTGCGTCGCCTTCATCAGCGAGTCTCCGCGGAAAGCCTGTGAGCAGATATGATTCGCATGTGCTGTCTCGGGAGGATCAGGCGCGGCTGAGGAATAGCATGTACGAGCGGGACGAGGAGGGCATCGTATGGGTTGGTAATGAAGCGCGCGCTGTATAGGGGTTTCGACCGACGTAGTTGCACTCACTTCGTATTCTTACTTACCTCTGTGAATAACTTTATGTAGTAATATTGGATGGCCCCTTGCTTCACGGCGTGCACATTCCGCTGAGTGTTTTAGAGTATTCGGACAATGAGATGGACATCATAAATAGTAGAACATAGTGATACAAAAGAGAATTCCACGCTCGGGTCAATTCTAGACAACAGCGGGTTAGCTGCAGGATGAAGAATAGGTAGCTGGAGGCTTACTTCTGGTATCCTGAAGATCGTAATTTCCTGCGATATGCACAATTAGCCGGGTGTATGCATCGAGCTCAGTGGTAGAGGGCTCACCTGTTGCTTGAAGTAACGTCGATTCTCCTCGTCAATGAGGACTAAGTTGAGATAATACCGCGTGCTGAACTTCTTGTTCACGTCTCGGAATGTCGGTGTGAGCTCGAAACCGCCAAGGAATAAGCGAATAGGTATGGTCTCTCCTGTGATGACGGTGAGTTCAGTCCATGCATGAAATGATCCCACCGCTCACCTCGGATAGGAGCACCATCCATAATCTCGAACTTCGTGATCGTTTCACTCTCGTTGTACTGATTAGGAGGGGCGCCTGTAGTTTCTCGTCGGATAATCGAGAGTTCCATATGCTTGATCTTTATCCGTACGAGCAAAAAGTAGATCTTGCCAACGATGACGTCCTTTAAATGATATCTATCCGAGTCCTGTAAGAACACGAAGAGCACGACGAATAGTCTCGCGTACTTCGACTTGTTATACTCGAATTCTATGTGCAAGCAATCCTCGATACCAACTTCCATCTTGATGGAATTATTGCTGTCTGGAGGCATTCGGAAAGAGTGTACCCAGATATCGCGCTCTTTCGTGATGTCTGCTATCCGTCTGGCGACAGTGACGCGCACGAAATATCTGGCAGCATGCATCCATCAAACATCCATTCGCTACGTTCAGCGAGTAAGAAAAGAGCACACCTTAGCTTGACATTTATCCCCTGATAGCTCTCGTACTGCTTCTCCACATTCTTGAACGAAAAGTCAAACGTCTGCGCCTGCCGCATTTCTCCCGGCGCAGCCAGCTCCTGCGAGAGCGATAGGAATTCGTGGTGGTGACCTCTGTCATAGAAGAGCTCTTGAAAAATCAATCCCTCTTGCACTCGCTCCGGTACAGGCTGGGCGTACCAATGCTCCCGATAAACTGGACGTTAATACCGTCGTGTGCGAGCTTCTTGCCGTCCCGTACGCGTATCACAACCTAACTCTGCCTATGAGCCGATGCCTAATAACTATCCCTAAGAATTCACGCACCTGGCCAGCAACACTTTCCCCGTCGTAGTATACCGGACATGAAATGCTCTTCTCCTTCTCCACCTTCATGTCGACCTTCTTGCGCACCTCCTCTCCATCAAGACGGACCTCGATGTCGACCGGTGTGGCGAAGAAGTAGGCTGCCATGGCTCGGAGCGCTCCTCGGTACAATCAGCGCAGCCCAAGGACGCTGTTGTCTCGAAAGGTAGGAAATTAGAAGGAAGTTGTATACAAGCGTCCACTGCGCCGGTTCCTGCAGCACAGCGTGATGTTTATTGGTCGGCAGCTGCCGGAAGGTTACTAGAGCCACACTTGGCCGTGTCAAGGAAATATCACTTCGTCTTAACCTGAGTACATAAGTTCAAGAGGTAAGCAGTATGTCGCAGGCCACTTCATACGTTTTAATCAGGTTGCCTTTGCAGGCGTTTTCCAAGCTTGAGACGCGCGAAGGAGACGCTTTGATAAAGCGCTGCCGACTCTTCATTGACCTTGGTCTCGGGTCTCGACGCTTGGTTATTAGTGCGCATTTGCCAGTGGACATCCCAGACATCATCACCTGCACACCGACGGTTTCAAGATAGCTTGCATGTTATACATGGTGTTACACTGATGATACACTGTCACGACTACCCTGGTAGGCTCCTTTACCCCATTATACGTGTTTCTGCAATACGAACCACTGCCCGCATATTCCATCGTACAACATAGACACTCATCGGATCTCCCTCTCCCCTAATCGCAAAGTCTCACGGAGATCTGCTACGGGTCTCCGTGACGCCGCCCCCTCTATAAGGACGCAATGCCTCAGTCACAAGGTCTGCCTGCGGGGCTGCAGGTCGACAAATGCCGACATATCCGAGCAGAGATCTCGGATCCTTACTGTTTGGGGACAGATGTCAGGGAAAGGCCCAAATGGTAACGACGACAATCCTCACCTTCCCCAGGATAAGGTTACTACCCTCCGGATTTGAAGACTCGGCCGCTCTAGATGCAGACTTGGCCTTCGCCGACTTGATCTCGCCAAGGTACAACTGCGCCAGCGGTATGATATAGCGCGGTCTCGACGGACCCTCGAAGAGCGTCCGGGTCAACTCCTGCGGATTGCGAAGAGCACGGGATGGTGGTGCGACGTCTCCCGTCACGGACGACGGCGACGAGAGCTCTCTGTCTGCGGTAGGCCCGTCGAAGAAGTACGACGTCCGGAATTCTGTGAGTGATGGACTCTGTGGCGTCGTCGAAATTGGTGTGGAAGTCGATGGTACGGACATGGTGGCAGTGGGGCCTTCAGGCGAGTGCATTCGCGGGTTGCCGTAGCTTGGGCGTATGTGGCCGCGAACGCGGAGAGAGCTCTGGCGGACGTGTGATGCCATGGCGGAGGACATAGGTGTGGTGTGGCTGGGCTGACTCGACCGTTAGAGTGGGTGGACCTTTATACTGCATCTTCGAGATCTCGCAGACACATTCGTTTATTCGTGACATGGCCTGCCCAGACGCGGATATCATGTGCTAAGAAAAGAATCATGGGGTCAGGGAGAGCTTCGCACTGCTAGCCGATGCCACTGAGGCCGGCCGAGTCTACCGTATTTGGGATTCCAGGCTGCACTCGAGCCCGCTGTGGCTGAAGGTTTGCATTCTGGCCTTGTCGTTGGAATGCCAGATGCACAAAGGCCGTTCACCAACGTCACCCATGAGGGAGCGTGTACTTGTGGAAGACTCTCAGTTTAGTGACATCTACACGAAGTACAGGGTCAAGATTGAATGAGAATAGAGTTACAGGCAATTGCCGCATTGACACCGTACGTATCTTCATGCCGGCTGGAACTTGATAATATGATACGCGGGTCATAGAGAACGTTTGCCTCGAGCAACATCATTGGTACATACCGGTAAACGGAGATACCCAACGTGTTTTCTGCAAGAAGCTGTCACAATTCACCGGCTGGAGCTCGTATTACTATCAGAGAGCAATGCGCATAACGGTGGCGGAGGCCGCGTCAAGACGACTGGGGCGGCAGCTGTACTCGACTTGGCGTGCTGGCGTTGCTTGTCCGAAGTCCTTGTTATATGCCAGGAACACTTGGATCCATGTATCATTGCAAAGACTTTCTTGGACAAGGATACAGCATCCCAGAAGTCAAGATTGATCGCAATGCTTAAGCTTCGCGAAGAGCTGGGCAGCTGCGCAAGATTCTATTAGTGCTATGCGACGCCTAGTACTTGCCTCGAAGGTGGCAAAAATGTGGCTTGGCGGGTGCGGTCGACAGGGACGCCGTGGTTGGATTGGCCAAGACATGGCTGTTACCGCCGGCTATACATGCAGAAGGCGTATGTAAAAGGGATACCGAATTACTTCGAATGCGAGCAGGCCTTCGGGAACACCCTACGAAAGGATCAAGATATCGCGAGCCGGACGCCACTCCAGTAAATTGCAATCCCATACGTTCAATATCTCATGTCACCAATTCTACATGTCATAGTCGTCTGCGGATGCTGTGTAGCCTACAGACCATGGCTATGGATTCCACAGAAGCCTCAGCACACCACCGAAAGAAGATATCACGCCCTTCCCAGGTCCCAAAGAACCATCCAGATACCGATATTCATACAACTGTATAATTCGTCAGCGTATAGGTGAGAGGCGCATGATACTGACTTGCCGCCCCCAGCGTACGCTCTTGCGTACTACACGTCACATTTCTCGACTGCTTATAAGTTGAGCGCCAAGCACCTGACAGCAGTGAAGAACAAACCTTGAAGTTGGACGTCATTGACATCAGACGTCTGATTGAGCAGCTCGGGAGCATGCATTTCCGTTACTTGTCGCATCCGCAGTCTCATGGCAGGTTCATGAGCCCAGCAGCGTTGCACAGTGAGCCAAAGAGGCCAGCTCATGTGTCTTCCTTTATAGTTACCCTTGGTGGGTCTCGGCGGTCTTCTGCGCTTGTCAAGGTGCAGCTCGATGATGAACGACCATGCGAAAGGAACGGTCTCGGTGTACATCTGTGAGTCAGGGTTTCTTCAATGAACAGGAAAGTTGGGTAGGCTACCACGATACTAACCTCCCAGGCAGTGCAGGCAAAGGCGTATATGTCAGTGGCCTCCGTCCGTTTCGCGTCGTCGAGCATGACCTCAGGGGCCATGTGATTTGGGCCGCCCGCCGACCGGAAGTGTCGCGTCGCTGATCCCATATTCTCGGTGACCTCCACCACGAACGTTACCAAGTCGAAGTCGGATAAGCGTGCATGCCCTTCTTCATCCACGAGGACATTGGCCTGTCCACCGGTATTGGGTATGATGACGAATCAAATAATGGAGGCTCATACCGCTTGTACGTCACCGTGAACGATTCCGTCCTCATGCAGATACGCTAATCCACAGGCTACTTCGAAGATCTAGATTGTTCAAATGTCAGGTTTGGCTTTATTGTTGAGCTATGGCACCCACCAACTGATTAATTTTCTCGATAGGCGGCTTGAAGGCCTCTATGTAGCCCCGGATATTCCCGTTTGCCCTCCAACGTGTCACGCCGTACATGATATCTTCACCTGCCAAGTGGACACCCAAAAAGGGCTCGATAAATGGATGCCGAAGTTGGCCCCATACGAGAGCTTGTCGGAGGAACAACTGCGTGAAGCACTGAATACAAGATTCCGTAGGTATACCAGTAGAGCTTACTTTGCATCTCCTCTTTCGATCAGGAAGGCCGGCTGAGAGCAAGAACGTCATCCTCTTCAGCGCGGCATCCATCTTGCCACATTTACCCCGGTAAATATGACCGAATCCTCCAACAAACGTCGGATGAACTGGAACATGGACATCATCTGTAATCAACAAGTCGGTTGGCATCTGATCAGAGGCGGAGCAGAGCTCTTTCAGGAGTAGACGGGCAGAATTCCGATCTTCTCTGTCTTCCGACGAAGCTGCCACAGGCTGCTGAAGAAACTGAAGGACAGTCTCTTCGTAAGATTGACCACGGGCGTTCGCATACCACGACACGCACCGAGTATAGGTCATTGATATATTGGAGGGCCTCTCCATTTCGCAGGCTGAGTATACGGTCTCGCTCCTGAGCATCTGATAATCTTGGTTGAGAGGAACTGCCATTGACAACAGAACCATGCTTACCTGAGAGACGTCTTAATGACGCAGGACGGGGAATGCGGTCTCCTCGGGGGCCACTCAACTCTATTGCACGAGCAGCGCAGTCAGCGCCAGCTAATACACATCTGAATCCAATGTTTCTTACCATTGGTTCCCGAACTCCGCAACCTCGCCTCATCTATCTCAAGGGCTCTCTGACCAGGTTGATATATAAATGAAACGTCCTCGTCCGAGATTCTAGGCCACGTACCATGAACGACTGGCGCATTGCGTCAAGCATCTCGCGATATTCGAGAATTTGATTGGCATTAGCGCTGGGGTCCGTTCCATCTGGTTCCTTCAACAGAGAGTCGTGAAGGCTTCGAAGTTCGCTGGGAGACGCGGAAATTTAATGACTTTCCAAGCACTGCGTAACTCAACAGACCCACACTAAGGTATGCCGAACGATCTTCGCGAGGTCGCTTTCCCAATCCAAGGCTGGATCTACAGTCTTCTCAAGCACTAGATGTGTGAGATCGAGAGCGACACTAGTAATGGCGAGATGCTCTTCGTCCGGGTGCTCCTGATCAATTAGCATGAGTCATTGAACGATGGGACTGTGTAAATAGGGACCTTCAATGCCAGAGCCATGGCATGTGCCGTATGGGTGGCATCGGCCACTTCAGAGCCGGAAAGGCGGCTTCCATCAGCAGCTCTCGAGATCTCTAGCAGCACTTGAGTAAACTCAGCAGGTTTCTCCATGTGGTCTAGGCCAAGTGCGACGGTAGGATTGTCGCCAGACATCGCAGCGGGCCTTCTCGAGTGGCAGCGAGGATGAAGAAAAGGATTGAGGAGGACGAGCTTATATATATGTCCAGCCGGAGCACTTTGATGCCTCGAGGACGACCAAGAGTACCCACGGAACAAAAAGTTCGATCGCTCCATTTCAGATAAACACTTTGCTGGTCAAAGTGGTGGCACATTTGCAAGATCCCATGAGCACGTCAAGCCAGTCTTTTGCCACAGCCTCCATGGCGTCGCAAATACTGTCAATGACCAGAACATACTATCCCTGACGAGATTGTGCGGCTAGCAGATATGGATGATATGCCGACGAGAAGTGATGGTCAGAATCACGGATCGACACACCTGAGATTTTGGCACCCATAGAACCAAATACAACCACACAACTCATGCGGCGACAACGCCAGATTGCTGCTCGTTGTGTTCTTCGCTGTGTTCTTCGACCACAACGCACTTTTTTGCCAAATGCTCAAACCCATGGCCAGTGAACGAAGTATAGTCCCAAACCTCACCTGACGTTGGGAACAAGAGGTCCAAGCCGGGAATTGCCGAGCCCTGTGCTCCTTCATCCGTGGCGAAGGTCCTTATGCTCAACAGTCCTGAAACATACTGTTATTCAGATCGTGATCGATCTCATTATGCCACCTCATAAATATTCTACCTTCAATATGGGCACTGCTTCTACCCCTACGAGCCGAGAGTACTTCAGCGTCGCTTCCAGCTAACCTCACCGAGAGCCTCTCCTATGTCCACAGATCCTCTATGGAATAATCTTCCAGTCGGCGCACCTATGTCCTGTTGTGAGTAAAATCTTAATGATACTGCAGCAATCTCAGTTCTGACCGGTCTAATATTATGGCCGACCAACAGGTTCATCTTGTGCGGCGCACGACCGTCGGTTTTGCGATGAACAATCTCCTACCAGGTACGGTGTTCTAAATTCTACTTACAGTATTCTTGACTTAGGACCGTTCATTTTTGCCACTCGATATGTAGCTGTGTCCTGTGGCGTCAACTGCAAGAACGCCACACGAAAGTCACTCCACCTGCGTCCATCCGCCATGATCCCGACCAAGTTTCGGACACGTTTGATGCATTGAATACGCTCTTTGAGTATGATGCAAGCAGACTTGATCCCTCACGGAACGCCTCACTGCATCGCCTGCATTCTCGTGAACGCGCCACACTAGGATCCATCCTCTCTAGTGCCGTGCAACGAGATCGCATTCGCCGGTTGAGGGGCGATGAGGCACAGGAAGCTCTCGATGAGCTGCAGGTGGTCCGTCTATCCGCCCTTATTAGGTACGAAAAGTTGTACTGACATCATATACTTTTCGGTTTTTGGATGTACAGTCAATGACCGCGGCAGAACTGGTATCTGCTCCAAACCAGCATGAGGCGAATATGCCAGAGGACCGCCAGTTGCGAAGACTGGCCATTAATATACTGCAAGACCTCTCTGAGACGTCCGAACGATTTCCTTCCCAACTGTTTGTTAACGATATACAACAAGACTCGTACGACATCATTGCCGGTTCAGAATTATCGGACATCTTTCAAGCGCGAATCCACAGCAGAGTCGTCGCTCTGAAACGATTAAGGTTCTTTCTGTCCAGTAGTCTCCAGCAGCGGAAGAAGTTGCGCCAGGTCAGTCGCCCAATATTTGCACAGGCAGAACAAATCCGCTCACCCGTCGTTAGTTATTCCTTCGCGAAGCTCTACTGTGGCGCCAACTTCATCATCCGTTCATTTTGCCAATGATAGGTATATCTGTGGAGGATAGTAACGGCGCGGTCTCTATGGTCTTGCCTTGGATGCGTTGCGGTAATGTCATACAGCTGCTTGAGCGACGCCGGCTCCCGGACAAAGCAATGAAACGACTGGCGAGTCCTAATACCTCTTCCAACCTCGTACTCCTAACACCGTCTCGTCCAGATCTGCGAAGTAGCCACAGGGCTGGAGTATTTACATTCGCAAGGCATCGTGCACGGTGATCTCAAAGGGGTGAGTATATTCAGAAGCACTTGTTATGTTCACCACGACTAACATCGCACTTGACAGTCGAATATTCTCGTTGACGACGAAGGTCACGCTCGGGTAACTGATTTCGGCTTGAGTACCTTCGTCGATACGCACGTCACGGACCCTCTCGAAGGCTCCGGCTCCATACAATGGATGGCTCCAGAACTTATATTCGGTTTCGACGGCGCCCCACCCGTTCGGACAAAGAAGGCAGACGTCTACTCGTTCGCCTGCACAGTATGGGAGGTAACTCCATTCACGCGATATATATATCCGCAGACTGATCCTCCTGGTAGATGTACACGCTACAACCGCCGTTTCCCGAGACGCAAAGGAAATTCGCGGTCATCGAGCGCCTCATGAAGCTCGAGCGGCCGCCTTTGCCCACGAAAGATACGTACGCCGGTAGAGCCATGGACGCCAATCTTTGGCAGATTGTTCAGCAATGCTGGGCGGAAGACCCCCAGGAAAGGCCTGATATGCAGGAAGTTATACGAGAGCACTGACCTGTGACGTTCGGCATTTAACGGTGGTGTATTTCATTGCGCTCGGTCATCGGGGTGACAATTGTTTTCAGTCGTCTCCTTACGCCTAACTCACAGACTCCATATGGTTTGATAGCTCTTCCTGTCCTCAATTTGCAAAAATGTTTTTGGCTACGCGTCATTGATTCAATAGTCGATTTATTCTGGTCATACGCGCGGGACGGCATATCATCTCATGTTTCAACCCCTTCCGCGAGATCCACTTGTGTGCTCAGCCTCATTATCGAACAGAATGGACAGCGCTCTCGATGAGGGGCCCCGTGATTCGCTTCCTGGCTGAGGCCGATCTACATCCACCGACCACGGAATCCAATGACGACCGACTGAACGCGTCATAAGCAAGTCGCCGTCCTTGGGTTCCGGCATGCGGGAGGCATCAAAGCCCTCTGACTTTGTCAAATGGATGAGCTTGACGATACGGAGGACGACGGTTCGGGTGCCCTTGTGCTGTGGTAGTGTCGAGCGTTCGAACTGAACCAGAGCTCGCCCTAACAATTATAGGGCTGCTCGTGAGTATCAGCAGAAAGACAGTTGTACCGACGCACCTGTGAATGGCGTGTACTCGACGCACCTGATTATACCGGTGCTTCCCGAATCATTCATCGTGGCCGAGAATGGACGTCGCAAGCGAAGCCGTTCTCCCACTGAGCTTCCTATGACCCAAAGGTACACATTGATGCTTCGAAAATCCACAAGGAATCCCTGTCCGAACTTCCAAATGAGAAGGCTGCCGGTGCCTGGATGGATTCTGCTTGGCCCCCACGGGGCAGAAATGCTCAGGGCAGTATACACGACCTCTGCGGTTACTAACTTCTCGGAGATAAGGTGCGCGCGGAGACCAGAGTATTTTGACTGGCGAGCAATATCGAAGAGCGATATATTCCAGGTCCCGCCGTCTGGCAGCTGCAAGTCCCGCCCTTTCATAGACGCCGTCGTGTCATGGAATCTGCAGTCAGATAATGAGACTCGGGAGTCCAGCCTTATATTAGACGATAGCCTACCAGCGTAGAAGGATTTTTCAATCCGACAGTGTTTGTCACGGACGTGTGACATCGAACGATAGGTGATGAGGTCGCGCGATGGGAAAGTCCCTCAAACATACATACACCGGGGCATTTTTCCATGCTACGTTATTCACCCATTCTAATTTCTGACTGGAATGTATGTCCCTTTCCCCAGCCTTAGATACACGATGGATACACTGTCGCATATGTTCCGCAGCTAGTATATTGCATGTAAGAGAAACACTAAGCCCGTCAAATACATTCCGATAAATCACGATAGCGGCAAGGTAAGATACGGTCTGATGAAATAATAGAAGACAATTCGGTCCCGTTATGGTCCATCTACTAATTGAACAACATTCATTTTGGCAGACGGGGCATTACTGGCCTTGGGAGCGGGCTGATCGGACCCTAACGGCCGGGAGGGAGGCGCTGAGTGTCCAGGGAATAGTGAGAGTGGAGTGGCCGTTCTATTGCTGCCGTTGAAGGGAGGGGACAGGCCTAAGCCATGAGAATGGGGGTCGGCATTGGCAGCGCGAGAAGACGGACTCATGGGATGTGCTGGGCCAGCCAGAGAAGTCGGCGGTCCGCCAGGACCACCTGGATGGACTATCTTAGAAAGTGTGGGCGGCGAAGAGGGTCTGGTAGGTCTCATCACAGGACTTCCGGAGACGCCCGATGGGTGAGTGGATAGCTGCGACGCAGAAGATGATATTGAAGCAGGTCCGGAAGGCGGAGGTGGTGGGAGAGCGTGCGATGAACGACTGGGCGACCTGAGGGGTCCAGGGAAGCCCGACGAGGACACAGGGCTGGTAGGTGGGGGAGGCTTGGTGCGAGGCGAAGAGACATTCATGGAGCCTTGTCTAGGCGCCGGTGGCGGGGGAGGTCCACGCATACTGTGCATAGATCCGTGCAAAGGACCAGGCGAGCTGCGACCAGACATGGAGGGTTGATGACCCATCGTCGCTGACGGCGGCCGTCGCATCCCGATATCATCTGCTGCACTCCAAGGACCACGTGGCGAAGGTGCCATTGAAGCAGGAGCAGAGGGAGCATGGCTTGAAGGTCCATGACCGATCGCCAATTGCACAGGATTCATAAGATGCTGAGCAGACCGATCGTCCGATGGATTATAATTGGTCTGCGGCCGAACCCGGTCTCGACTAGGATCCATATCGTCCGCCTTCCAGTAAGTACTGGGAGACCTCTTGGAGGAGGACTGCAGGTTGATGATTTCCGTCGTGGGCGGGCCTGAGTGCGGCCGACCACCGTCGAAGTCGCGACCCAACACAGAGACGCGAGGACTGGGAGCGTTTACTGGAACACCAGGAGTTGGCCCAGGGGTGCCGCCCACGGAAGACGAGTGACTGACGGCTGCTGGATGGTGATGATGGTGAATATGGTGGTGGTGGTGATGATGATTGGGAGGTGCTGTATGAGACATAGACCCAGGGCCGCCATGCATTGTATGGGAAGGTCGCATGGGCTGCGACTGCAGCATCGGCATCTGATACCTATCCCTTTCACGCTGTTCCCGCTCCCACTCAACGCGTTCTCTCTCATTTCTCTCGCGAGCCTTATCCCGGTCTCTATCCCGGTCCGTGTACTCATCTTTGCTCCCGCCCGGCCTTCTCGAGTCTTTCATCCAATCGCCGTGAACCGGCGGTTTGCCTCTCCACCCATTCTGGGAAGGCGCCCCATTCGAGGTCACGGGTACCGGACTCAGGGATCGCCTCATCCCAAGCGGCGGGTTCTGCGCATACGGGCCTGAGGGCGGCGGTCCAGCGGAAGCCATGGCCATATCTTGGTCTATCGGGAGATGGGACTGGTGTAGGCCAGATGGGCCCGCATGGTGGTGCTGTATGCGCGACGAGCCACTTGGCCCTGGGTAACCCTGCATAAGCTGAGGAAAGGGAGGCTGTACCCGATTTGACCCAGGAGCATTAAAATGCCCACTATCCATGGCTCCATACCCAGGATCATATGCATGGACTAGTGGAGGACCCATGGATGGATTCATGGCGCGAGGATCCGCATGTCGCCGACGCTGTTGCCAGATGAGCTCGAGATCGTTGCCAACTTCAGCCGAGCTAAGGGATGAGAGTTGTGGGTACACGAGCGGTCGTGCGTTGGCTATATCCCGTTTGGACTTGCCGCGAGACGGGTCAGTGAAGCTTGCAAAAGGCGTGGCCTTCACGATTTCGCGTAAGGTAGGCGCGGGGGGCACGTTGACGGGGGGCTCAGGTATCCGTCGCACTGTCGCCGTAGAGGTAGATAGAAGTGACAATAATATAAGATATCATTAAGATGGATGTGTGAGCAGGCAACTTACTCGGCTGAGGCCTCTCAGATGCTCTTCTCGCCCTTTCCAACCGCCGTCGTTTCCGGTTTGTATCAGATATCATCTCTGTTTGCAACTCGTCTCTTGAGAACTGTGAAAATGTATCTATGAGCCAATCCATGCAGTATTTCTGCAACCAGAAAACCTACTTTCCACCAACTCCAGACAGAGTCCTCATCCGCCTTCCGCTTCCGGGCCACCAGTGCGATTTCATACGTTCTTCTCTTCGCTGCGAGATCCAGACGCTGGTCACGTCGTTTCGATAACTCAGCCTGAAGGCATAAAAGTTCCGGATGATTATCTGTTACAGTTTCTGGCATTAATAAGAGATCGTAGTGCGAGACCATGTGTACGGTTTACCTTCAGTAATCAAGGCCTCCTCCCAGGCAAGCCCCTCCATCTTCTCCATATACAGCCTCTCCCGAAGCAACGCGAACCTAATCTCTATCTTGGCAAGGACATCCAATGCCTCTGCGCGATGAGCAGGTTGCACCTCTGACTCCAACTCGTGCTCGTCAACTTCATCGTCGTCCACGTCGGCCTCGACGTCTGCGTCATGATCAGCATCAACAGCCTCCTTGTCAGCCTCTTCGACGTCCATATCATCTACTTTGGCATCAAGATCCGCTGGCGTGCCGGCCATGCTCTTAGTCTTGTCAACAAAGACATCGCGAGAGGGTCTCTTCCGCTTCTTGTGGCTCTTCCCAGGTATGGGTGATGCGGAACGAGACGAGGAAGGCGAAGACTCGGCCGATGACCCTCCAGAATCGGAAGAGGCAGGGGATGAGGCTTTAATGACGAAGGAACCCGCCATAATGGATGACGCTGCTGCCTTCTCTTGCAGAGGAGCTACACTTTCCGGGTCTGGTGCGGTGATGTCTTCGTCGGGATCCATGGAGGCCGTTATGGGCGGTGTAACGCGCTTGACAGGGATAGGTGGGGCATCAGCATCCTGGTGCCCCTCCACGACAAGATCCTCTGGGTGCACAGCATCTCTAGGCTCAGGCTCCTCTTCAGATTCTGTATCTTCGGATTCGACCTCTTCCTCCTCCTCAACGCGCGCGGTGACTGCAGCAGGGCGAGCATCGTCCTCCTCTTCCTCTTCTTCCGCGTGATTACCACCCCCTTCTTGATCGTCATCCGTCAGCTCGGGAGTATTCTCTTTTGTGCTCGGTCGCGAAGACTTGATCGAGTCGTGCTCGTCTTCTACGTCGGACTCGCCATCCTCGTTGTGCCCGTGATCGCTGTTGCGGCCTTCCGAGCTGGAGGCAGCACCTGAGCGCTCCCTAGAACGTCGTATAGTAGCATTTGGCGCGTCTACTTGCATGTCTAGGGTACTCGCGCTGCGTTTCGTGTCCCAGTGGCGTCCCTCCGCGCTGCCACTCTTGAGCGAGTCCTCCTCGTCCTCCTCCTCCTCCATCGCTCTTGGATAACTATTACTATTGTGGCCGAGGTCTTCGTCTTCCTCCTCCTCTTCCTCAACCATTTCGCCCCGGTCTTCTCCCTTCTTCTGCTTGTAGGCCCAGTCCCACATCGGAGCAGGTACAAGCGAGCCGCGCTTCTTCTTGCCAGATCGGCGGGGAGCCCTGGCCTCCTCATCCTGCGCACTGTCTTCGCGTTCTTCGCTGTCCTGCTCCTCGTCCGTCAGCTCTGAGAGTTCAGAGCCGTCGGTGTCCAGGCCCGCGCCCGCGGGCCGGGGCGCTGCTGGAGGCGGCGGAGACGGAGAAGGTGAGCTGAGTGGCTCAGACGATGCAATAGAGTCAGGCATCGTCGGTGGCGACGTCGAGAATTGTGCCGTGGCCCGTGGATGCTGTCGGCAACGCTGGCGCTGATTATAGTGGCCAGAATAACAAACAGTGTCTGAATGACGCCCCGCGAGGCAATCACACGACCACGTGAGTCGGCATCACCCGAGTGTACAGACACCGAGATCCTCGTCGCCGATGCTTTTAAGTACCAGCCTGAGTAACCGGGTCCGCTAGAGAATTCGGAACTTTGAAAGGGGAGCAATGGTAACATATATTTCCTCGTACGATACGCATATTGTGAAATCAACCTTGAAACTGCAGTCTGGGAGATGGCATGCGGATAGCAAGGTAAATGGTAGACAGATACAATCAGGACGACGAGGAAGAGTGACCACGTCACCGGTCCACCATACTTGATAAGATGCTTCGCAAAACGCTTGGAATATCTCCAGTGTTCGACACGCGGAAGGCACGCCCGGGCAAGAGTTTCGGAATCCTGGGAGAAATGACGTGGCGTAAATCGCTGATTAGTCTGTATGGACAAAGCTGTACGAACCATGTGGCTTCGGCGCCCTCGCCTATGCAGATGAGAGCGGAGTGAACTTTCGTGTTGCGATTCATGGCACGCTTGAGATCCTCTGGTTTGATGCCGTATCTCTCAAAATTTGCATCCGTGATAGCGATCACAACCCAGTCATCTGCTCGACGTCAATATGAGCAGGAATAGCATGCGAGCGGAAACACTTGACCTGCATCAAACTTTCCGACTGCCAGCATGGAATTCTCGATAGCTTCAACTGAGAAGGCCTTAAGCAAAAGATGGCGTAACACCGCACCGACCGGGCTCACCAGTATAGTCGCCAGCGAAGCTGTATTGCGTGGTCATGTCCATCTTCTGGATGACTTTCCATCGTTCATGCATCTCCTTCGGAGGCTTGTCCGACTCCACCAATGGTATGACTGGAGAATCACCAGACTACCATAGCAGCGGACAGTAAGACTCAGTTCGCTCTCCAGCATAAATTACTTACATGGCCGTATATCTATCAGACATATCAGTGGACAGTCCGCCAGAAGAGAGAGGTTCACTTACATCCCAAACGTATTTATCCTTCCGCGTCAGACGATCGAAAGTTTCCATAAGCATGACCGCTGTAGCGGCGCTGGTCGTCAGCGGACGATATATTTTCCGACATCAATACGACTACCTGTCTCCAAGCTCCTCTGCAGGCGGCCATCATATTGGAATCGATACATTGAACCACTGATGTCGAAGAGGAACCGTATCCGCTTTGGCCTTAAAGAAAAGAATGAGACACCCCAAGAAGATGAATAGAGACAAAAACTCACTTGATCTGCGGACGACCCATCTCAGGCTTCTCCATTCCTCGTCGCTTGTATACAGTAGTCTCGCCAGTCAATCCCTCCGTCAGCCGGCTATCATCAAGCTCTCCATCGGTTTGCCGCTTCACCCAAACCCTCTCTTCCTCTTTTGCCGTCAAATCTACGAACACACGTCAGCCCATCTCAGTCTCGACCGACAGCGGTAGATACGTACTTTCCAGCAGGTCGTGCAACTGTGCAATATGCGCCTGCACAGCGCTGAGCAAGCTCCCGTACCCTTTCGCATCACCAGCAGTCATGTTCAACGCCTCCAGCTTCCTTGCCAGTTCCTCCCTCGCCATCTCACGAGCTTTCTCTTTGATATGATCGGGAACGTCATTCTTCAGCTTGTCGCAAATTTGATTGATGTTGTGACCCTTATAAAGCCGCATGTATCCGCCCCGCCCGCCAAGGCCAGCAGTGTCCCTACCGCCAGTCTGATCGAGGGAGAATGATTGAGCGAGTG
Source organism: Heliocybe sulcata (assembly GCA_004369045.1). Lineage (NCBI taxonomy): Eukaryota > Fungi > Basidiomycota > Agaricomycetes > Gloeophyllales > Gloeophyllaceae > Heliocybe > Heliocybe sulcata. The sequence goes on along the minus strand of ML213508.1, from coordinate 681,458 downwards.
TTCGCATTTGCTCTGAACAATACTCACACCGCCCGCCCACGTATTTCCTCCGGTGTGCGGCTCGTTCTTTTCATCCTCCTTTCCGAACTTTGGGCTGCTGAGGTCAGTGGAACCTTTGGGCTCGAACTTGATCTCCATAACTTTCTTCGTCGCCTCTCGAGCAGCTTCCAGACCAAGATGTTTCACACCGAGCCTGCGGGACCTCAGTCTGAGGCAAGCTCCCAGAACAATTGGAGGACCTACCCATGATGTTCAAGGATATCGGCGAGCTTGTCAATAGTCTCTCGCTTGTACACATCGAAGTCGAAAATGTTGCGCAGTATAACTTCGAGGGAATCTTCGGGATATGCGCGCATATGGCGCACGATATTAATGAGCTCTGAGAAGCATTCGGTCTTGGTTGATACGGTGAATAGTATCACCACGTACCTCGGAGGGAATAAGGATAATTCAAGGAACCCTCCTCGTATCCTCTACGCAAGTCATGGAAGGCATATACCAGGCGCTTAAGGACATCGCCATCCAGCTCCGGTGCAAGGTCGGACAGTAGCTTCCTCTCGGATTCGACATCCGGATTCGCGAGGGAGTGACTGAGGGTATTGTCGAGTTGTCGAACATTACGTAGATCATATGGGGACTTACCAGCTGAAACTGTCTCCAAGAACCTGTAGGAAATGATTACCCAAGAACGCTGGTTGCACCATCGTAAGACCTTCAGCCAATAGATGACGTGCCACTTACGATATCCGGGCCGGTTGGCTAGTAGAATCAACCTGAAGTTAGGATGTACTACAATGTCCGTATCCCGATCCTTAGCCAGTCGTACCCTACGACCGTCAGACAGTGTCAACTCTCCGTGAGCGGCCAGGCTCTTAAAGATCGCAACAACATGTTCCGGCGCTTTGTCTGCTTCATCGACAATGATGACACGTCCGTGTATAATAGCGCGTAGAAGCGGCGAGTCCGTAAACTTGAGGACCCCACCTTCTAGTGACGTTTGAAACATCAGTTGATTAACAGTGGTATCGCGATGGAGTTGGATATATTCCCGCGGCCTTCCCAGGAGCTGAGCGGGGATAGTCAACATCACAAACTGTAACAGCGCCTTTCACGAGTCTTACTTGGCATAGCCTACAATTCGATGAGCACAGGAGAAATGGGTAACTGGACGACCGACCTATCGACAATTTTGTTCTTCCCGACACCCTACAAACAAGCAGGTATTCAGCGCTACATGCCACCGTCGACAGGAAGTATACAAACCTGGTTACCAAGAAGAACGACGTGCTCCTTTAGCACTTCAATGTCAATAGCCACGTCGCGCATCAATCCAGTCTGGAGGCTGTTATCGTAGAAATGTTCCATGTAGGGGATATGGGACGCCGCCCCTTCGGGATCATGCGTGGCATCGAATTGAGGTATGACTGTGGAGTGAGTCTCTTGGGTAGCATCGCTAACTTCAGGAAATACTAGACGTCCATTCTCCACTGATGGTGGCGGATTGAACTACCCGATGAAGGATTGTCAGGACATACGTTGACTGAAGAAGACAGATCAAACGCACTAGAATCCGGGATCGAGGTATTCTACATTCGTCGTACAACATTTTCAGATTGATTCTCTCCGCTGCAGGCAAGAACTCCGCCAGTAATGACCTATCGATCATGGCGCGCAAGTCCTGGTCCCATGGGAACTTCGCTACGCGCTTCGCGATCCTGAGCACGGATGAGGTCCCGAGCCGCCTGTTCTTCTGGACATTGTCCGAAGACAATGACTTCCTATATCTCGATGAGAAGTCCAGTAACATTTTCACAATATGCGCAGGACAGTCAGTGCGTAGAAGAAGTGTGGCTTCCTCCTCCCGGCTCATTGGTTCGGCTGCGATTGGGAAGAACATGTTTGCAAATTCGTCCAAGAGCCAGTCTCGCAGAGCTTGGGACTTGGAGGCAGTGACAACCATTCGGAAGCTCGGATGGCACGATGAAAGACTGTCCTTGTCCTCCTGCAGAAATCACGGCTTGTTATTCGTCAGGACAGAGGATGCCAGAAAAACGTACTTCGTCGCTTGAGGTTTGCACTACGATGCGTCTACCTTCCCAGAGTTCAATCTCACGATCCTGCACAAAACGTGCCAAGGAGCCTGCGGTAGACCCGATAACATCCATACCAGAGAGGTGCACCAGGCGGCCCTGCAGCGATCCCTCTATCAAGGGACTGCGGACTCAACATTCAGATGAAGGGATCAAGAAACGGACAACGCGTTTACCTAGGCTCCCAGCTGGTGGCTCCGCCTGCCTCAATCTTCCTCCTCATGACGAGTTCCCGTCCACCCAGCTCCTTGTACATATGTATAGTATCGCTGTCGTATCCCAGACTCTCACCAAATACTTTCACGAGGAGCGACGTGGAACACGAAGCAGTAGACGGCATTGCAGGAGGAATGTAAGAGATGTCGTAGCCTAGCGCATGGACTTGCAGTAAAGACGTGAGTAGACCCGTGAAGCGCTCTGTTACCAGGAATCCAGCCGAACTAGGAGGGGGAAACTCTGGAAATGGCTTGGGACCGCAGGGTACCTGGTGCGTCACCAAGTTTCCTCCTGATCTTTGGAATACAATATCGGCCTGACCGTCAACATCAGACTTGCTGATGCCGACAGCTCGGTAGCCAAAGAATCCGAGCCCATCTTCGCTTCCGCCCTCGTCCGTAGCAGATATGCTGCCCAACGGTCCAAGTCCAGCTTCTTCTGTCTGCTGACTAAGGAGCGCCCAAGCCTGGAACGGTGCATACACGAGAGCTGGGTGGAGACTCAAGAATAGTCTACTAAGTTGCCTTGGGGTGAGCGATTCCGGTGGAGGGAATGCCTGGACGAGAGCCGACAGCTTCGATAGCGCAGTCTGTGGGAATGGTGCAAGAGATGATGTGCTTATAGCCTCTAGAGAATGCCGAGACTCGCTAGCGTACTGCGTAGAAAGTATGATGGTCCGGAGCTTATCGAAGAGGAAGTCGGAGGATGGTGCTGTCAAGGCGAGCATGGACCCGAGTGGATCTACGAATCGAGCTTGGAAACGGCTCCTGAATGGAGGATCTAGCGGGTATCCTTTGTAAGGAGGTACAGGCGCTGCAATTGCCACCACGCGGAAATCTCTATGAGCCGGGATGAACATATCTCGGTCTTGCTTCAGAACGGAATCCTCTAGTAAGGCGTAGCGATGTGGGTGTATGATGTGTGCCCCATCGTCAAGATTCCTACGTCAAGAAACAGTGAGCACGGCACTAGCGTTTAACGCATTGCATTTTCACATTTCTCGATTCTCCAACAAGTTATTCAAAACCTGCAGGCGCACACCTCATCAGACGGTCAGGACATAGCCACGTAGAGTGATAGCTCACTGGCATAATTCCTCGTTCCGCCTTCTCTATGCCTTCGATGATTAAGACACGGCCGAGCTTGACAGCCTGGACAGCAGGGCTATCCACGTAGACTAGGTTACCTCCTGACCGGATCTCCCTACCTTGCTTAAGCTCGGTCTCTCCTATATCGCGGTGTAACGCAATGTACTCGTATTCTGAGTTTATGAGGCTGTCTTGAGATTTAAGTGGCTTGTGATAGAGGAGCCCGTGCTATTCACCTACAAAATGTCATGGCAAGACGGCGTGCATACGGCCCAGGTTGGGACAGTAGAAAGATGTCCTGTCCCAACAGATACTTCTGCAGCATAAAGTGCAGATTGTCGATATTGACTGGGTCCGTGACGTCGAGCACATTGGCAAGACGTGGAAGCCGCGATGGGCATCGTGCTGCAGGCACCTCATAGGAGATATTCCCTAGCTTTAGAGTCCCAATTGGTGGACGAGAAGGAGCAAGCTCGCTCAGAATCCGTTTCAGACGGCGCTGAGGAGCCATGCAGCCAGACCTGAGGCTGGCAGTTGGCCACAAACCCCGCATCAGAATGGCCGGGCTGTTTATTGCGGGGAACTACACCGGCTATCGGGTGAACTGGTTACCGGTGCCACATCTCTGGAGTCACACAGAGGTCGATCCCGCTTTCCAGGCGACTCTACGATTATTGAACTGGAAATTAAGACCAGTGGGAGCGTTCCACTTCTGAGCACTAAGCGCTGAGCAGCGGTACAGCTGCCTTGCTAAACACAGAGGCTGCAGCACCGTTCAGGCGTATATTCGAGGATTGTGCGCAGCTATTTCCTTCAGCAAATGGCGCACGAGTACGACATAGTCGTATATGGCGCGACTGGGTTTACAGGGAAGTTCGTCGTGAAAGAACTATGTTCTTTCGCGGCGAAGGGATCATTTTCTGCCAGTGATCTGAAATGGGTACGCTCAATTCAGTTTTGTTGGGCGCATTCAGCTGCTAATCACCATCAAACCTTCTTCTCTGCATCCGATCCCGAACTTCCATCATTTGAATGGACTGAGGACAATATAGGCCATTGCGGGACGCTCTAAGGCTAGACTGGAGAGTGTATCATCCGAGATCTCCCAGGAGTATCCATCCATCCCTGCGCCAGCTCTTGTTATAGCCGATGCAGGCGATGGGGACCGTGAACACCCTCCACAGGCCCTGATTGACATGGCGAAGGCTGCCAAAATTGTTCTGAACTGCGTGGGACCCTACAGATTCACCGGCGAGAAGGTTGTTCTGGCCTGCTTGGAAGCCAATACCGACTACCTTGACCTCTGTGGAGAACCAGAGTTCATGTGAGTATATTGCTTTACCCCGTATGCTCTCCCATAAGCATGGCGCATACAACTGCATACTAAAAGCAGTCATCGTACAGAGAAAAGATGATCCTCAAATACTACGATGCCGCGCTTGAGAAAGGTATCAGCATCGTCCATGCTACCGCATTTGACTCCGTACCGGCGGACCTTGGCGCTCTCTTCGCCAAGAAGAAGTTGATTGAAAAGGGTGCCACTCCCAGCTCTGTCGAGATGTATTTCAAAATAATCATCTCGGGTGATATATCGCCAGGAATCAATTTTGCTACATACCAAGCAGGCATGTACCAATTTCTACCTCTGAATACGTGCTCACTACAGCAAACCCTAGCCGTGGAAGGCTTTGGCTCCGTCGGCGAGCTGCGCAAAATCCGCAAAGCTCTCTCTGTCAAACAACCTCGCCCGCCTACAGTTGGCCCGCGGCCCAAAGCACCCAGCGGCTTCCTCGGAAAATTCCCTCCCTACGTTCCCCGCGCGGGCGGCTACCTCATCCCCTATTTCTTCGCCGACCCCGCCATTGTGCGCCAAACCCAGATCCTCGAGGTCATGCAATCCGCCGACCTCCAGGCTATCCAATTCGGAGCATATCTGGTGATCCCTTCCCTGCGCGTTCTCCTGCTTATGATGTTCTACTTTATGATCTTCAATTTTCTCGCGACGAGGAAGTGGGGTCGGGACTTGCTACTACGGTATCCAAAGCTGTTCAGTCATGGCACAGTATACAAAAATGGGCCACCGCTCGAGGCGCTCAAGTATACAGCGTTCCAAGAGACCTTTGTAGCGAAAGGATACTCTGCGTCCGCAAACCCCAATAATGGCGCGAAGCCGGACGTGGAGCTCATAACGAGGGTAACTGGCCCTGAAGTGGGATATGTGGCCACGCCGATCCTATTCATGTCTTGCGCAAAGGTGCTTTTGCAGGACAGAGGTCGCGTACGCCGTGGCGTGCTGACGCCAGCCGTTGCATTTGGGGAGACTGCCTTGATTGAAGAGCTCAACAAGGACGGCAGAGTCACTTTCTCCGTCGTCGAGGCTTGATTTTCCTCACCACCGACCATACTATTTAATAAATTCAAATTGTGGACAGCTGCGTAGCACGAGCCTGATCTTCTCGCGCATCACAACGCCTGAGTTGGGAGATAACCCGCGTGGCCGAGTCTGAATGCTCAGCGAGAGCTTCCATGACCCAAGAGTTCATACAGTGCGGCTCTGTCGTGGCTCCCATCCACTAGCGCGCGAAATACGCTTCCTCGTTCTGCACCAGAAGCACTGGCGGCCCACTCTCGACCTACGTACGCGATGGCTTAGATTGAGAGCCTGAGACAGGGTTGGTGCACTCACGATGTGTCCAGCATCTAACACGATCTAAGAGGTGGATCTTAAGTTGCAGGGCGTCGCGCGAAGCGAAAGCAACACGACTTACAATCATGTCCGCGTCCATAACCGTCTGCAGTCGGTGTGCAATCGTGATAACAGTCACATCACTGCGGAGCTTAGTCCGCAACGAGGACTGTATCACCGCCTCTGTATCATAATCTTATCGAAAGTCAGCCGCGCAGAACAGCTATCCACTCTAGCGCACGCACCAACGGCGGAAGTCGCTAGGAAGAACGTTTCTAAGTATCGTCCACGGGTCAATCAAGTTTCTCAACCCACCTTCGTCAAGGAACAGCAATTTGCTCCGACGGATAATCGCCCTGGCCAAGGCCACAATCTGTCTCTGGCCTGTGGATAAATTGGTACCTCCGCTGAGGATCTGGGTGTCAAGAGTAATATCATTCTTTCCGTCTCCCCTTTGGATATTAAACAATCCGGCATCGCGTAGAGCGTCGTTCAGAGTCGCATCATCATGTTCGGAAAATGGGTCCAGATTTTCTCGAAGACTTCCGCTCAGGAGTTCGGGCTGCGCAGGATCAATACGGTGAAGACGAGGCGTAGAGTACGATCACTCACGACTTGTGGAATGATGGTCATGTTTGAGCGCAGATTGTCCAGATTAATGGAGTCTATCCGGATGCCGTCGTAGTAGACGTCTCCCGTCGTGATAATGCATCGCAAGATGGATAGCATCAAAGAACTCTGTGTGGGACATCAGTTACGATCCCTGGAGATCTGACATACGACAACCCACTTTCCCACTTCCCGTACGACCGACTGAGGCTCGTGTTAACCGACCGTTGACTCCAAATGAGCAAGATATTGGACATACCGATACCGATCCGTTCTCCTGGCCTGACATGGAATGAGATACCATGAAGAACATCAGGTCCTTCCTGAATGATTGATACAGCCGACGTCTGACTTGTACAGGAGTAACTAACTTACCGGAGAGTAACGAGCATGCAGATTCTCTACTTTCAGCTCGCCGCTGGACGGCCAATATGCAGGAGGTGTCCTTGACTGCACGGGTTGGGGTTCCTGCTCAATTTGGAGGTACTGTTGTATACGTTCTATGCTGTTTCCTGGATATGAGTAACAAGGCGGGTTATTGAGTTGCATCAATAATATGCTATTTGCCTCCGCTCACCCTGAACCAGGAATTGATTGAACTGAGTAATTGTCCATAGGATAAGCTCGCTGAACGATACTATGTAGTAACGCCCTGAGTGATTATCACTGCCGCATATAGGATGATATTACCCGCCATATTGAGAGAGAATCCAGCATTCGATGCGGTTTCTGTCTGCTTCCCGTACACAAGATATGCAGCAAGAGCCGATGTCAGCAAGGCGCCCAGGAGGTCCATCCGGAGTGAAACCCAGCTTGTATCCGATAATTAGTGACGATGCATGCGGATATGATGTTGCACGCACAGACTCAGATTGTTGAAAGACCTTGCAACTCTGGTGTAGCGGTTGATACGATTGAAAAGTTGGCGTTGATACATCGCTTGTGCCTTGTACGCTCGTATGGAAACTATTGGCTGTGGGTTGGGTATCATGCATCATCCGGTCATCCTTTTACGTACCAACGCCTGCGGTTGCCGCAGTAAAGTGGCCCACCACTGGTGAACGAGCGGCGCTCAGTTCACGTTTGATGGCCAACTGCACCTTCAGAAACGTTTGGCCGAGTTTCGATCCAAGAATAGCGGCCAGAAGACCAGGTACCATAAATGCAGGAATCAAGAATGAGATAGCCAGAAATTTCAGCAGCATAGAGACAGCGTTCTCTGCAAAGTCTGATGTCACCATGACCATTGGCCCATCAACTGTGCTGAAGTTAGGCTGTAACCAGTTCCATAGGTGTAACGTAGATCTCACTAGTTCTGATATCCTGAGTGCACCGTGTCATGATGCGAGATGTTGGAGTCTCGTCAAGCCATCTAAAGCCGCCATTTCTGAGGAACAAGAAATTGTTTTATTCGTACACACCAACCTTAGAGTGGTATGGAGGACAGACTGCATCAGATGATGATGAATGCGACGTGAGGCCCGGATGGATCCTCGGAAATAGGTGCTGCGGGTGATATAGGCTGACACCGCCGTTAACGCCACAATAATGCAATATATGGCCAGATACCTGAGGCAGACCAAATTGAAGGAAGACGAGAGCATAGAGAAGAGCCACGACATACCAAGACACAGCCACGTCTTTGGCAGGACGTGTATCGTATTGCTGAGCCCAATATCCGAGGAACCATGTCTGCGCGGTATTCAAAGTATGGCGCGCCAGCAACGATCCTAGGACCATAATCCAGAAGATCACGGGCCAACTTCCAGAGAACCCCGATAGGTACATCTTGACTGCGCCGCCTTAATCAGCATTCAAGCGAACAGCAGATGAATCATACGCGATGACCATGCAATCCGTCCTTCTACAAGTTCCTCATCGGCAGTCAGCTGGCCGCTGGCTTCTGCAGTCTTTGTAGACATATCTTCATGTTTCTCCGGTGCCAGCGCCTGGGGATTCGTCACGGAAACTTGACCTACTAGGTCTGAAGCGGGACCTTGAGAAAGAATGCGACCTCCTGCCCCTAATGATACAGCGAACTTCGCTGCTGGAGCAGCTAGGGGTACGTTGTGCGTCTAGAAAATAATTCGCATGTCAAGGGACCAGTCCGCGGGTATAATCTGTACACATACCACGAGCAGTATTGTTCTTCCTCGCATTAGGGATCCTTGGAAACATTTCCCGACTATCCACTTCGACGTGTGCACATCGAGGGCTGCCAGGACCTAAACCCAATACCATCAGGATCGCAGCACTTACCCGCACCGAGTATACAGCAGCTCACATCATCCAATAAAAGTATGTCTGCAACAGAGTAAACGGCTCGTGCCAGAGTGATGCGTGCCTAATGTTCTGCGTTAGGGATTTCAACCTTATCTAAAGGTCGTATACCTTCTGTCCACCACTTGACACATCGCGACGAGGATGAGCGATTTGCCGTTATGATATGAGCTATGGGTATGCTTACCTCAAGGTGACGCCTTTCTCTCCGACCTCCGTCTCATCCGCTGCATCGAAGAGCCCCAGGTCCCGCTCGAGACAGCATTGATAGATGACTGAGCGCAATAGCTTAATATTTCCGCAAGCATTACGATAATTGGTGAAGTCATACCTTGGTTATAGCGCTCCTCATCATATGGGGACCCGAACAAGATATTATTCTGCTCAATCGTTAGAGAAGTTCAATTAATGTCACCCATAGACACTTACCTTGATCGTGTCGTTCAGAACCCAAGACTCCTGAGGCACGTAGGCGATTGCCTTATCTCGGGGAAGATTGAACCACCCTTGAGAGGTCGCCGGTGTGAAGTGCATCTCGCCTGCCAGGTGGTTACGTCGCGAGTAGACGGCGGGACAAGGGAAGACTGCTAACCTAGCAGCGCCATCAACATGGAGGTCTTCCCAGAGCCAGTAGGACCCGATATCAAATTAATTTGCCCCTTCTCGAAGCGTAGATCGTCTATCGCCAGTTCAAAACGCCTTTCCGCAGGAGAAGCTGGGCCGCCAATAGAGGGTCCTGTCCACGTGAACTTTGCGTCATGGAATCCAATCACACCTGACGCGGGCGTCAGTATAGACGTCTCTGTCGACGCTGCTATGGTAGGCGAAAACATGTCGAGGAGCTCTGCCTAACATGATGTATGAGGGTGCGAATTCATAGACATCCCGGCAGATAAATACCGTGTGCAAGTAGTTGTCTATACGGTCCAACGAGATCTTGGCTAGGATCGAGGGTCAAGCCTGATTGCGATACTGTTATACGAGTGGTCGTACCTTGGATAAATACGGGAGTCCAGTGGAAGACGGTATAGAGCTGTAGTCGAAGCATTTCGAAAACTAATGAACTGTGTTGCAGCAAAAGACAACACTTGGATATGTTCGCACGCACCTGTCATGGAGGGAAAGACAATAGAAGCTACAGACGCAATGAGCAGACGAAGACGGTGCGAGTAGTCGCTAAAGCTTACCGCTTAAGCTCCTGTGCATGACCACCGTCTAATAAAAGGAATATACGTTGTAAGAATGCGGAAAGTTTGTCATATCGCGATCTTACATAGGTAGCATAAGTAGCCATCATGTAGAAAAGAGGTATCAGATAGCTGTCGCCGGATAAGTATACGACCATTGGAAGCTAGGATGTACCGCTTACTTGATGATTCCATTCAAAAGCCAGAGTATTTGTCGCCGGAGTATCCACTTCAGTTCTTCTTCACGTTTCGCGGCTAGTTTCTCCCCCATCTTGCCTTCCCAGCCGAAAAGTTTGATCATACGCAAGACGTTGAGGACTGCCATGCATCGACCATCAGCGAGTGCACCGCAGTTGCCTGTTGGTAATCGGACTCACTCTCGGTCACAGTTTCTATTCGAGCATCACTCTAAGAATGCGAAGAGACAATGTCAGTATATCAATCTGCCAATCATCTCTAGAAGAATCAGCACTCTACCCTTTTCATGGCCTCGACTTGAACTGCGTGCAGCTTCTTGGCAATGTATCCGGGCAAAGGGAAGAGGATGATCATAATCGCCATACCAACAAAGGCGCTATCGTGCAGAGGTTCATACTCTGTCGCCTTTTGAACGTCTCAGGCTTACCTCCATTCCAATATGTTGTATAAGAACCAAATAGACAGAACAACCTGTAGCGGGCTGTACAACCCCAAGAGCAGAAAGTTGCGACCATCCGTGATGTTGCTCAGGTCAGAGGTAACGAGGTTGTTGATATTTCCAAGGAGATGGCCATTGTCGGAAGACGCTGGGTTGTTAGTAGATCCTGGGCCGGAGTTGGACTCGGCCTTCACTCGGATACGCAGCGAGTGCTCGAAGACCAGTGCCGTGATGATAGCCTCCGTGCGCACAGCGATCACAGTCTTCATGCGAGGGGCGTTGAGTTCTCTGTTGTACCAGGATTCGAGAAGCACCAAGACACGTACAGTGATATACCCGAACCACTGTACAGCAACAGAACCAATTGCGGGACCGCAGAAGAGTGCTGCTATCCAGAACCAGGGCTTTACTGTAGCATTGGCGCCACCATCTTCCAGATAGCTTTGGAATGATCAGTTTGCTTGCACGAGTCGGACGATGCGAGAGTACGTACTTCAGCAACTGGCCGATCGCATATGGGCTAACATAGAGCGTCAGACACTAGAGGACATGAATTCAACGCTACATCGAGCCGCATGTCCGGGTGCGCACCTTGACGATGAGCATCACACATTCGAGAATGTGCTCCCAATCTGAACATGTAATAATTCAAAAAAGACACGAGTACGACGATGAGCAAGAAGACACCATACAGAATATTCGCAGGAGACCCCAAAACACCTTGCCGCTCCTGGTGGGAGACAAGGGATCGAGCAACTATCCAAGACTGATGAAGTGGAGGAACATGGTTATCAGGTGGCTGAGCTTACGGGAAGAGTGTCTTTGATGAGGTTCTCGACTTCATCGTCGTCTGCCAGAGCCGGTAGCTGCGTATAGGGTAGATGACGGACTTTCCCAGCAGCAGTGATTACGGGGTTCATAAACGAGAAGGTGAAAAATGACAGCAGGGACGCCGTTTGCTCTGGAATCGGCTGTCGCAGGTCCTGAGAGTCCGAGTTTCTGAGGACCGTGCTATCAAACACGACAAAACTATGGTATATACCTCAGGATCGAAGGGATCATATAGTCGCGGCATTGCCAAAGGAATGACCACGGAAGCCAGACCTAGAAGAGCAATTCTGGCCCACAGGATCCAACCCTCGCCTATGTCGATAGGTGTGCGGGTATATGTCGTTAGCGGATAAATGTCCCGACACGCGTAGACGGCGAAACTGAGTAGCATTACGACCACAAAGTGTTGTGCTGCTACTTTGCTCCAGCCAGTGGTCATAGAGACAGATAGAAGCGCCAGTATAGTCGTGTATCCCTGCATGGTAATGCTGACGTTGAATAAACGTATATGCATAATCTGAACATCACTCACATAGGTTAAGCAAGACACGAATTGCAGCCAGCTTTTGGCTGATTCGTTCGGAGCATCGAGGCCTGTGCTATTCCCGTTTCCCGCAACATAGGACGCGATAGATAACCCTAGAAGTGCGAGCGATGCTAAAAGCTGAAGTATGCGGCCTCCACAAATCGAGTAGCCTCCGAGTGCGCCAGCATGTGTCAGGAGTGGGAGAGAGAAAGACTCTTCGGTAGAATCCACATCTGCTACACTGGGCGGAGAAGAACTTTTCTGGTACGATTGGGACTTTCGGATATATGGTCTTGCGACTTCGCCAAGTAGTGAGATGGAAGAGACGCAGGCTGCATAAGCAGGGTACGCCAGTGAATCCGCCCATAGACTGCAGAAAGTGCCTTCAGTGAAATACGCCCATTTTGAAAGGCGTAGACTCACTTCTTTGACATTTTGGAAAGCAAGGGACAGGTTCGACCGTCTATGAAGACACGCTGTGGATACCAAACAAGATTATAAGGCCTGCCGTATACCGAAAATGCGGGATTGTTGTGCTGCACTTCACGTTGAACCTAGCTGCGGAGATATAAGTATCATACGAGATCCTTGTTATCGCGCAGACACGGCCCGTCATGCCCATTTCCCGATTCCCGAGGTATGTGCGGTCAATTATTCCCGTCTAGCGAACTCAGAATGCTCCATGGCAGGGAACTGCCTGGATTTCCGGAGAAACTTGATGCGTAGATGGCAGCGAAAGCATGGGTCATAATGCACATTTAATAATAATTATAATGGCGGATATGTAGTCCTGTTTCTGCACAGCCACCGGCATGCTTCCTGTAGATCGCGGGCTAACTTCACTCGGCAACCTCTTACTCGCATATCAGCTGGCCGCAATGAGTACCGTTCACGAAGATACTTCTCTAGAATTCATCGCTTCGAACCTTGATATCCTCGCCACTATCCTACCAGAGCGCCTGCTCAAGCCACAAGTAGGCATCGTATGTGGATCCGGGTTGAGCACACTCGCGGCAAGCTTCAGAGAACGTATCGAAGTTCCCTATTCTTCACTGAAGGGCTTTGGTATCAGTACTGGTATGTGTTACTGCGTTTACTTCCGGAGTGCTGATATACTGAGACCCTTCCGACTCCTCACAGTCCACGGACACAAGAGTGCTCTCGCGTTCGGCTTGGTGGGCCCTGGCGATGGCGTACCAGTAGTAGCCATGCTTGGACGGGTAAGTAAATACAGTGCGCTGCTACGCTTGTGCCAGCTCACTTCAGAATGGCCCAGCTAGTTCCATGCTTATGAAGGACATTCGCTCTCCACCGTCGTCTACCCCGTGCGCGTGATGGCCAGACTCGGCGTCAAGGACATTATCAGTAAGCATATCAAGAGGTCATAGTGTACGCCGACTCACCCGCGTTTTCTACCTGTTAGTCACAAACGCGGCTGGATCTCTTGATCCAGCTCTCCCGGTCGGAACCAGTATGTCCAACCCAGAAGTACACTAATAGGCGCTGACATGAAATAGTCGTATCAATCCGTGACCACCTTGCTCTTCCGAACTTGACCGGCTTTAACCCCCTCCTGGGCCCCGCCAAACCCCAATACCCCAGGTTCCTCCCGCTCTCCACCGCATACTCCCACTCCCTCCGCCGCACCGTCTTCCTCGCGGCGCACGAGCTCGGTCTTCCTTCCTCAACCCTAGGCGAAGGCACGTACGCCTGGGTCTCCGGGCCCACGTACGAGAGTCCGGCAGAGGGCCGGTTCCTCAGAGCTGCTGGCGCGAGCGTGGTGGGGATGAGTACTGTACCTGAAGTACTTGCAGCCAAGGAAGAGGGTATTGAGGTTTGCGTGTTGAGTTTGGTAACAAATTTCGTTGTCGTTCCCGATGGGTATAGGAGCGTGAGGGAAGAGGTAGAAGCTGAGGTGAGCCTTCTCTAAAGCTTGTGCATCAAAGTGAAATAAGCTCTAATCAGCATATTAGTTGGCTGGTCGGCCATTACCGCCAGTGCCACAAGTGGAAGTCTCGCACGAGGAAGTTCTCGCCATTGGAAAGGAGAAAGGCGAAGTTATGCGGTCTCTCGTGGAGAAGATGATAGAGCTCCTTGGCAAGAGTGGCTGAGCGCTGATGTCGGTATTATTAAACTTAAATATTGTTCAACCTAGAGAAGCCATGCTACCCCGACACTCCTTCCGAGTCTGGGAACGAATTTAGGCTGCGTTGCTCAGCCACGGAACTCTTAGACAGGCGACCAAGTGCAGTTTGAAGACAGATTTCTCCATGAAATTGTCTGTTGTGAAAGCAGACACCAAGACGTCCATCGATGAGATTGGTGCACAGATACTCCAGTCAACACCCAGCATAATCTCGACGGGAAACGCAATATCCGTCACCCAACACGCCTGCTCGAATTCGTATCCCTGGGCGTCGAAAAGCACGTCGACTCGTCCGTATATGCGCATGGGTCCTCCACCGTAAAGGGATCTTATGTCGACTCGGTCCACACCCGGGCGGATGGACACCATGTTGGCAGTAGTCCAGCCAGTCTGACGAAGCGCCAGTCCACGAAGAGGTTGAGGAGGCCGTGCCAAACATAGCCCGCGTGTTTGGCAGATGCAGCGGGTGGATTGAGCCGGTGAAGGACGCGATGTCAGAGGGGAGGACGATCGTCCACAATTAATCAGGCCGCATACTTGTATCTCCTCTTCGACATTGAGAGGAGACCCGGTAGACTACGCGTCGTCACGTATAACTAGGATATCTAGGTTATATTCCGAATGTCAGATCCAGCGGTAATTCACTAGCCCATAAGTACTTACTTGAAGACGACTAGCTTGCTCCTGCATATACAGTACTCTCTAGTGTTAATTTGAGATAACCACGGACGGGCGCTCTGCACCAGTGTCGGGCAGCTGCGGTCGAGCAGGATAGATACCTAGGACATCTCTCTAGGGCTCCTTTCAGACCCGGCATCCAAGATGATACCGATAGTTAAAAAAGATAAGGGACGCACCAGCATCCTTCTGCCTATTCATCAGGCTTCCATGAGGGTAACATAGAACCAATTGGAATTATAAGAACAACACGCGGAATGAAGACAGAAGGCAACAATACTGTACGCAGTATGTAAGAACCTACATCATGCCCAGCACGAGGCCAAGCGCCTACGAAGTAGTAAGTATCTCGTACCTAATCTACTCAATATTGACGGTGAGTCCATGGGAGAGGAGTCAACAAACACGAGGATGTGAAAGGAACAAATGCACAGAAAGAAGGTGAACAGGAAGCCAGTGAACATCAAGAAAGGATCAAGTGGGGATCTGGATGTGGAGAGTAACAGCCATTTAATCACGAACATCCACAGCTACAGGGAAAATGTTGGCAGAAAAATCACACTCCTTCAAGCACTCCAAGAGGCAAGTGATGGGGGTTACATAACTGCAATCGGATACCTTGGTGGCTCCATTGCCGGCAGTGAGCATGCCTGCAACGGCGCCTAGGCCATTTATCATGACAGCACCTGAGTCCCCACATTCAGAGAATGCGCCAGATTTAGAAGAGCGAGGGAGTACAATAACTTCCCTTGAGAATCCTGTGGGCCCATCTGTGAAAGGCCTACGTACGACAGCACGAATGCTGTTGAGGCATCCGATGGTCAGTCCGGAGCTGCTGCCATGCTTCAGAACCATGATTGTAGGGTCACCCCTATCATCAACATTCTTGGCATTTGGGCTATGCATCTCGTCAGTGGAGAGGGTGCCGCGGAAGTGAAGAAGGCGATTAGAAGGGTATTTGAATGAAGGCTGGTTGGTGTGACTTGGATGCATCCAGCAAGCAAGAGTCTGGATGGGAATCTTGGTCCCAAGATCGATAGCGTTTCCAATGAAGTTACTGCTGTCGATCTTGGTGGTGTTGACCTCGATAACTGCAAAGTCTCGGGTGAAACCGCCCTTACCGGCATTGAGAGTGAGAGGCGGAGAAAGGATGACATGACCGATGATGCGATCCCTCGCATTCTCCCAGTCTCTTCTGACATCGGCGAGGAACTGCCGGAGATGTTCAAGATCTCCCTCCGCCTTGAGTAGATCAGAATGGGTGCTTTCGCGACGGGCCTGAGCAGCCTGCGGGTCCTCCATCTTGTCAGCAGACTCCAATAGATCCTTATAATGTGCGATGAGATACTCAGTCCCCCAAATTTCTTTCTCGATGTCCTTGATACGAGCAAACATGCCGCTTTTACCCAGCAGCAAGATATTCCTGCGGGGTCCGGTCCCACGGTACTCGTACCGGTCAATCTCATGCGGGTGAAACAGAACATGCCTGGGTGCAAGCAGGAATAGTCTGCCCGGCTTCGAAGAGTCGACGAAGAACAGGGTGGCAGTCCCCTGAACATCAGGGGTCGCATCGGAGCAGACCGAGATTCCCAGAGATGTGGAAAAGGGTTCGGAGACCTGGACGATGGGGCTGGAGGAAAGAGCGGGCTTGTACATTTTCGCAGATGTAGTGACCACGGACTCGCGTATTTCGACATGGACATCGTCGATACCGTGTCGAATGAGGATATCCCTGAGGCCAACAGCGACTAGGATGCCTTGCTCGGCATAGAGGCAGCTGGGCTCAACTCCAACCCAAACAATGACGGGAGCAGCAGGCTCGTCAACTAGCCCGATCCGGACGGGGTCGAGGCTTGTATAGCGCACGTTCTGCTCAGTCAGGTAGATATGCATGGCAACATCGACCATGTCCTCCCAGACACTGCAGAGGGGGTGTATTCCGACAGGACGTAGCTCTCGGACTTCGGGGTACCCTTCAAAGCCAGGCGGTACCCATTCGTCGCTACTGGAGCGAGCGACGAAGCGAGGCCGCGAAGGAAGGCCATGGTACCTTAGAGCCGCTTCCTCAGGACAGGGGACAATGGGTCCTTGCGTGGGCGAGTGTGGGACTTCATAGGCAGAGTCGGCGCGAAAAGGGGGCGGACATCCGGAAGATGGTACCATGTCGAAAGAGATCTTGGTAGACGTGGTTGTGTAAGACACTGGAAGAAAGCAATTAGGACAGTGAAGGAGCAAAGACAGAGTGGGGAAAGGGCAAAGGCAAAACAAGACGCACTGGAGTTGGCAACTCGGGGGAGGACAGAACAAAGAGGGCAGAAAATTCGGGCATAGAACAGAACGACGGCACATACCTTTATACTCCAAGTTCTTCAAGAGCTTCCCCAGTGGAGGAAGAAGATCAATGGCCTTCGACGGTAGCTCGGGTTTTGTCCAAATAGACAGCGGCGGGATTACTACTTTGGTAAGTGACTGCCTGTCAAATGCGGGAGTCACCGCGATGACTACAAGAACAAATAACTGAGACTCGTTCATATCCTTCCCCCCGTGACCACCAGCAACGCCCGCAATCAAACAACAAACCACGCCTATAGAGAAGCAGAAAAGTAGGCAGTGCAAACAAGGCGCGTCGCCAGAAACGATAAAGTGAGGCTAACAAGTCCATTAGAAAGGGAAATTCGATAGATATGTATAAGAACAGGATATCCAAGATATACAAACAATGAACGTGAAGCGTCGTGACGTTGACTAGAATGCGGGGTAAAAGATGCAAGGGGGGTATCAAAGACTTGCAAAAAAGCATAACGTGCCGTACCGACTTATGAATCGAATGTATGCATTTTCATGATGAGCTTGATCCGAATAAATGCCAATGAGATCTCGTGGAGGGAGCAAGAGAACGGCCGCCAGAGGTGAACGCGCGGCGATAAATAGTCCAAGGGATCAGCAGCGCGAGAGCGCTTCGCTCGATCTCATAGTCAACCAGTCTTCATCGTCATACCCTCCTGCGCCCCGGACCTCCACCTTTCGAGGCAAGTCCATCGCGAGAGTACACTCTCCGTCCACAATCACCGGGTGTTTCTTGGAGAGAGGCTGACACAGGAGCGAATCCGGAGACAGTTGCGGAAGACGGTGGAGTACCGGTCGGTCGTGGCCAAGCATGTCCAAGGGGTCCGGGGCATATATCGAAGGCGATAGAGGGCTAAGAGAGTCTAGAGGATCAGGATGAGGATGCAGCGAGGCGCGCATGCTCTTCCTTCTCCACTGCACATGCGGGGGTGGTGGACTGGACGACCGTCGAGCCTGCATATCGACCATCGTCCGCACCGAGCGGATGGCCTTTCGGAGCGTCCGGGTTGTGCGCCGAATACGCAGGCGGCAAACCCTGATGGCACGCCATATCGCTCTCGCGGCTCACAATCTCCAGCTTCCCACTGTCCCCAAACGTCGAGCTCAGCGGCCTGCTCGGCATCTCGCGCTCGTCCCAGCTCTCATCGTCGTCGTCGTCGCCCCGCACCGCCACCCACTCCTCGCCGGCGCTGATGGGTACGCACCGCGCGAGCGGGCTAATCCGCGCGGGCATGCTCAGGTCGAGGCGGATGCTCCGTGAGTGCCGACGCGAGCGCCGCCGAGACTTGATCTCCAGCAAGCTGAGAACGTGGTCCTGCTCGCTCGTGGTGGACTGCTGGACGTTCATGTGCAGATGCAGCAGGTGCGCAAGGCGGGAGAGGGGTGGATGCGGCCCCGCCGAGGTGTACGAGCGTTTGTGGGCTCGCTTGCCACAGGAGACGGGGAACGGTAAGGGGAGAGAGGGAGGCGGGAAGACGAGTCTTGCTGCTGCTTAGGCGAAGACGACGAGAGCAAGCTCGGGGAGGAGGGCAGGCTCTCGTGCATGCTGTCTGTTGGCACATGGACAAAGCTACCATCCGTCTCCATCTCCAAGTTCTCACCGTCTCCCGATCCATCCTCGTCCTCGTCCCAGAACATGGCGCCCTCTCCCTCGACTACGCTCCCACCGACGATCTGCCTGCCACACGTCCACCCAATCTACTCATCCGACGTCCGCATCTCCCTGAGACCGCACTCCTCGGCGAGCTCGCGCGTACGGCGCTGCGCCCCGCCGATGATGGTCTGCAGGATCCATGTATAGTATCCGCCAGGGCTGAGATGGGATAGAAGCTCAGGCAGGACAAAGAGGCGATCGGTAGCAGGTGCCCGGACAATGGTAGGCGAAGCGGGAGGATTGCGGGAAGGCGCATGATGGTGGGCAGAGGTGGAACGAGAGACCTATGCGAACGTTAGTGGTCATAACGCGCGATTCAGGAAGACACGTACGCGACTAAAGACATGAGCAGCGACCGCTGCTTCTTATGCTTCACAGGCCCATCAGTAGGCTTGCTGGTATCAATGCTAGACTGCCTGGAGTGATGCTGGTTCTCTTCGACATCTGTAGACCGCTCCTTCTCGCAGACGAGTTGACGTCGTTCAACACGCTCTCCAACGCTTTCACACACCTGTTGGCAGTCCTTCCGACGATTGGCCACTCATCCATCCACGATGATAGTCTCCGCGCAAAGGTCAAAGGTCACCGGTCGCCTCCTTGTCAAGAGCATGGCAAGAGCATGGATAGGACTCTAGTAGTTCAGACAACGTTGCCGCGCCGTATCCACGGTGGCAGTGCATTTAGGATGCCAGGATTGGTTGAAGGCTCCTTTGGCGCACCGCGGCCGTGCATCTTATGCTCATCAGCAGGCTTGACGGTATTAGTGCTGGAGTGATGCGTATCTTCCTAAGGTTGTTTTCACCATGCCAGCGGCCGCTCAGAGACAACATTCTTAAGTACTGCTGCCAGCGCTACAAGTTGTGACTCGACGCCTAGGCATGAATTATATATCTCCCAATATTGCCTTCGCCTCACGTCCGAACTTTGCGAGCGCTATTTTTGCTGTGAGCGACTCACATACTCGTTGAGCTACGTACGCCAGCACTTGATATTACTTCACAGAAAGGGACCACGATCCCAGCCATGCTTATACGGGTAAGTAAATACAATGCGCTGCTCTGCTTGTATCAGCTCACTTCAGAATGGCCCAGCTTATTCCATGCGTATGAAAGGACGTTCGCTCTCCACTGTCGTCTACCCGGTGCGTGTGATGGCCAGTCTCGACGTCACTTAAGGACATTATCAGTGAGCATATCAAAGTCCATAGCTAGTGTACGCCGACTCACCCACGTTTCTACTCGCTAGTCACAAACGCGGCTGGATCTCTTGACCCAGCTCTCCCGGTCGGAACCAGTATGTCTACTTGACCGGCTTCCACCCCCTCCTGGGCCCCGCCAAACCACAATACCCCAGGTTCCTCCCGCTCTCCACCGCATACTCCCACTCCCTCCGCCGCACCGTCTTCCTCGCGGCACACGAGCTCGGTCTGCCTTCCTCAGCCCTAGGCGAAGGCACGTACGCCTGGGTCTCCGGGCCCACGTACGAGAGTCCGGCAGAGGGCCGGTTCCTCAGAGCCGCTGGCGCGAGCGTGGTAGGCATGAGTACTGTACCTGAAGTACTTGCAGCCAAGGAAGAGGGTATCGAGGTTTGCGTGCTGAGTTTGGTAACAAATTTCGTTGTCATTCCCGATGGATATAGGAGCGTGAGGGAAGAGGTGTTGTGAGAGCAGGCGCTGAAACGTTCATCATATGAAATAGGGCAGAGAGGGCGCAGATGAGAAATGATATAAATCAATAGGAGTGGACTCCCGAGTATCTCGTAAAGCATAGGATAGCTGGAGGACTAGCGAAAAGACTGACTCTAGATGACGGCTTACTGAAAACTCCGTGTGGTGGTTCTGACAGATTGGGCAAAAGCAAAAGCTCATCCGATTGGATACCGGCTATTGGTCGGTCCTCCTATCTCATCCGGTACACATCGTCTACGGCCCTAGTCTTCCTAGCATCGGCTCTGGTGATCTCGAATGGAAAAAGCCGCGTCGATAGGCCAGAACCCCGTGCCCAGTCAACGCCCAACATGACTTCGACGGGAAAGGCAATGTCCGTTACCCAGCACGGTAGCTCGAATTCGTATCCCTGGGCGTCGAAAAGCAGGTTGACTCGTCCGTATATGCGCATGGGTCCTCCACCGTACAGGGATCTTATGTCGACTCGGTCGACGCCCAGGCGGATGGGCACCATGGTTGGCAGCAGTCCAGCCAGTCTGACGAAGCGCCAGTCCACGAGAGAGGTCGAGGAGGCCGAGCCGAACATAGCCCGCGTGTTTGGCAGATGCAGCGGGTGGACTGAGATGGTGAAAGACGGGACGTCAGGGAGGAGGACGTTGATTCGTACGTCGCGAGTGGGGTCGTCCACAATCAGGCCGCCTATCTCCTCTTCGACGTCGAGAGGAGGCCCGGTAGGTTGGGCCAATGTTACCTCGGGACCGTAATAAGATCGTGCTATTTCTTCGTCACGACTTTCTTGAGGTCGCGGTCTTGCACGGGTGCCTCCGGAAGCGCGCAGAAACTCAGGCTCAACGTCCGGATCAGAGTCGACAGCGGTCGTGCTACCATCGTCAGCGTCTGAGCCTAAGCGCAGACCAGTTTGCAGGATATCATCCAGTGCTATTGCGAGACCTTTCCACGGCGATAGTTTCGTGAGCATTCGCATTACTTAATGTATTTGTGCATTACCGGTAGATTCGAAGACTCCCGGTGCGTGTTCGTCGACGTTTAAAGTACCCGTACGCGCCGCACCTCCTCTTCCTCTTACTCTTGCCCGCGAGCCACTTTGACCTCTTCCTCTACCTCTGGCCATGGGTCGCTACCTAGTGTAGCCGGCTCCTGCAAATTTGGATGAATTCTTACATACAGCAAGACTCAAGGACAAGGGCAGTATGAAGGGCGGAATGTGTAATATCAATGCCCGCGGCACCCACATGTGGCGTTGAAAATACGCGTAAATAACGCGTCTCCCATATCTGGTAGTCAGCATGCCTTTCATGGAACCGAGTTCTAACCAAGCCATTTGTGTGGCTCAGCCAAATGGTGCAGAGTTGCTTTCGACAACATAAGGTAAAATGTTCTCAATGATTTATATGCTACAAATGTCAAAGTACTTATGGCTAATCAGTTCGAGATGGAAGATGAGCACGACCACGAGCAATGCAGTCGCGTATCCACATGTAGAGGATATGAACTTTGAAGAAGAGATATCCAAAGATATTCTCTTACGATCTCTATCCGTAGCATTTGAAGACAATATATGAGTATCGTATCAATTCGCGTCATGTTCGTGACCTCCGACGCAAGCCCGGGCCACTCCGCAACCTATTCCAAGACTTCTATAGCCACCCTCCTCGAGTCGCGCTTCCATGCGCAGCTGCTCCAATTTTCTCTTGTGGCCAAGCTTGAGCCAAGTCGCAACGCAAGCGAACGCGTCATGCTCGCCACGGGCGGATTACGGGCGCACCGGGTCGATTCCCACAGTCTCCATTGTCCCGGCGGTAGACTATTCTTGGCGAGCTGCACCACCGACGTCAGCGCACACAGCACGCTCCCTATAACCTCCAAGATCATCATGTCGCGTTTGCATCCATACCCCCCCATGTCGTCCGCTGCCACCACCGTCAACGAAAAGGCCGTTCACCCTGGGCCAACTAATGACCACAACAAGAGCGAGGAGCGAAGATTTTCCTCAGCAGAGTCGCAGAATACTGCTGCACCCATGATTCCTGCAGATGGGCAGGGTCCTCCACCAATCTCATATGGTTTCGCCCACCATCGAAATTCGGTTAGTGACGCATTTTGATTCTGAAGGTGGAACAAACAACGGTTCTGATGGACACATGTCAGATCCTAGCCTATATTTTCTTCGTGCTGCTCTGCAATCTTGCGCTACCATGTATTCTTTTCTATGTCTTGCGAGATTGTGAGTAATCATATTCATCCAGTACCGCGCAGTACTAACCGTACATTAGATACCGGCCTCAGCATGCAAAACCTAATCGGCATATCATCCGCCGCTATGGGTCTCTCATCATGTTTTGACTCTCCATTCCGCATCTGGAAGTGTACGTGTTATCCATCAACGCTTTCCCCTCATAATCTAACCCCTGCAATAGTATGGAAGCATTGGGACGACTACGCCCCTCTCAACGACAATGTCAAGTGGCATATGGACTCGTTCATGTGGATTTACTCCATTGCGCTGACAGTCATGGCCATCCCACTGGCCGTTGCATCGGCGTTGAACCCGCCACTTGAGGACTTCTTCCTTATGACCACGCCTATGCTTGTCGGGCCTCTAGGCGTTTGGTTCTTCTTCTCCCTATATCCATGGCGCCTGCCATTCCGCATCTCGTCCGACATGGCGGGTACGCAGATCAAACCTGCAATCTTCTACATCATTGAGGATGTCGGCGCCGTCGATGCCCGTCATGGAAGGCCCTATCGCATTGCCCTCCACGAGCGGTAAGCTGCATCCCCGTCAGAGATGTCTTCTCCTGTAACTTCTTATTCCTCATAGCTATAACGCCTCCCCGCCGTTCCGAAAGTTGATGTGGAACCAGACTCTCTTCTGGGCTGTCGGATGCATGATTTATGTCGGCATCACTGCCGCCGTTACATGGACGACGCCCTTTGGGTTCGCTTTCGGCTTCGTGTTGGGCCAGTTCTTCGTCTGGCTATTGGTCTGGGGGTTGATCGGCGTAATGCTTTACTCCTGGGGCCTCAAGAGCGAGGAGAAGTGGTGGGCTCAGCGTGCAGGACGTGGGGAGAAGGCGACAGCGCGGAGCGTTTGAGATTCTAATTGCTTCTCCCTAGATGCCCTCGAGTCGAGGACAATCTTCTCCACTTCTCTTAAACCAAGATAACTCGTTGATGACCCTGGATAATAACCCTCCGTTGTAGCATTACCTGTCCTTTGCTTTCCTAACGACTTGGAACTGTATCCTTATTGTAACAATTCGCTCTAATTACTAGCTATGTGTATCATGAATAGACTTCATTATGGAACATGCAAGGCGGATAGTGGTAAATAACTCGATATATGTGGTTGCGATGATGTTGGAGAAATCCTGCTACACACCATCGCCCGAGCGGCCACAAATAAGCCATAACACAGTGCCACCGGAATAAGAGACGCCCGCTTACATAGCAGCGAGCCGGAAATTTGCCGTAACTGTACAGTCAGTCATCGTCACTCTCACCGCCGTCGTCGCCGTCCCCCCCGCCAACCTCCTCAAGCAAACATGGGAAAAGTCCACGGATCCCTCGCCCGTGCGGGTAAAGTCAAGTCGCAGACGCCCAAAGTAGAGAAGCAGGAGAAGAAGAAGACCCCCAAGGGGCGTGCTAAGAAGCGGATTGTCTACAATCGCAGGTACGCTACGGTGGTTTGTACGATATGGAGGAAGTGTTGCTCATGCGGGTTGTGTGCTTTAGATTCGTGAACGTCACGACGCTCCCTGGTGGCAAGCGGAGAATGTGAGTGTGATTTCGACTTGAGCCATGACGCCCCTTCGTTTCGACTCTCCGCCCCGCTTTGTGATGAATCCAGCAAAATCAAGCATAGTTCACACTGAACATTCATGTTGACAAATATGCATCTAATGTCTTTCGCTCCTATCTGATTCCCTTCGCATTCCCCCATGCCTCTCGAATTCGTGACCGAGGCTGACTCGATTTCTGTAGGAACCCCAACCCCGAGAAGTAAACTGCCTGCGGGCACTTCTTCCGGGCGGTGCGCCCGCCTATGCACCAGCACGTCCGATGTAGGAGGATCGCGGAAGTAATGGAGGAGCGGGGCGTGCTGGTTATCAGATTCGCAGCAGCAGCAGGAGGCGAGGGTTGACCACATCGGTGCTTTCTTATGTTATCCTTTTTCTGCTTCGCTTGTATCTCTATGCATCATCATGCTATAGCCATGGACCATGCTGAACACCGCAGCTGTCGCAGAAGTCTACAATTTGGGAGATGGGTGCGTTCTGATACGCATATAGCCTTGGTAAGTTGACTGATCCACCTTTGCTCCGATGGCATGTCTTGCTGTGAGATGCTTGGAGAGTCCTTAGTATGGTGCAGCATACGCCTCGCCTCGAGTGCTCCTGGCCATTGCATTGAAGTGGATCGATATGCATCCCTGAGGCATGTCAACGCTCGAGCTCTCCAGTTGGTCCGGGTTTTCTCTTTGGCAGTCCGTCCGCGGATCTGCTGATTCGTCAAGGTCTTGCAAGATAAGCGATACTCTGCGGCGCGAGACCTCTCAACAGCGTCTGAGAAGTTCCTTCAGGAATGAGGTCGTTCTTGGGATTTTGCGTCCATCCTTACCTCGCTATAGCCTCAGCACTGTCGCGCAGACATCCGTTTCCATAACAGAGATCGTTCTCCACTGCCAGTGACACTGGCATCTCCGCAATCGTTCTTATCTCAATAACGCAGATACTGGAGAGTGCGGTACCGAGCACTGGCGGGTCTGGCCTTAACACTGCTTGACAGGACGGTACGGCCTTAACTCCTCGAGGCTCATATTGATGTTGTACTGAGTGTTCATTAGGCTAACTCCTCGGAGTCCGACGCTTCATGTTGCGGTTAGCGATGACCCAGGCTGTGATTCACGCCGCCACAATCCAGCTGCCTGAGGAACGAAGCAGTGTTTGTATTATCTGCAGTCAAAGTGCAGCAATCCAGCCCTGGATGAGTGTCCTTCGGGTTAGGACTTGGCTGGGCAGGGTTGGATGCATGGCACAAGTCCTGTCAAAGGACATCGTATTGCTCCCTTTGTGCGAGCATGT
Organism: Heliocybe sulcata; assembly: GCA_004369045.1. Classification (NCBI taxonomy): domain Eukaryota; kingdom Fungi; phylum Basidiomycota; class Agaricomycetes; order Gloeophyllales; family Gloeophyllaceae; genus Heliocybe; species Heliocybe sulcata. The sequence goes on along the minus strand of ML213508.1, from coordinate 655,713 downwards.
TAGGTTGTGCTGATACTGCTAATCATCCCGCGATATGTATCTGGTACTTCTCATTCTCCAAGTGCAGTTCGTCTCAACAAGCCCGCCTGCCGAAGGCCTAATGGATGGCATGCCAGAACGCGGCATGCAGTGCAGGGTACTCAGGAGGTAGGTCCATTCATATTCCTGGGGGTATAAGAGCTCATTGTGCTGTACCGTCGAACTCCAGGCCAGGTCCTCCTACAGCTCCCAACAAGCAGAACGATGCCCGCTTGCAGCCCCGCCTCTCTGACCTCCGCTACCGCTGCGCGGACGTTCACCGTGGCGAACAACTGTCCGTACACCGTCTGGTCTGTACCATACCATGCGTTGCGAGAGCTCCACTCATCTCGAAGCCAGGCCTGCCATCTTTACTGACTTGAACGTCGGCTCCGCTGTCCCGGACCACCCGAGAGGGTAAGCAGGTCACTCCTTCTCCAGCGTCCGTTGCCTGATTACGAATGCAGATGGGAAGCGGCGCCAAACACCAGTGTCACCTTCCCGGTACCGTACGATTGGGCCTCCGGTCGTATCTGGGTAGGTCGTGAATGAAGGGCGTTCTGGCTTGCATCTATATATCCGTCATGACACTTTCTAAGGGTCGTCGGAACTGCTCGTTTGATTCCAACGGGCAAGGCTCCTGCACGGATGGCGGGTGCGGTGCATTGGTGTGCGATGAGCACAACGGCATCGTACGTGTCGTCTTGTTTAGAGTCTTTTGAACGCCTTCTCACTGATTTCAGGGACAAACGCCTGCTACTCTGGCGGAGTGGACTCTGGGTACCAACGGTCAACCAGATTTTTACGATGGTAAGTTCTGCCTCTCTGTCGTATGTCAATACGCACCTTGATCGGTCCGTGCAGTCTCCATTGTCGACGGCTTCAATATCCCCATGAGGATCAGCTCCAATGAAGGATGCCACGTTGCTGACTGTCCTGTGGACCTCAACATCAATTGTGCGATGTTCCTCGGTTACTCGACGAGATGGATCATAACTTTCCTCATCTTAGGCCCTGGCCCCTTGAAAGGTCCGTTCGACTCCACAGGTACTGCTGTCGGCTGCAAGTCTGCATGTAGCGCAGGCCTTGACAAGAATCAAGGTAAACCTCATTTTAGCTGCATTGCAAGGAATATAGCTGAGCGCTAATGCTTTCTCTGCGCCTAAATAGCCGACTCCTCCAATTGCTGCACAGGGAGCCACGGCACTCCCGGGACATGCCCCGCCAGTGGCGTCCAGTACTATAACTACTTCAGTGCGTCTACACATTCCCCCCGTCTGATTTATCTGCTCACCTGAGTGCCATCTGTAGAGAGTAATTGCCCCAACTCGTACGTCTATGCGTACGATGAAGACAGCGGCTCTGCCCTTTGGACTTGCGATTCCTCGAAGCAGACCGACTATACGCTCACGTTCTGCCCATGAAGTGATACGATATGTCATGACTGGAGGTTCTCTAGACATTTAGAAAGTTTCTTGACCGGTAGGGAGTGTGCTGTACTTTTACGTATGCTGTTGTCGCATCATTTTGCTTTAGGGAATACGGAGGCTTTAGATGGTCGAGTATATGCGTTCACATCTCCAGGTTTGAATACGGATGCATGCCGTCTACCTTCTTCAACGAGGGACGACTTTGGGATGTCACACTTGGTCCCGGACTAGTCCGACAGGTGCGAAGTTCTTCCGGTATCTCCGATGTAAGAAGTTTGAATCACGGAGCTACTTACAGTTAGGTGTCAACCTTGCTTCACAACTAGTCCTTTCGCTGGCAACACTATCTCTTTTTTGCTTACCTGTGATCACATGAAGTCAGGATGCCTCTACAAACTCCGGTGATAACTAGAACGGCTGGGGCTTCAATGCCATCCTCTAAAGCTTGCTCTAAAGTTTGTGCACGGACAGCCTGAGAATACGCCCTGACTCGGGACCCTGTAATGGAGGTGTTCCATGCCTCACTGGAGCCCAACCAGACTGCAGGCGGCCTGGCACGACATCGATGATCACGCTGTGTCTTGTCCCCATGAATAGAGGGCATAAAACGCCGACTGACAAGCCCTCGACCGCCTATACTTCTAGCGCCATCTTCTACCTGCTCCACGGCAGCACCCCTACTGAAAGTAATGGGTCTCTTTAGCTCTGAGCCTAGTAATTCTCGCGGATTCGATCCGAGTACAGACGTACCTGACCTCACGGGACGGGTGGCAATCGTGACCGGCGCTAAGTCAGTTTTAATCTTCTTGATCTCAGTGCTCTCGTTCTTATGAAATCCTTCATGCACAATTCACGGGGATTGACTGCGGGATATCAGCTCCGGCATCGGATTTTTCACGGTCCTCCACCTCGCACGTAGAGGAGCAAAAGTCTATCTAGGCGCTCGAAGTGCGGAGAAAGCCAAAGCCGCTCTGGCCAGGCTACATCAGGAAGGTCTAGGGCCCTTGCATGGAGAAGTCGTCTGGCTGGACCTGAACTTGAGCGATCCGCGCGATGCGAGGAAAGCTGCGGAATGGTTCCTCGAGCAAGAAAGTCGACTGGATATTCTCAGTGAGTTGGACGTCTGTACTTCGGACTTGTATTGACCAGGCTGATCCGGATTTTCCTCAGTCAACAATGCGGGCAAGTACGTAAAGTTGCGTCCGCGCTGCACGTGAAATGAGCTGGAAGGTAATTGAATAGGATTATCGGCCCTTACGCCCTTACACCGGACGGTATCTCCGATAGCATGGTTATCAAGTACGCTCTCTTTCTCGAGTATTCTTCTTTGTCAATCATTGCTGAACCTTACCTGACAATCCAGCCACATCTCGCCCGCTGCATTCACGTACAAACTCCTACCTTTGATGAAGAAGACAGCTGAGCTACCTGAAGCAGACGTTCGAATAGTGAACGTACGCCACACCCCTTGCCCTTCGTATCATTGACCCTAATCCCATCTTACTGCGTCACAGCTAACCTCTATGGCGCACCGGTGGGTGAGCAACCCGCGATTCAACAGTCTTGCGAGCTTCAACCGCGACTTTTCCGACTCTTGGTTCCCGAAGATCATGCTATACGGTAAGGACCAGCAACTCCTCGTTACCGCGGTGTTATGTTACCTTCTTTGACAGCGTACTCGAAGCTGGCCAATATCCTATGGAGTAAGGAACTACAGCGCCGACTCGACAAGGAAGGTATGCCCATTATCGTGACAGCGGTGCATCCGGGGCGCGTCCTCTCCGGTCCGTCCCATCCCTTCACTGTACTATGCGTGCTCATGCATTCCCGGGACAGAACACGGGATGCGGCGGTCCTCATCTTGGCCAATGGGCGCATATTACCACAGCTTCATGTGCACGTTCAACGATACACCCTTTTATGGTGCATATACCAGCGTTTTTGCCGCTGCATCGCCAAAGCTGCGGGCAAACGCGGACTTGTACAAAGGCAAGTACCTCGTACCATATGGACATGTCGAAGAGCCAAGCGAGGATGCGAACCGCGATGATCTGGCACGGGAACTCTGGCACACAACAGATGAAATCTTGGCTAAGATGTCCTAGCGCGGGTTATTTGTTTCTCTATTTCTCTCGAGGGAGCGGGTCGTACAATAAAAAACTACACTACTGCGAACAACACATCCGCGCACACCATCAGCGTCATTTCTCGGACCGAATCCTCTGAGAGCATTAGCATCATCGCTTTCTAAACCAAACACGGGAACCACGAAAGCGAAGCAAAATAGTGAGTAAACATAGATGCTGGAGTCCAGAATAAGAATAAATATAGGAATGAAGTCACGAAAGCAATAGGAAGAAGTGTCCGAGTGGTATCCGTATCGTGTGAGGCCCGTGAACCGGGTGTTAGTTCAGCCGTAACGTGTAGCGTTCAGCATTGACGTGTCGTTTAATGGAGCGTCGATTGAAATAGCACTGCGCACGCAACGCAGCGCGGGTGATCTGAAGAAAGTTATACGAAAGATTCAACCAGGCGAGAGTGCCGTGATTGCTGAGCAGGCGTGCCCTGGAAGCGACGTGGAGGACGATTTGGTCGCCGGTGCTACAATGCGGTCACTACAGAGAAGATGCTCTGAAATTAAAACCGGACTTACATGTCTTGACATGATTATCTTCGCCATTGATAGAGGAGCCTGCGGATCAACATAAGGCGGCGGAGGTGCTGCAGGTGGATGATTAGGGGGCGGCATGTCAGCACACGACCGACAGGCACTCACGAGGCTTTTCGCCAAACTTCCGCGGTACATGCCAGTTCACGTTCATGCGCACCAACTGTGCCCCGCCCGTGTAGCCCATACCCATACCCGCCTCGCTCATACCAGGGCCCCCGCTGCCGCCGTTGACGTTGAACGGCAAACCTAGCGACGCACTCCAGTGCCATAGTTTGTCAACTTGGGCCATTGCCTGCGACATGTGACCCTCATGGTGTTGCTGGACCGCCTCGGATGGTAGAGAGAACGGGACCGCGTGAGTGAACCCGACGCGGACGACGATGGCGAGGATGGAGGTGACGAAGGAGAGGACGGAGATGAGAACGACGGAGAGCGAGAGGAGATCGCCCATGGCGGTATGCAAAGCAGCGCCGTCGCCGTGGCCGGAGGGAGGAGAGGGGAGTAGGGGGCGTCGGGAACGTCGTGGCCGTTTCTAAGGAGTTCGTATGGTCGGATATTTAATCGGCATTGACCGGTCCACGTATGGCGTCATTCTCACACGACTATCGTGGCCGAGTGTCCCGGAGTCTACTCGTTTTGGACCCCTGTTCCTTAGGGAAGATGCGGATCCTTGGTCGCCTTGGTTGACCACTCAAGTACATAAACGACGAGCGGCTTTGTATGCGCAATAGCATGTCCCACTAATCTTGTGAGAATTTGGCTCAAATATTTGCTTGCATAGAGGGAAGAGCTTGCCACATCCGCTCTAGCCTTAAGTTAGCACGAGCGCTTACGGTCGCTCGGTGAAGATGGTAGAACATAGATATCAGATGCGCTTAAGCAAGCTCCTGATTGCCCAGTGTTTCACGCGCCAGGTCAAAATCTTCGGCCATCCAATATGAAAAGCTTGTACATGGTTGTACCCAATACCGGAGAATGAAGCTCAGTCCGGAAGCTGAGTGATTTAATGATGAGCGATTTTCGGCTGGATGGATCAAATAGCACGGTTCATCTTGAAGCCTGCTAAAGTCGCACAGAGTTGCTCAGAGAGCTGCATAGAATATACGCGATGGAAGGACACACCTGGATAATGAGCTGCCTGGCAGTGGCATCATGCCAAGCCACAGACGCGTGTTCGTGTGACGCCGTCACGTTATTCATGGTCACTCAGCACTCAGCATCTCAGCGACAGAAATGCTGGAGTGGCTGATAGCTGATACACTATCCTCTTATACTACCGTGATTTACACTTGAATTGGGAACTACCTACTTGGCCGTGTCTCTCCAAGCGCTCGCACGCAGCAGTGGCTACGGCAGAGTTGAGATCAGCCGTAAGTATCATCCTTAACCTTCGGATTAACATACCCCGTACGGCGGGTTAGTTTCCAGCTAACATCTATACAATGCATACCAAGAGTTTACCGTAGGTAATACTGGAAGATATGCGGACCGTATTTCGCGCTGGACGGTATTCTGGATTGTACTTCATAAGCAGAGACGCATGAAGAAGGACAGCGAGATCCACTGAGTCAAGAGGTCCGGGAGCCATCTTGACGAGGGTGTGACGTCCGGTGCGCAGATGAACCGAGGGCTCCTATTTATCGGTCCCAGAAGTAGTCCAACATACCGCAAGCTTGCCTTTAGGGCGAAAACGAATCCGTAAATCGCTATATACAAACGATTTCGTGACTCACTTCCATACGTCCAGGACATGCGATATGTCTGCATGCTCCTCAGCTATCGACAATGTCTCCCTCGCGTCGTGCGATCACTGGTATGCTTGCTACTTTTGCATCTAAATACTTTCATATACTTAGGGAGCTCTCTCTCGCATGAGAAGTACGACTCACCGGTGGCCGCCCAGCCGCACTCTTCAACCTTCATTCCACCGCAAAAGTCGCGATCTGATTTTGCCGCTGTACAGAGTCCGGAGTTGTAGGCATATAATTCACTGATCTCGTACAGACGAGCCAAGGTGAAATTTCCAGCAGCTGGATTCAGATTTATGTGAGAAATCGTGCCAGACGCATACAAGAGAGTGCTTTCGCACCGCTGCAAAGATACTTACTAGTCACACGACATACCGGAAGATTAGCTACGCTCAACAAGGCCGTTCAACCGCTGTCTCGAAGATCCGGCATACTCGAGGAGCAGGGAGTGCTGCTGAAAGGACAACGGAAGATGTTCGAGGGAGACAGGGGGATGTAAATCTGGGCGAAGTTCCCACCGTCGTCGCAGGTACACTATCCAGCCATTCACCCAAAGGAGGGGCATTCGGGAGCATGCAGGTGGAGGGCAATGGGGCAGGTGAATAAGAGGATCTCAGTGAAGATGGGAGCAAAGGTGTCTGTATGAACTATCCCAATACATGGTATACGGGAAAAGTTGGCGGGTCATTGAAGTGATCAGCGCCATTCCCAGAGAGAGTGAGAGGAACCTCGGGAGGTATATCGTAGTGTTGGAATGGTCCATGCAGCCACCCAAGGCAAGAACGACGCGTGACGAGAGGCGTGAGCATCTCGTACTCGGACTGGTGGAGTGTCCAGAGAGGCATCCGCCCAAGGAGACATGCAGAGTGTGCATACCTGATACCTTCGTCGTACCCTGGTTCGACCAATTGCGCCAGGGTGATTGAGAATAGGTGTCCGAGCTGGCGGAGACTCCCCACAACAGATTTGAGTAAAAGAGAAGATGATCGGTTATCATGTCGGCGAAGGCTTGATGTGCAAGAATGAATGCGCACGCAACACATTCTTTGACTCCCCTCGCATCTCTCAGCTGGACCAATGATGAGAGCGCAGTTTCAGGATAGCTGTGCAGGCGGAGAAAGTCTCCCAGAGCGCAAATGAAGTTCTCCTGAAAGGAAGACTCGTCAAAACATCGGGATTGCTGACCCACTGGCACGGCAAGAGAAACAGCACAGCGTTGCTTGCGGTTCCCGTCAGGTCGCGCATATACCCCGCTCCAAAGGCATAGTAAGGTGCTCGCATGAGATGGAACCCCACGCCAAGTGAATAAGGAATAGGACCCGACAGGAACACACCCACCACAATGTGCGATATCCGCTCATCGCACATGGCGAAAATGCGTTAAACATGGGCGCCGACAGACGTGGGTCCAGGCAACGCTTGGGAACCAGGTCGAACTTCAACCAACTACATATAAACAGTGCTAGAATTCGCGACTTGTCCGTTGTTGAGCAGGATGTGGAAAGCGCCGCTAATTTCGCGAATATATGCGGCCATGACAGTCCCACACTGAGTCCTAAAGGATACAGAGAACCACTCCTGTGGTAGTAGGCGTCGCATCGGGTCAGTGGCCTGAGAAGCGCGCCCGATCTCGCGTCCATCCACGCAAGTAACAACCATCACCTTCCAGCATGGAGATAGAGTAGTTGAGGCCTGAGAGGAGGGCCAGCGAAGAGCTTCTCGAGGCGCGTCCAAGGGACCCCCCAAAGCATCAACGTGTACGGAATGAGAGCGTGTTAGGTGTGGGGGTCGTGTAGCGCAGCGATGAGAGCACGTCCCCTGTCGATCCTGCGAAACAGAGGCAGAAGACAAGAACCATTCTATCGTGCAAGAAGCCAAAAAACGTGTTCCGCCATCGCTCTCACATTAAACAGGCAAGCCAATGGAAATTGGGGCGTTTGTAAGGGGCGGTGCAGATTCACGAAGAGTCCCGAGAAACCGGAGTGCTCGACAGGATGAGAAGCCATAAGCGAGTCGCCCTCCCACGGAGAAGCCTGCATTTTGCCGTGAGGTAGAGCAGCTTTCCAGGACTTCGATACTGAAGGACTGTGGCAAGACGTGATGGAACGGTCCGGGCCATTACGAGTATCAGGTAGCGTCGGACGCCCAAGGATAATATGTGAGCGCAGGAAAGCTCGCAGCCCAAGGTGCAGAGCTAGCGACAAATCCTCTTGGATCCGGAGGCGACTTAAGATGAGCTGGAGGAGTTAGTCGCAGTTTCCACCTCCGTAAGAATTCTGTATAACCATCCGGGCGACGAGCGCGCTTTCCAGAGGTATGCCCACCGCGTCTGCAATCCTGCTACCATATGTCTCCATCCATCGCGCCTAGGACTGTGGAGCTCATTCGCGGTTGATCTAGGAGCGCCGGTAATGCCGCCAAATCCTGCAGTGGGGCCATAACTGTTTTCCCGCTTGACAAAGCCCAAGCCCTAGCATGTAGCCTTCCGCACCTGGAGAGACCTGGAGAGCGTGTACAGACCCGCTGGGGATCGGGAAGTGGGAGCTTCCAAGGTTGTGGTAGCGATATTGAACACTTCAGCGGATTGAGACCGAAAGTCTATCATAGCTCAGCCTGAGAGCGGTCCAAGCCGAGATGCCGATGTTCAGCTAGTAGTAGGCTGGGCTAGGTGGAACTTGACCCCGGTTCGAGTTTCCGTATGAGCGACATTTGCCCGGATGCAAAAGGGACACCTAGAACAGTGGTTACACCTTGCGATCGGAGTAGACTGAGCCATGCTAGAAGAGAAGAATGAGGCCTTTAGACTTGAATCGCAGTAAGAACGTAAAGGAAGGATGCGGGATGGCTTAGGGCGGGTAATGCTTAAGCACAATGAAAACAACCTATCACAGGCGTTACAAAGCCCATTCGCGCTGCTCGCCAATCCTCGGGTCCCTATGTGCAACGCCTCGAGGTTCCAGGGCCACCCCTCCTTGTGAATAGTAGCACTCGCCTGTAAATAGTCATTTCGCGAGTGCTCGGGGATAAGAGTATTGTCCGTTGAGACACGATTGGTCCTCGCACCGTGATCCCGCAGGGCAGCACCCGTCTTGATCTCCGACGCCTTGAATAACCCAGCGTCCCATTGCTGGCTCGAGAAGATCATCTCTCGAACGTTCCCAGGCACGACACCCAAAATTTCAAGACGACCTGTTCGACACGCGTCGAGAGTAATCTCGAAGAACGGTCAGAGGGACAAGTTTAGCACGGTACATCGGTCTATTATTGCATATTCCGCATATCCCGGCGGCTTGAGAAAGTACCCCGCCTCGCCATAGGTTGCCTGTCAGTAAGCGATCCGAAAAGCGTGTCCGTGTACGTTCGCGCCTGTAATGAATTGTTGACTGAGGGAGGACTCTGAGTAGATCACGGGTAGGCAACTCAGAGAAACCCGACGAGTTTCCCAGCTCTTGCATTGCGCTGGAATAGCAATCGAGAAACAAACGCAGCCATTAGAGCTCGGACGAAGCTGAGGCGTGTTTCTGTCGACAGAGCATGGAAAAAGTAGTTCTGCACAGAATGTGTGGCAGAGCAGTCGCAAAATTAAACATGCAGGTTGCTATATTCGGTAGTACCACGTGGAGGGCGCCAATGACAGAATGACAAAGGTTGCCGGCTTTTTATTAGCATTTAAGCCAGCCGCGTTTCCTCCCTTACTCTTGCTTCACTGCATACACCCTACCCGACGTTGCCCTCCATGTCCGCCCCAGCCGTCGCTCTCCCCTCCAGACAAAACCCCTCAGAAGGCGGCACCCTCACCATCCGCCCACCTGTGTGGTCAATCGACCACTCCGACGCCCCCCAACCCACACCTCTCCCAGCCAAATGCGCGCGGCATGAGCTCGGCCGCGAGGGCGTCTGCTGCAAAGAGCTGAAAGATGAAGACGAGCGAACGTTGATCGACCCAGACGTCGTCCGCGATGTGTGAGTACCGCCCCGGTCACGCCGACCCATGTATTTCTGACCTTTTCCCCAGCGTAATTGGCCTTTCTGACGGCCTGACCGTCCCCTTCGCCCTCACCGCCGGCCTCTCGTCCCTCGGCAACTCGCGCGTCGTCGTCCTGGGCGGCGTCGCGGAGCTCATCGCTGGCGCGATCAGCATGGGCATTGGCGGCTTCCTCGCGAGCCAGGCCGAGGGCGACCACTACCGCTTCCAGGCGAAACATACCGCCGCGCGCGTCGTCCGCTCGTGCGCAGGCGAGATGGAGCGCGAGGTGCACGCTATCCTGGGCCCGGTCGGCGTCGACGAGTCCCTCTCAAGACAGGTCGCGAACTGCCTGAGGGAAGTCGAGGTCGGCTCGGATGCGGGGTACAGCTCGAGCGCTTCCTCAGATGCTGAATCGAATACAAAGCTTAAGTTCCAGCCGAGCGTCGGCCTCACTCCCTTCCTCCTCAAGTTCGGCGAGGGCATCGAGGAGGTCCCCACCATGCGCATGTATACCTCCGCTTTCACCATCGGCATGGGCTACCTCCTCGGCGGCCTCATCCCCCTTCTACCCTACTTCTTCATCCAACAGGCACATGTGGCGCTCATGTGGTCTTGCATCATCACTGGTGTCATTCTCCTTATTTTCGGTGTTGTCAAAGCGCGTGTGACGGGTGCGGCGGGCTCAGGCATTGGTGGCTATATCTGGGGTGCTGTGAGCACGCTGATGGTGGGTGGCGCGGCCGCGGGTGCAGCGTATGCTATTGTTGCGGCGTTAGAGGGTGCATGACATGGAGGCGTATGTCCTTGTTTGTGTACGAGATTCATTGTTTGTATTGGTGCTTTAGCGCTTGGATGTATTTCTAGTCTGGTACATAATTCCTCCCACAATAGAGGGTTTTGCATATGTCAATATAGGTCTGATAGCACGCCTCGCAGCAAAATGCGATGTTCCTCGTACGAGGGGAACGGTTCTTGTACTTGTGACCGAGAGTGTATGCAGGTCACGGTCACATCGCGTTCCTTTCGACGACGACCACGGCGCGCCCCTTGCTTATGTGCCTCTGTTATCTCTTACCTACCTAGTACTGTATCTGCATTTTATGGGCCAGTGCAACCTTGCAGATCGCGTTTCCTTCGGCTCCTACTGTTTCGGAGGCATCTGACTTCCTCGACCTTGAAGACGACTCAGCAGGACCCAGCTGACGGTCTCGAACACAGAACCGACTAGTGCCTAGCTTGCCATACCCTACTTGCGCTACCATACCTGTGCTGTGAGCCGGCGAATCACCATCAATCCGCCTTACCAGGGCCGTGGTTGAGCCTACCTTGCCTTACCCTACCCTACCCGTGCTGCAACGAGTCAGTCCACCATACCTGCACCGCAGCCAGGTGCTCGAGCCGTACTGCTACGTCAATGATCTCTTCACTTCTTTCGTCCAACTGACTCGTCCCGTCTTCTGGGCTTTGGGAGATCTCGGCTTCGCCGGTTCACGTCGGGAGGAAGCTGCGATAATATCTAAACTCCCACTAGCGACGGCTGCATTAGGCGGGAAGTCTTCCGGCTTTCTACCGTATTCTACACATCCTGCGTGCCCTGCTAGGGGAGGGAATACAAAGAGAAGAGCCACGATCTCTATACTCCCACTAGCGAAGCCTGTGCGGCGGGAAGCCTTCCGGTGTTCTCCCGTATTTTCCACCTCTCCATCACATCTTGCGTGACCTGCTAGCGGAGACAAGAAGAGTAAGGTGTTCGGTTCAAGTCCGTAGAGGCAAAAATTGGCCAACGCCGGGGTCGAACCGACGACCTTGGCGTTCCGCAATATTAGCACCACGCTCTAACCAACTGAGCTAGTCGGCCGTGGAAAGTGAGCAAATCCAGTCTTTAGCAGAAAAAAATATAAATATCAATCTTAATAGTCGGACGAAGGTCAGCGAAGGCTATCATCCCAACTGCGCTGCATTCAACGTTGCTCATACTTTGCCCTTGATATATGCTGACGGCTTACTTCGCGAGTAGTGGACGCGGCACCTTCACACCCTATCGTTTCAGGTGAGGTGCAGACCCCTTTTCTCAGTTCGTTGTTTACGCACATCAAGTCTCGCTGACGGGCTGCTTCTCTTTGTGCCAGTTATTACGGACTGTATTACAACAAAAGACAAGCACCCCTGGAGACAGTCTGGCCAGCCCTATGGTCACGGTCCTAGACAGTTTCCGGTGCCTTCAAATCTTCTGGTCATCTTCCTGTTTCTCGCGGCCTCGTCCTGATGTCCAGGAGCACTGGTCCAGGTATGTGTGCCTCCACGAGCACCGCGTACTTTTGCGGCTCCTTCAGGCAAGACTCACTCCTCCGCTTCTCACGATCAAATAGCGCACCTCTTGATGATTCCTGTTACCAAGGCTTGGCGTCGTGGTACATCCCAACGATAGACTTTTAGAGGTTCACACCCCAGCCCGCTGGCTCACTCAGAGGCGGGTGCGCGGAGGGGGCTCTCTTACTTCGGCGTGTGAGCAAACACCGATCCTCGAAATCTCGTTGTCGAGGTCAGAAAAGTCTGTGCTGGACGCGCCTGTGTCTAGGTTGAGCGACGGTAGAAACCAGGCGCGGGTCTACTATACCTGGGTCTGACTTGCTCTTCTGAATGCTCTTCAAGCTCGTTTTGGGAACGTTCTAGCTTTCCACATATGATATCTATCTCGATAACAGCAGCAGTCTACGCTCTCTCCCTTATCGCCATTAATTGCACTCCTGCGAGCACGGACCGCGCTCTGCTATCTGGACCGGTGGCATTGGCCTGTATCATACACTGGAACGGCAAACTGGTTGCTCTACCTCCATCTGATCTTCTCCTGGGTTCGATCCGTTTTCTCATGCTGGCAAGATGGACTCACCTCGAAATCGGGCAACGGACGATTACTTGGACAACCAGCATGTTCGTCATTGTTCTCTGACATTCCTACGCACCTCTATTCGAGAAACTCGGTACATGTCTAGACTGGCTATCTGAAGACGCCGTTAAGGGAATAAGCCTTGGATCCACGGTACGGCGGAGGTCAGGATATAGCGGAGTGAGTCTCATTGTCTGTTCCGATGATTCCGAATTGGAATATGCCTACATTCAACACCTTCGTGTAGGCCTGCAATACTCTTGAGTACTGAGTACTGACATCTTTCTTGTTATTTGCTCTAGAGGCGTACATAAGCTGTACTGCTAGTCTCACTTAAAATATGCATCACTTGCTCCTGCTTCTTATGGCAATAACGTCTACGATGACCTGAAAATGACCTGCCTGACTATATCTGCGCGAGGCCAGGGTTGCATTATGTAGGGTAATCCAGCGATGACCTACTTGCACTCTGGACAAGCCATCTCGTTTCTTCTGCGAAACGAGTTCTTCTCTGACTCATCAAGCTCCGAGATCTCGATTAGAGCCGTCCATACGCGTCGGCCCATGCCGTGGCCTAGATAAACACGACCGCAGCAGGTGGCAGTCCTCAGGCTACTTTCCTCCTCAACCATCGTAAGCTATGGCGGGAGTTCAAGTACAGCAAACGAAGAAAATGCCGTATGGTACGTCTCCTGTCCTGGGTATTCGCAGGCGACTTGGCATCTTACTAGTCGATATCAGTCCGGTTGGGTAACTCTGGCCTGAAGGTGTCCAGGATTATTCTTGGAGTCATGTCCTACGGGAGTTCTGAGTGGCTGTCCTGGGTCATAGATGACGAAGATGAGGTGGCGAGGCATCTCAAGGCTGCGTATGTCTAGCTCCAGACTGCACGTTTACTGACTGACGTTTACCTTGACTCTTTTGCGGACAGATATGACCTGGGTATCAATACCTTTGACACGTCCAATGTGAGATGCGGTCGTCCAAATACTAGCTGCTACTGGCTAATGTATCGGACCGAATCAGAACTACTCCAACGGTCTCTCTGAGATTCTGTTGGGCAAGACCATAAAGCGTCTCGGGCTTCCCCGAGACGAGATAGTCGTCATGACCAAGGTGCGTGTTCCTCCATCCGTCGGTCTTATTTGATGTTCACGTATACTGCCTCAGGTTTTCGGGACTGTAGCAAAAGATTACGGTACCAACCTTACGGCGGCCGCTACAAAGCCCCTTCCTCCGGTTGATACGATAGGGTACGTCAACCAGCATGGCTTGAGTCGCAAGGTATGTCCACGCATTCTGCATCGAGTTGCGAAGCATACAGATTCTTATTTCTCCTTAGCATATCTTCGACTCGGTCAAGCATAGTCTTGAGCGGTTGCAGATGGACTATATCGACGTTCTGCAATGTATGATCATGGATACTCGCCGAAAGCAGATGTCTACAGCTTACACTTTCCCGTACAGGCCACAGATTTGACTACGAAACACCTATCGAAGAGACTGTACGTACCCTCTACCAATACTAGTGGTACCTATAATAATACAGTTCGCTCATTGACTCAGATGCAAGCCCTCCATGATGTGGTGAAGGCAGGCTACGTCCGTTACATCGGGATCAGTTCCTGTTGGGCGTACCAGTGTATGTGCATCTCTTTATCACCAAGACAGCAGTGCGCTGATCATGCCGCATATAGTCCAGGCCATGCAGAGTACGTCCGTAATATTGTTACCCCAGGTACCAGGAGCTCTGAGCAGTTACAGACTACGCCATTGCGAACAACTTGACACCCTTCATCTCGCTGCAGAACCACTACACTCTTTTGTATCGCGAGGAGGAGCGAGAGATGTACCCTACGCTCAAGGTACGTTCCTTACTCTGATTCGTCTAGGACACGACCTCGAATGCGGTTGCTGCAGATGTTTGGCGTCGGTTCGATCCCTTGGTCTCCGCTCGCTATGGGCCTGCTTGCTAGGCCGCCCTCTGAGGAGACTAAACGGAGCACCAGCGAGGAGTACGCTTACCCCTTGGAATAGACAGTATAATTTGGACGCTGATTCGCAGACAAGGTTTGGGTTTATTGAAAGATTGTTGCAAGTCAAGGGCTCGAATGAAATCATCGCTCGGTATGCTTTCTGAATACTGCAGTTGCGTTGTTGGTGTGACTGAGAATATTTCTAGCGTAGAGGAACTGGCGAAGAAGAGAGGAGTTAGCATGGCCCAGGTTAGCTTAGCGTGGCTCTTATCGAAGCCAGGTAAGTGCTGACTCTGGAAGAGTGCATGCTACTGGCCTATTCTGAGCGGTGTTATAGGCGTTACCGCGCCTATAGTGGGCACGACAAGCCTCAAACATTTGTATGATATGGCAGGTCAGTGAACTCGTATGCTGTATGGTGTCCGCTATATCGACAGGTCATAACTCACAGGTGCGGTCGATGTTCACCTCACCGATGAAGAGATCAAATACCTGGAGGAGCCTTATCAGCCACAGAACGTGTTTGGGCATGTATAATGGAACCCAGATATTATATGTCTCCTTGTACCGCAGGAAGTCCTGTCAAGACGCCAGTAACACTGATATTGGCATGGTAACTATTCGTATATTGGATACTAGGCAGATCCCGTAGCATTGCACGGACCTAGTCGGATTGAGCATCAACTTCCTCTAAACTCTGACTCGGTGGACAGTACTGACCTGGCAACCCGCTCTCACTGACAACATTGACACACTCGTATCCCGGAGCTGTCCCATTTGGAGCAGCGACGTTGAAGTTGGAGAAGTTGATGTTCGGACAGGGTGCGTTTGCGCTGCACTCGATATCGACAACTAATGTATCACAGCGGCGTCAGGATGGCAGGGTTATACCAAGGACGACGATACGTACCTTTGCTGCGTTGAGACGTTCCGGACCAGTTGATGAATGTCAGGTTGGAGAACTGCAGATAGGACGGGGTGTCGTTGCTTCCCGGTGTCAGTCGCCCATCGCAATCGCAGTAAAGGAATAATGAAGACACACCTGTGCCCTCCGTTTGTTTGGTACAGATGCAGCGGTACCGTGACTTGATCCACATAAACGTCTTTAGCGACGACGTTACTGACGTATCCGCCCCCGCCACCTCCCCCAGTAGGCGGGACATCGTTTACGGAAGCAGTCCATGATTTCAGGTATACCTGCAAACAATGTTATAGGTCAAGATTCTCGCTACATTGATGGGACACAGCTGCGACGTACACCGCTGCCCATGTTGGGTTGGATATTCGAGGGTAGCCGAAGGAGCTAAGGTAGGAAGGACTCAGGTATATGAGAGGCTATCTGGGCTGACTGCACTTACGGTCAGGTTCTGCATCACAACGTGGTCGACAATGTCGGACTGCCGGATCGCCCGGGTGAGCTGAAAATGCTGGAAAGTTCCTGATGAGACCTTACCAGGTTGGCATACTGCCCCAGACTGCCGAACGCGATGCCATTTCCGCCACGGCAGACGTAGTTTGCTACGTACAGGTTTGTGGTATTCTGCCGAGTAATTTTGGGTAGTATCGCATTATTTTGGGTTCAAGCGCAAATACGTACCCCTTTAATGGCCAAACAGTCGTCGCCGCAGGTTATCTTTTCGGGTTGGCGTAATCAACTGTCTCAGAATCTTCAGGGAAGGTACAGAATGAGATGTACGTACATCCCAATTCGTGAGTGAGATACGATCGCTGCGATACGTGTCGATACCTGAAATTGACGACTTCAGATGCTGAATGATCAGGAACAACCAAAGAAGCCGCATACCGTCAGTGTTCGGTACTACGCTTCGGTCCATGTCAGTCACCTAACGAGTGTATCTCGGAGTTTATGAAGATACTTACTTGGTGCCGAAATACGCGGGGTCGGTGTTAGTCGCGTTGCAGTACATCCCGTCGTACACCACATCCTCCGAGTCGGCGACGGTGTTGCACCAGAAGGGCTGAGCCTCGATTCTGAAGTCTTTCACAAGACCCCTGGCGACGTGTGATAGTGTAAATGCAATTGGACGGCCGTCCCCGTCTTCGCGCGTGCGATTGGCATAGTATGTCCACCAGGTCTATGGTCGCGCGGCTGTCAGCTGAATTTCGGAGAGCATATGGTGGCGGGACGAACCTGGCCGTTACCTTGGATGCCTCCGACTCCGTGCGCGTCGATGGTAAAGTCATTCCCCGTGACTACGAACCAGGATGCTTGGTTCTACAGCTGAAGGTGAGAGGAACTCTGTAGATGATTGTACTCGACTCACCTGGATGAATACAACTCGGTATGTATTGTTCGGGTCCAGCCAGTACTGAATGTCTGGTATAAACTGAGGGTAATGTCACAAGAGTTCGTCGGCTTGTGCGGGGAAACACAATGGATATACTCACGTTAAGGTACCCGTATAGGTCCACTCGGGACTCGACCAAGTTCCATGTCATCTTCCTGCATAATTGAAGTGTTTGCTCACTCCAGCAGCAGGTCGAGTGGGCAATCACGTACCGTGTAATGTTGTAATTACCAGCCGCGAACGTGACTGCGCCGTACTGCCCGCATTCCGCGATGGCCGCTTCCACCTGTAATGACTTGTACACCTGCAGCGCACAGCTAGATCCCCACTGTAACGCACCTGGTCCGTGTCATCCTGCCCGGGTCCGAGGGGACTGAGTGCGCATAACTTTGACTGTACGCCGAGGAAGAGGGACAGCAAGAATGTAAAGGTCGTCAATGCACGACACCTCTCCATGGCTGCAGAAATTCCTGGAGCTGTGCGAGCATGGATTCACCGGTCGATGCAATATATACGTAGTGGAACACGCAGAAGCACGGGCAATGGTCACGAGTGCTGTATATTATGGCCCTCAGCTGGAGTATGTCCCGACGGCCCGGTGCCGTAAGCACGGAGCAGGAACATAAACCGTGACGAGTGGAAGATCTTCATGTACGAGTACCACAATTTCTGCTTTGCCTCTGTGGTGGGATGGGCCACATTGCCCCGGCCCCCGGCGGCCAAACTGGGTGTCCTGAACATCGATGCCACCTTGATTTCAGTTCCATAGTCTATACCGGAGCATTATTGGGATTGCGACGTACCTCGCCTGGTAGATTGATAGAAATGCTCAGAGCAATGGATTGTCTTGAATGTTCGAAGACGAAAGACGGAAGTTGGACTAGTATCGAGTTGTCCGCGCTATCCTCCGTTTGCGCAGAGTATTGTGGCTTCTCGCGTTCCGGACCGGATCGGGCCGCTAGAGCCACCTGTGGCACTCCGCAGAACAGCACTCAGACGCTGAGTCGAAAGGCGATAGTAGGTTGCTCGCACCGTGGCTTTTCCCTGAGGCTGACATTTTCTAGATGTACAGGCCCTATCACTGCGTCCTGTCAGTCCTACTACATATAACAGTAGCGGCCAACCCCAGTGTTGTTCGCTAACGTACTATACCCTCGACTTGGGGTCATCACTCGGTGTAGTCGTATACACTTTCTCTATCATGCATCTAAGACGCTAGCTGCCTGTGTTCCGTTTACCTCGATTGGTTTGAGGGATGTATCCCGGGCTGGCTGTGCCGGCGTGTGGCACCCTGGAACCGCCCCGTCGCAAGCGACGCTTATGACTTGCTGGAGATGATATTCTTGCAGGCGATTCTGACTCGACATACACACGCGAAGTCACCCTGTCAGGCCTTGGCTGTGACTCGGTCTTCCCTATATGTATGGCAGAGTCCATGGCCTGCAGTGCGCCATACCAGCAGGTCATCTTCACATTCTTCATCGTCGGCAGCTACCATGGTGAAATGTATGCCAAACCCGAGGGCGCTTTTCGTCAGCGAGATACGACTGCGACAGCAAGCAAGCGCAAAGCGGTCCAAGACAAGATCGTTTTCTATGAAGAAGCGAAATGAAACTGGAGTCAATGTACGCCTTACATTTCCCTCTCTCGTGTACTGTAATTGTCTAAGAGAGCCTGTCAGCAGCCGACTAGGGAGAGGAAGATCCCGCAGCCTGTGGCACAGGTTGAGAGGGGCCCGTCGATCCCGGGCAAGAGTCACAAACCTAACCAGAAGACGTATTTTGAAGACGACATGGTCGACTACGAGGAAGACGTGGAGGAACTTGGAGACAACGATACAGGATGCAATGTGGATGTTCCGACTCTCTGTGTGAGCGTAGCAGAGGAGCTGCGAGAAGCCCTCGCTGAAATCGAGAACGCTGAGATCGTTGCTAATGATGGTGAGTGATGCCATGGAATGCGGCCGACGACGCGTGTTGACTAGAGTCTGCCAGATTCTTGGATGGTGTTCGAGTTCATCGAAGGGTCGTCCAGGGATATAATGGACGACGATGGCGAGGAGTGGGAGTTGATCGAGGAAGGCGACAAGTCAACCAAGAAGACGAAGCGCATGTATTCGGAGGTCTTGCGTGGTGACGGGTGAACTTGGTAGGGCCGAAGGCACCGAGTCAGGGTGATGGGAAAGCAGGCAATTGTTGGCGGCCAGTGCAGGATCGCCAGCGAAGAGTCACTTCACTAAGTGAAGGCGCAGTGCCCCATCTATGCCCGGTTTACGAGACAGCTCAGAGTCGGAGGTACCCGCAGTTCCAGTCTCGTCGTATAAACCGATATATCTGGTAGTTATACCGGTAAAGCGGAGTCGTTCGTCCGGGACTCGGGCGAGCTTCCTTGAAAACTGTATAGAGCCTACAGCACAGAACGTTAGGATGATGGTGGCTATCTTTCATGTCCGAGCCTTGCCGCAGCAATAATGCGAAACCGGCATTAATGCGCTCTCTGACTTGTTTGGCACAGGCTGATGAGCGCTCAGAAGCGTACGGTGTCGAGAAAGCGCTTACAAGATGACTCTGCTCCTTCGTTTCCGCCCTTGGTACTCGGCATCCACCCGAGATGGTCGGGCGTATCCCAGCTATATGGTCGTAACACCTGTGTCAACGACCGCATCCCGAGCAGACCGACGCCGATGATCACGAATATAAGGCCGCCTCAGTTACAACCAAACGTCTGGTCACATTAGCCTCATTACAAGCGAGACCCCGTAGCCGCTGGCTGTCATATAGACATTTGCAAGTCATGAATATCAATGCAAGTAGACAAACGCATATGGCCAGAAGAATTAAATTGAACTCGAGTTTGACTTCCTTTCCAAAGTAACCTTCTGAGTGACTCACTCGGAGCTTTTCGAACTTGCATCGGCTTCCACGTCGCCCGAGCGCATTAATATTGCTGATGTCCGTACTCATAAGGACAGAAGCAGTAAGCTAGCTCCACAAAATAAAACAACCATCCTGTAGATTTCCTACCCATATCTTTTCATGGAACCAAGTAGGCAAGCAGGGTGTCAGCCTGAGCCACCGGGGTCCTATTTGCACCTTCCATTTACGGTGGAACAGACCCTGGCTAACGTTCAGGGCTATTGTCAAATCGTGCACTGCTTTACGCAGAATGGCGGTGCTCGGATGCAGGGGCTACTGTCCAGCAGAGCGCCCATTATGCTCGGTTCGGTCTGAGCCTTCTAATCTATTATGATTCGAATCGGACACTGCCAGGCTGGCAGGTATAAGCGTGTTTTGTTCAGCTATATATGTACGTCGCATAACAAACGCCTTTCAGCTTTCTCTCTCCTCCGTGGTTCTTTCTACTGCGCGCTATATAGCTTTCCGTTGCTTTGTCTACTACCCTCAGTTCCTACGCAGCTCAGAACAGACTCGAAAGGCCCATCAATCAGCCAGCTTTCCTTCAATCCTACTCGAGAGACATGGGTGCCCACCACAGCAGAGCTGACGGGACGCGGCGGTCTTCTAAGATCTCCGAGAAGAGACGTGGACCGCCACCCGCTTCAACAGACGAAACACCGCCCTATTATCCTGCTCAACCGCCGAACACTGACGACACCGCACTTTCTGGGGCTGTCCATGGCCCGACGTCGTCAGATACAGATTTAAAAGCGAGACTATCCAGCTCGACAGGGGTTGGTGAAACGGACGGCGCGGGACCAGGGGCTCCGGCAGGTCTCGAGAGAACCGACAGCGCGGGGGTGAGTAACTTTGTCAGAAATAGAAGTGCTAATTATAGCACACCGGTGCTACAAGCTGTTCAGACATAGAGCTGGGGGTGTCGTAAATCAGTGCATCTGCCAACGGCTTTTTCTCTTTATCGGCGACTGCGAACACTCTGGCGAGCGGCGGCTGATTCCCTCTACAGAAGCGACAACGAAAAATGAGCAGCGGAGCGTCGACCGTGCCATGCCAGGTGAGCGATATGCCGTCGGTCTTTCTATCGGGACTCATGATCCACCCCTATGGCTATGTGCTCTCTTGCTCTGAAATGAACGAACGCCAACACCCAGTACCGGACAGGCAAAACCTTGGGCAGCGGTACTTACGCTATTGTAAAGGAGGCAGTACATATCAAGACGGGAAAGTACTATGCTTGTAAAGTGATCAACAAGAAGCTTATGCAGGGGAGGGAGTACATGGTGAGTCTCAGTCTTTGCTTGCTCCTTGTCCAAGGCCATCTGCGCCGTGCGTCATTCAGGGGCAATTACGGACGGACATTCTCCTTGGCGCTCGTGGATCACTACTCTCCTTATCTCGAAATATCCCACATCCCATCAACGAGGCATATTGACTGATTACCTCACAGGTTCGCAATGAGATCGCTGTGCTGAAGAAGGTCTCGAGTGGGCATCCTAATGTCGTAACTCTACGAGACTATTTCGAGGTATGTATGACCTTCGCCGTAATTGACTCACTGCTGATCTTTATTGTACCACAGACGCAACACAATCTATACCTTGTCTTCGACTTATGTACGGGAGGGGAGTTGTTCGATCGGATATGTGCGAAAGGCAGCTACTTCGAGCAGTGCGTAACAATTAACCCATTGATATCCTGAAGTGTGCTCATGATCGTACAGGGATGCTGCGCAACTCGTGCACACGGTTATGAAGGCGGTGAAGTATATTCACGACTGTGGTATTGTTCACCGAGGTACGCATGCGTTTCTCTGTTCTCGAGATGCAGCGTTGTAACGAGTACATTTCCAGACTTGAAGCCAGAGAACTTGCTCTTCCGTACACCCGCGGAGGAAGCCGACATTATGATTGCTGATTTCGGTCTATCGAGGGTGATGGAAGAGGAGAAGTTGCAACAGTTGACTGAGATTTGCGGAACGCCTGGTTACATGGCGCCCGAGATCTTCAAGAAGAGTGCGTGGGGCATCTCACACTCATCTACGCCTAGCTCACACGATCTTACGTGACAGCCGGGCACAGCAAGCCAGTCGACATATGGGCCATGGGGGTCATCACATACTTCCTGCTCTGCGGGTATACGCCGTTTGACCGCGACACACAGCAGGAGGAGATGGAGGCCATTATGGCCGGGGACTACAAGTTCGAGCCGGTGGAGTACTGGGCGAATGTCTCGGACACGGCCAAGGAGTTCGTCGCGTACTGCCTGACGATCGACCCGAACCAGCGGCCGACAGCGGAGGACGCCCTGAATCACCGGTGGCTGGCGGACAAGGGCGAGCACTTTGTGCCCGACCCGACGAGCCCGAGCGGCGCCCCGACGAACTTGCTGCCGAATATCCAGAAGGCGTTCAATGCGAAGAAGACGTGTGAGTGTTCCTGTTGCTCGGATGGTAAGGATGTGGCGCTGATGATTTGGCAAGTCCGAAAAGCGGTTCTGGGCATGATGGCGGTGAAGAGGATGTCGACGTTGGCGCACCCTACCAGCCCGAAGGAGCACCACGAGCTGCGGACAAACTTGCATGCGTACAAGGAGGAGTCCGAGAAGGTTAGTTTACTGCACTGCTGTTGCAGGAATAAAAATTGAATGTTGTCCTGCAGGAAATCGTGGACCAGGGCCACCAAGTCATCCACATGCATTCCGACCCGGATGTGGAGGTCGACAAGCTAAAGAAGGAGGACGACATTTCGCAGGACCACGGCGACGAGGCGGCAGAGGCGTTCGCGAAGCTCTCCATTTCCGACGACAAGAAGTAGTTTCGCCGTTCGGTTGTGGCGTCTGTTTCAGCGGGTTATCTGGTATTGGAATAGGGTCGCAAGGAAGAGGAGGGGGCTATTGTACGATGGTGACCTACAGCTACATGTTACTAATCCTTCAGTTGCCTATTCTTCTGTAGAATTAGTTGGTTCTCAATCTATCTACAGTGCTGAATACTCGGTATTCGGATACCTTCCTGCTGGGAGACGGAGATCTGTGCGAGATCGGTAGGGCCCTGCCGGTATTGGGTTAAGCGCCCGTCAATTAGGCTTGAGACCCTGAATTGCTCCGATGGTGGCGCTGTGACACAGACGGCAAGGTGCCTCGACTCTTACACATGAACGCATATTTTCTGGGTTTTACTACCATCAAGTCGATGCTGAGGGCTATCTAGAGACCTGTGCAATATCGAGCGGGCGCCAATCTATCATCACAGAAATAGGCCGTCAACCATCTTCAAGTTGTTGGGCGAGCCTGCTTCACCATGGACGTCTTTGGAGTCTCGTATTTTATTGAAAATGCTCAGCAGTTCTGGTCGGGTGAGTGCATTTGTTGTTTGGAGTGTCGCGGATGCTGAGAGGTCGTCGTAGAGCTGGAGGATATCTTGCGGATACCCCATGATGTTACCCTATCCCAGTTGGACGCCACATTAAGGCGCTACATCCAGCTGGCGGCAGTATACCATGGTGAGCATTAAAACAACGCACTTAGTGAATAGGAGACTGATAGGTTCGTATAGAACAATACCTGCAAAGTCCTCTGCAAATGGAGCATGCGTGCCAGCTTCTGCTGGAGTCGGAGCTGTTCAAGTTCCACTCGGAAAGGATGTGTGAGCTGTTGGTAGATGATGCACAGAATGTATGTGCTATTCTCTGCGATTGCGACGCGCCCTAATGGTTACGTAGCACACGGACCCACATTGCCAATTCATCCTCTACAACGTCTTGCTCATATATGGCCGGCGCAACTCTACCTTCCTCCGCTCACAGAAACGCTGGCACCCTCTCGTCCCCTTCTTTATAGATCACATTCTCATTGATATTGACCCCGACGTGGAGGACACGTACTCCGGGAACGCTGGGCCATCGGGCTCGAGAGGTCTCACGATCCCTATTGAGGTGAAGCTGAGGTCCCTGTCTGTGCGTTTGCTGTACGAAGTGTGCAGGGTGCAGAAATTGTCTGTTTATGATCTGCGTGCGTGCCTTGGGCTTTGTTGTTGTTGTGTCACTACTGACACTACTGTAGGCGTATTTGATGATAGTTTCATCGACCGTCTGTTCGATCTGGTCGAGGAGACGAGAACCATGCAAGACGAGACGTTTAATTATTCCGTGATCAAGCTGATCGTAAGCCATGTGCTTCAGAAACCTGATGTATTACTAACTTTATCGCAGGTAGCACTGAATGAACAGTTCATGGTGGCTTCGCTCAGCCCTGCGGATAAAGCTCACCATGACGGACCTAAGCCCGAGGCGCAAAACCGTGTGTTACGGGTTCTGATGAGACGTCTGGGCTCCAGCATGACATTCGGCGAAAACCTGATATTCATGCTTAACAGAGCGGGTATGTCTGTCTATAATGGTCTATCACCTTTTACTCACGCCCGGCTTGGTAGGACGGACGCCGGAAGACAGGTGTATGCAGCTGCTTGTGCTCAAGATCCTATACCTCCTTTTCACCACCAAGGGCACGTCGGAGTACTTCTACACGAACGATCTCTGTGTCTTAGTGGACGTGTTCCTTCGCGAGCTCGCGGACCTCGACGAGGACAACGAGAATGAATCGGTACTACCTCCCTTCAACTATCACTTGTACTCGGACATAGACTCACTCCGCTCCCTTTCTCCCTCGAAGTTGCGACATACCTTCTTGCGCGTGCTGAACCCTCTGCTTACGAAGACGCAGCTACGCACTGTCCCGTACAAACGCCCGCAGATCGTGCGCACTCTCGAGTCGCTGATCGAAAACGAGGACATCCGAGACGTGAACCCGACGACAAAGCGGCTGGTGGAGAGGTGCTTGAGCGGGGACTGGTGCGTGCAGTTTCGGAAGACGAGCGGAGAGAGCAAGGCGAAGTCGAGATCCGCATACCCACAACCTGGAGCGGACGCCCGTGTGGCGAGTCCCAGTAACGACCACGTCGCCGCGGCTGGGACATCCGCTATCAGCCCCACCATTCAGAATGGGTTCCTGGCAGCACCACAGGTGGAGAAAGAGCGGACGCGAGCAAAGACACTCAAGTCGTGTAGGAGTGTGGACAATATGAAGGCCGTCGGCGCGTCTGGGTCTGGCCTTGCATCGCGGAACCTGGCGAATCTCAAAGGAAAGCCAGCTAACGAAAGCTCATCAAGCCTGCCGCTTGTCGCCTCCGCGCGGGCCCCGCCTGTTGCGCCGAAGCGGCGAGATACTGCTTCGTCGCTGGACAATAGCGGTACGTCGACGCCAGTGGAGTGGGCGCCGGCGTCGGCGCGGGAGCATCGTGCGGACTCGTTGGGCGCGCTGAGTCCATCGTTCCCAGCGGTGGCGGACATGGCTGCTGCGGTGCCGCCTGTTGCGCCAACGCCAATGAAGAAGACGGAGAGCTTGAGCAGTCATCGGTCGGCCCCGCCCACCCCGCCGCCTAGGAGGAGGAAGCCCCCGGCTGTGCCGGTGGGCAGGACGAACGCGGGCGCGACTATGACGGCGATCGCGTCGTCGACGTCGCAGCCTACTATGGCGCATTCGCATAGAGCTGCTACGTAGTTGCGAGGTAGGCCCGGTTGAGCATCTGCATCTCCCGGACAGCTTGGACAGCTTGGACCGTTTGACCTCGGAAGAACAATTACTCTGGTCCAGTATCATTATGTATTTTTACTGTTCATGAACTCACTGCATTTCATCCCATATATTGCAAGAATATTGTATGAATGATCGGAGTACTTGTGCCTGCCATATCAGCTCCCGCGTCGCGGAGAGCACGGGAAAGTCGCCGGATTGAGAAGGTTCCGGTTGACCTGTTATCCATGGCCAAGCGACCTGCAGGCTGGAATACCGTCCTGCCGAAGCAAATCCGATGTCGTGAGGCGGACTCGTGTCGCGGATGGCTCGCCGACTCTCCGTACATAAGACCGCGACATTTCACTGCAAAACTCTCCTCTGGGCGGGATTATCTGCGCCGCGAGCCTCATGTGTGATTGCATCAAAGGGCCCTGATAGACTTCCGTCATACCACCTGTAAGGATGCCTCCGGTGTGAACTTGGGGAAACTCTGGAGAGTAAAGCTTGAATGTACCCGTGATGATCTGGGAGTAAGAAGCCGTCATAACGACATCTTCGAAGCAGTCTGTTATGAGGGAAAGGTTCCGACATACCATTTTTCGATAAGCAAATCATGACATACGATGCCACTGACACCGCTCAGACCGTCGAGCTGCGGTCCAGTTCTGCGCGTCGGTGGGCCCGGCGGCAGGATGTGGATATCGCAGGACTTATCTTTCCAAGAAGATGGGCAGTATGCTTCCGTCTGACATATGCGGTAATCGATAATATTCCTAGTGCATACTGCTGATCCCGGTGTCGCTGCGATACTCTGCCTCTATTAATGCATGCGTATGCACAATGCACACAATGCATAAATGCGATGGCTGACGAGGGAGGAAGGAAGGAGGCGTGCAGAAAGGGAGGGGTACCTTATGGCGGTCAGCCACCCGACGATCACCTTCTCGCCAGGCTCGCGAATTTTAGCCGGTGAAGGCAGTAAATAAAGGCCCTGATATTCTCTGTGACGCCTTTCTCCTTCTGGCCAGCTGGACCCATATCCCTCTTTACTCTGTACTCGCCGTCGCTGCCGTCGACGTTGAGCACAGCGTTGTCCAAGCCACAGCGATAGCCTCCATAGTTGCTAGGGCCGCGCTCCGGTCAGTGAAGAGTCCTATCCAAAGCATTACCCCGGAATTCTACCAGTTTCAGAACTCGTTTGAACCCATAATCGTGCCTTGGAACGCGTTCTGCGCTGTTTCTATAATACTCATCGTATGTCTCCTCTTTGTCGCCTTTGTCGCGTGTGGCTGACGCGCGATATGCAAGTAACATCCACCGGCCCTGGCTCACCCACACCCAGGATTTTATATAATCAAAACTATATAATAACCTCAAAAACACCGACCGACGTTCTTTACCAGTTCTGCAAGAATGTTAATTCGACTCGTACCCCAACCCCCCTCTCCGACGGTCTTGTTCACCCTGTCCTTTCCCCCCCTCGCTCAGTCCCTTCCTCCTCCTCCTTCTTGGCACCTGCAGCTCCAACGGCTGGCGACCTCTGAACTAGAGCTTCCCGGTTCTATACATGCTCTTGACAAGTCGGCATGGGTCGTGTGCGTCTTGCAGGAGGTGACCTTTGACCTTTGCGCGGAGACTATCACGTGTGTCTTTGTGGATGGACAGAGGGAAGAGTGGCCAATCGTCGGAGGGACTGCCAACAGGTGTGTAAAAGCGTTGGAGAGCGTGTTGAACGACGTCAACTCGTCCGCGAAAGAGAATGAAAAGGAGCGGTCAGCAGGTGTCGAAGAGAACCAGCACCACTCCAGACAGTCTAGCACTAATACCATTAAGCCTACTGATGGGCCCGTGAAGCATAAGAAGCAGCGATCGCTGCTCATGTCTTTAGTCGCGTACGTGCATCCCTGAATCAGGCGCATATGCCCACTAACATTCGCATAGGTCTCTCGTTCCTCACTCCGCCCACCATCATGCGCCTTCTCGCGATCCTCCCGCTCCGCCGGCAGTCGTCCAGGCACCGCCCCAGCTTCCTTTGCTCCCTTCTCAAATTCCCTTGTCAGGGAAGCAACTCCGGCGCCGCGCACGATCCACCTTGACTGACACCTATCGCCTCTTTGTCTTGCCCGAGCTTCTATCCCGTCTTAGCCCTGGCGGATACTATACATGGATTATGCAATCCATGATCGGGAGGGCGCAGCGCCGTATGCGCGAGCTCGCTGAGGAGCGTGGTCTCAGGGAGATGCGGACGTCGGATGGGCAGATTGGCTGGACGTGTGGCAGGCAGATCGTCGGCGGGAGCGAAGTCGAGGGAGAGGGCGACATGTTCTGGGACGAGGACGAGGAAGGTCCCGGAGACGGTGAGAGCTTGGAGACCGAGACCGATGGCAGCTCTGTCCATACACCAACAGACAGCATGCACGAGAGTCTGCCCTCCTCCCCGAGCTCACCCGTCCTACCCTCGCCGACTTCGCCTAAGCAGCAGCAAGACTCGTACTTCCCGCCTCCCTCTCTCCCCATACCCTCCCCTGGCAAACGAGCCCACAAGCGCTCGTACACCTCTGCGGGCCCGCATCCGCCACTCTCGCGCCTCACGCACCTGCTGCATCTGCACATGAACGTCCAGCAGTCCATCACGGGCGAGCAGGACCACGTCCTCAGCGTACTGGAGATCAAGTCCCGCCGGCGTGCGTGGTCGAACGGCGCACGCGTCGGCATTTTGGGCGCGCTCGGCCACGGCGCCTCCGGCCTCGGCCTGAGTATGCCCGTGCGGAGCAGCCCGCTCGCGCGGTGCGTACCCGTTAGCGCCGGCGAGGAGTGGGTGTCGGTGTGGGACGATGACGACGACGATGAGAGCTGGGATGAGCGCGAGATACCGAGCAGGCCGCTAAGCCCGACGTTTGGGGGGAGTGGGAAGCTGGAGATTGTGAGCCGCGAGAGCGATATGGCGTGCTTGTTCCCTGTGTCGGAGGACGATGACGAGGGGCGGATGGAGGATGTGCCGCTTGGAGAGTGGGTCCCGAGACAGCATCAGGGTCTGCCGCCTGCGTATTCGGCGCAGAACCCGGACGCTCCTGAGGACCATCCGTTCGGTGCGGACGATGGTCAGGGCGATATGCAGGCTCGGCGGTCCTCCAGTCCACCACCTCCGCATGTGCGGCGGAGAACGAAGAGCATGCGCGCCTCGCTGCATCCCCACCCTGTTCCTCTGGACTCCCTTAGCTCTCTATCAGCTTCGATATCTGCTCCGGACCCCTTGGACATGCTCGACCACGACCGACCAGTGCTCCACCGTCTTCCGCAACTGTCTCCCGATTCGCTCCTGTGCCAGCCTCTGTCCAAGAAACACCCGGTGATTGGGGACGCAGAGTTTACGCTTGCGATGGACTTGCCTCGAAAGGTGAAGGTCCGGGGCGCAGGAGGGTATGACGACCACGACTGGTTAAGTATGAGATCGAGCGAAGCGCTCTCGCGCTGCTGATCCCTTGGACTATTTATCGCCGCGCGTTCACCTCTGGCGGCCGGTTTCTCTTGCTCCCTGCACCGAACTCTGCTCCGCAAACCTCAAAACAGCCGTCTGCCACCTTTTCTTTCCGTCCCTGCTTGCCTTTGCTTTGTTAGGACCCTTTAATGCTTCCCTATTCGTGCATATACATTTTTTCCGCGTTAATCCATCCACTGCATTTTCACGACCAGCTGCAATCGTCTGCTTCACGAGATCTTATTGGCATTTATTCGGATCAAGCTCATCATGGCAATGCATACATTCGGTTCATAAGTCGGTACGACACGTTACGCTTTTTTGCAAGTCTTTAATACCCCCCCGTTGCATCTTTTACCCCGCATTCTAATCAACGTCACGACGCTTCACGTTCATTGTCTGTATACCTCGGATATATCCTCTTCTTATACATATCTATCGAATTTCCATTTCTAATGGACTTCTTCGCCTCATTTTCTATTTTCTGGCAACGCGCCTTGTTGCACTGCCTACTTTTGCATCTCAGTAGGCGTGCGTTACGGTTTGCTTGCGGGCGTTGGGTGTACGACGGGCGAGTGCTGGTGCTGAGAGAGGTCACGGTGGGAAGGATAAAGGTGTATCGGAGAAGCGAACGAGTTATTGTTCTTGTAATTCCAACTGGTTCTATGTCATCCTCATGAAAACCCGATTTACAGACGGAGAGACGCTCGAATGAAGGCTAGGCTGGTGCGTTCTATTCTTTTTCCTAACTATAATCTATACCCTCTTGGACGCCGTATCCGAAAGGAGCTACACTATTCTAGGTATCTATCATGTCTAGCCCGACACTCAGGCTGGTGCAGGCCCCTCGGCATTATCGCAGAGTAACGACGACAATTGTCTTCACGTATGAGCCAGTGAACTACTGCTGGATCTGACAGTCAACTCACTCCAGGTATCCTAGTCTAAGTTACGGTCGCGGAACACCGCATGGTCATCCTGGAATCCTGGACAGGGAGGTAGGCGTTCAGTGCTCCCCTTGGGGAACGCACCGCCCGACTTGCTACCTAGTCGCCAGGACGCGCAAGCGCAGGCCGAGCGACACACACACTCTCAGCACATGCACTGATGATGCTATAGGAGTGGTGACCCTGTAACGCGTGTGCCGGGAGGCGTCGTCAGCCGTCCGTACAGGAGCGCGTTAAGCGCCCACAGATAGTCAGCATATAAAGGACGCGGAGGCCCAATGGGCTACAACACAAGCTGAAGTCTGGCAATTATGGCTATCGTGGAATTTCCGAAACGCAAGCTTGGTCGCAATGGCCCGGAAGTCAGCGCGATCGGACTGGGCGCGATGGGTGAGCTATGTCAGCCTAAAGTATGTGTCTCAACAATGACAGAATATCTTCGTAGGGATCGGAGCTTGGTACGGGAAGACGGACGAGAGCAAAGCACTGGAGATGTTGAGTTCTGCTGCAGACCGCGGCGTGACATTCTGGGATACTGCGGACGTCTACGGAACTTGTAAGTCTGAACCCGACATCGTTGAGCGTCTATGACTGACTAGCAATCGTTAGCCGAGGCTACTATCGGTAAATGGTTCTCTCAGACAGGCCGCCGCTCAGAGATATTCTTGGCCACAAAATTCGGATCCTTCGACATGACTCCCGGAGCTGCTCCAAAGCCTAACAGTAGACCGTCCTACATGAAACGTCAGCTGGAGAACTCTCTCAAGGAGCTTGGAACGACATATATCGACCTGTGGTACCAACATCGCGTTGATCCCGAGGTTCCTATTGAAGGTGTGATGCATTTCTATGATGGCCGCCCTATCATTGATGTTCGTAACTCAGTCGTGATGGAGACTGTGAAGCCTCTCATCGAGGCCGGTGTAGTAAAGTACTTCGGACTAAGCGAGTGCAGCGTCGAGGTTCTCAGGCGGGCCAAAGCTGTCCCAGGAGTGGGAGACAAGATCATAGCCTGTCAAATGGAATTCAGTCCTTTTGAACTTGAGATCGAGCATACCGGATTCTTGTCGGCAGCACGAGATCTGGGCGTGGGCGTAGTGGCTTACTCTCCTCTTGGGCGCGGTACGACCTTTACTTGCATTCTCTCTCAAGGAATGCGCTGACTCCGCTCCCATTTCTAGGTCTGATAACTGGGAGGTTGTGACTATACTCCCTCCAAATAGTATGAACGCTCACACGCACTTAGGTATAAGTCTCGAAGCGACTTCGACGCAGACGATATGCGCCTGATTATGCCACGATTCTCAGAGGAGAATATGCCCAAAAATCTCGCGTTATTGGACAAATTCAGCAGCGTCGGCGAGAAGTACGGCGCCAAGCCTAGTCAAGTTGCGCTGGCGTGGATACTAAATACATACCCCGACATGGTCCCCATTCCTGGGATGAGGACGATCGAGCGACTGGAAGAGAATGCCAAGGCGGCCGACCTCGTCCTTTCTCCAGAGGATCTTAAAGAGCTTAAAAGTTCGGTTGAGGCGGCAGATGTGGTGGGTGGACGGTACCCGCAGGAGTATGCGGCCATCATGGTATATGACTGCATTACGCTGGGGGAATGGAAGGGAGAGTGAGCCAGAAGCAGACCGCTATGCATCAGGCGTCTTTCGATGTATATTGCCTAAAGGAATAATATGTCTTCTTGCGACTGCAGTCTCAGAGAAGATAACTCAATTATAACTATATGTCATCCCGCTGCAGCTCATCCGGCACAGCATCTGTATCACCACTTCTGGAGACATCCAGTTGTCAGCTATATTCCAGGTACTTGTCCAGTGAACATCGCATCTAGCATAAGCATGAAACAAAGATCTGACCTGGGAGTAGGGCATAAGAGGTCCGCTTCTGCTTCGGTGATATGTCTATAGATATCGGCCCACCACTCGTTGCGGTTTGTCACGTGTCAGGACTGTGACAGCACGTGACTGTTACGTACGATAATATGATTCAATGTTCGTGGCCAGTCTGAACGGCCCGGTCGGTCAGGAATGGGCCGGTAGCGAAGTATCGCCAGGAAGTATCGCATTGATACCACCCGCCGTTCAATTAGCACGGCGTATTGTTCAACCATGGCGCCAGGACTAAGTCCGCTCCTCTCGGAGATTGAGCGCTTACTCACCTTTCTGAACACCAGAGGCTCAATCAACGCTTGAGGCACACGACAAGTCAATCTCGCACGTACACAAGGCTTTTCTCATCAATTCGACCTCCTCAATGATATACACCTGTCCTAGTGAAAGTCAGTGGACGACATGGTGTAGTATTGTTCCGCTCACCCGCACCATTCCCGCCTTTGTCACCTCCTTGATCTTCTGCTGTAGCTCGCACCCGCGAAATCCGCCAAGGCAAAGATAGAGTGGTCGCCTATGAAGTCAACTGAGATCCAACTGCCTCCGACAAGGTATAAAGCACGTCTTACCTTGTCTAACACCAAACTTCCCTCCACCACACCTTTCAAGCGGTATGTCAGCCACCTCGCAAATTCGTCAGTCCCTCAACCCCATCCGCGTCCGCGGCCACATCCGTCCCCGCGAGAGCATGCACACAGCTCACTCCCCCGCATCATCTACATTTACTGCGCCCACCCCCACAGAGTTCTGTACCTCCTATTTCTTCAGCGGGCCATCGCGACCGTTCGATATCTCCGACTCGCCCGTCGCAGCCGCGCCCCCGCGACACACCACGACGACGAACTCGAGCCCCGCGGTGCAGCCCCCAAGGTCGGGGCCGACACCGATCTTGTTCGACGGGCCCTCGCGCCCGCGGCACTTGATCCCGGTGGCGCAGATGTACCTAGACGATATCAAGGCGGGCAGGAAGTCGAAGTCGAAGTCGGAGTCGAAGACGTAGGCTGGGGAACACTTCAGACGGCAATCAATTGTTTTGAAAGCATGGTATGTCGTCCTCGCTGTCCCACATCGGCACACGCTCACATCTTCTGCAGAGGCTGCAGAGCAGCCACCCTGGCAGTTCAGACGAGCGTCATGAACAATGCACGGGGCCTTTGAAGTACCACCTATGCCAAGACAGTCAGAAAGGAAAGAAGGCACTACGCAGAACGCACCTAGATGACCCTGACTCCTGGCTTTCACATTGTCGTCCTCCCGGGTTCGCGACGACCTACGCAGAGTACAGCCTCCCAGAGTGAAGTTCGATTAGTTAAAGCCTTCGATCCTCCCTGTAACAATTTCAAAATGTTGTACAAATAATGTATTATAGCACATTTGCATCCCAGGTGACCTACGATGAAAACATTATCATAACGGCGACAGAAAGCAGATCGAAGCGGCGCGCCGTCCAAGATCGCTACTTGGGGATGAACCAGTGCGTGAGTGCTATCGGCTTCCTCCTCTCCAACTTGGCGATCACTCCAAAAGACTCGTCTACGCCCTATCAGGACATCAGTCACGGGAGGAGAAGAAACGCCAATAAACGCACCCTCCACATACGAGTGTCAGTCACAAGCAATCTGATATTGGTCGCCTCCATGACGTCCTCTACGGTGTCTTTTGAGAGGTTCAGCCGCGGATTGCTCGCCGTCATATGCTTGTCCGTCCCCATGTCAATCAGCGTGCGCAGGCTGTCCGAGAGGGAGAGTGCGTCGATGAAGGGTTCCTACGCAAATCTAAGCTTCGCGGATACAAGAACCATCGATGTAGACACTTACAATTTCCTTCACGGGCACCCCCACCCCCAACTTTTCCAGCTCCCCGCACCTCTCGCAAATTGTCCTGAGCGACTCCAGACTCAACCTGCAGCGCACAAAGAACAGGTTCCGCAGCGTGCTCTCGTGCGCGTCTAACAGCGTTTTGACGAAATTGTCGGAGACAAGAGTGCGTTCGGACAGCTTGAGCGTGACCGAGCTGAGGGGGCACGACCATTCCGCTGTCTTCTGGAAGAGCGTCGTCCAGAGAGAGGGCGTGCTCGGTGGACCTGGCATAGAACTATGCGTATCTAGTGACAGGTGCCGGAGGTACGGCAGCGTGCCAAGGTCGTCAGGGAGGGGACGGGGGTTTTCCTGAGGAGGCAATGTCAAACTGACGGATACATAGGAAGACCGAGCGACTTGCCCAGGTAGTCATTGACAGACTTTCTAGCTTGGGAGAGAATACTGTTGCAAGTTTAAGGACGGCTACATGGTCCGTCTTTCCGCAACCTATGACATGTAGGCCGGTGAGGTTGGGGAGATTGCAGAGAGCCTGTCGCAGAACGAGCTCGTTCAAGTCGCTCGCCATCTGCAAAATAAGACATAACTAAGATAATCCAACTGAGCATGGATGATGAGCGCTCACATAAAGCGTCAGGCTCGTCAGACTAGGCGAAAGTGTTCTTGTCCAGGTGGGGAGCACATCTACTAAGTTCCACGACGCATAGTCTAGCGTTAAGTTATGTAGTCCTTTTATCTCGATGAGTTTGGCGGACTGGTCGGTTGTGAGGTTCGCGTAGATGCGGAGGTCTCGAAGGCGCTGCTTGCCTTGCAAGGCCGGGAGAAATGGGGGCAACGCGTCGATGGTGAGCGTGAACGATGTCAAGTTGCTCGCAGCGCTGATTACTTGTGTGCAGTCTCTGACAAATTCGGGGTGGTAGCTCGAGCTTGATCGGGCAGTAGGTATTCTGCGGATATCTGATCGAACGTCACTCATGGCCTTCCTCGAGGTCATTGAACGCGTGCTCACCGATATGCCGAACATGTATAGCAAAGTCTGGATGTGCCATAACCGCGCCAAATGGAGACTGCACCTATCATATCCCCTCCTCAGACATATTCGCAGCTCCGGCAGGTCAGTGAACGCGTACTTGCGGGTATTTCTTCGACTGGCTGAGTCGGAAACCCAATGTATTGTACAACCTCGGGATCACCCCTGCAAAGAACGACCGGCTGACCAGTGCAACAGAGACGAGATCATTGCCAGACAAAAACGCGAATATAAGTTCCAAGACGTCGAGGTTCAGGTTGTCTGCAGACACCATAGAGTTGGCAGAATAAGAGCAAGCTTCAAGCTATGAGGCAATATGTGTGTCTTTAATATTATCGTTCAGTTGCAGTCCTGAGCTCAGACCTTAGCGGTTCGAACAGAGATTTGTCGAAGGCACCGGAGCAAATGTCGACGGGTTCGCGAAAGCAGAGGGTGGCCACATCGTCCCGATTAGGCGATATACAATATATTTGCTGTTATTTGCCATCTGTGTGGCGCTTCATCGTGGATCAACCTGGACCAACACTTGACCAATACCATCATTGTTCTCTCGTATATGTCGAACTCGTCGTTTGATCGGAGCTCTCGTTATTTGCTGTATCCCTGTTCTTGTCAGCGCATCTATGGCTCTATTATTGTCGGAAAGCTGGACCGCGTCTCACTCAGACCAAATGAATTCCGCGCAGTATGCATGTGACGAACTCGGAACAAGGCGGGCTCTTTGGATTAGACTTTGAGTTGTCCTAATCTGAAGACGGAGTCAATATCCAACGAGGCCCGGGACTATACGTGTCACGCTAGGACAGCGCGGATGCGTGTAAACTGCGGGATGCACGAGGCCGATATCTGGGGACGTCTCGGAGAATGGTGAGACACCACAGGTCATCCAACTGCCCCGCAAAGCAGCGACTTCCCAGCTTCTACACAGCCTTCACCTTCATGGAAGTGGATATTGGCCCGCTGCTATGATCAGATACCTCAACTGTCTTCAGCAACAGATTCGTCCCGGCTGCTCTATCTTCTATCGCTATTACTGCGTTCCCGGTGCAAAACGGACATTAGACTCTTGGAGATAGACGGCCGTGGTACCTTCTCGCACGCTCCCTATCTCCAGGTTCATCTATGTTTCGACCATGAGGCCTTTATATTAAGTTCAGGTGGGTATCGGTCTGTATCAAAAAGTCATAACACCCTGGCACGTTAGTTGAGGGTGCAAGCGTGCGCCTCCGACACGAGGTTGCCCGTGGCTGCTAGAAAAGCATTCCGAAAAGCTTCCCAGGCACTCTGTTGCTATCGTCTGGACGTCCCCAACCGCCTACGCAATGTCACTCGACGCAACGAGCTCACCGGCTGAGCAGCGCTGCCAACTCGATCTGCTGCCGCAGTACGGCTTCGGGCCAGAGCTCTCCTTCAAGAAACTTGTAGAGCAGAACCCCTTCCTCTTCCGAGTGTATACTCCCCGACCTCTGGGGCCGTTCTTCGATGAGAGCGAGCCGTACTTCCTTGGGGGGTCGTTCACTGAGGAGGCGGATGATTCCATCCCGGATGCCAACATGCGCCCGCGTGCGCAATCCTTGAAGGGGGACACGTTACCCACTTCGTATGCCGACGTGGTGAGGCACCTGGATTGGACTACGAAATCTTCTTCGCCGTTTGTTTCGACGTCTTTCAGCTTTGCGTGGGCGGTATGGGACGCGTGCAGGCGGTACAAACTTGGTGTCAAGCACGATGTGCATATCGCTGTCATAGATGCCAAAGTACTGGTCGACCGAGCCGTTACAGCGGTCGAGCTTCTCAATGAGAGCTCCCAGAAAGAGTAAGCACACCACTCATCGACACGTGCTTTTGAGTCTAACCTGATTATTCTTCAGGCGTCACAGAGATCACTGGAAGTTCCACCGCTTTGCTCAAGAATCTCAGAACGTCCTCGTGTACGGATCTATACCGGGCACAGCAGTACTGTCTTCAACACCGCTCCTATCCGTGCTGGAAGCACTTCCCTCGTACTTCCTTCGGCCTTCGCTAGACTTTCACCAGAAAGATACGAGTGTTATGTCGCGGCTGACGTGGGAGTATGTTCCCAAGAAATCGACGTACCGCCAGTTCTGCAAGGAGATGTCTGAGCATTTCCTCCGGATGGAAGACAGACACCGACTGCGAGACACGACGACCGGGTCGATCCGCCTCGCCCTTCGCTTCCTGCGTGCGCGGTTCCACGAGCGGGTCCTGGACGACTTGGACGCGAGCTGTGTAATGGTGTACCAGCTTGCGCTAGCCATCGCTGCTTGGCCGGGGCAGTGGTGGGTGCGGGAGCACCCCGAGATCCCGGACCTGATACGCTCGTGCGTTGATATTGTCGGCGAGGAGATCCGGGAGGCGAGGAGGGCAAAGGTTGTTGCGGAGGTGGCGAGGTTGCAGAGCATTGTCGACGATCTGGAGTGGCTGGCGAAAGACCATGACTGTGCGTCGACGCAGGTGGGTTCTGAGGACGGGACGGAAGCGGAGCTTCCCTCGTCAAAGCCTGAGGTGGTCCAGATCAAGAATCCGGAGCAGGAGGTCGAGCTGTTGACGATGGGAACAGAGTCGATGCTAGAGCAGTCTGCGCAGGCTCCCGTGCTGATCTCGCATCCGCAGAACGCGGAACCGTCGTCGACGCATGTGCACGATCAAGCGGGCAGTTCAAGTACGACTGAACCTGCGAAACCCGTGGCGTCTGCGTTGAGCAGGGAAGATTCTACGGAGAGCCACGGCTCCCTGGTCGTGACTGCTTCGTCGGCACTTACGGGTTTCCTCTTCGGCACCTTCGCTGCCATTTGCATTCTCGCACCTCCGCGGCGAGAGCTCCTGCACCACATCACATGATCACCAGGCAATGCTGGACAATTACTGGATGATCATTCGCTTGATCGCTGCTGTCATTGTATCTCTCACTCGACTTTCTTCTGGGTAGCGGGGCTGACGTTCTTTTCACGTAATTTATACAAGTTTCACGGTTTCTCGGCGTCTCGCTATGCAACGTATGGCACATGTATCACGACTACCACATGCCACTCCCTATGCACATCACCGCTTGATCACAAGCTCACGCACATATGTCTGTGAAGCCTGGCTCGGTGGTTTTGTGTGCAGACTTCGGAGGACGGCGCATAAATACTGAGGATGATCCTCTCACGGAAAGCAGTGTGTGATGTGTGTGGCTATAACGCGAGATCTGATAGTTTCTGATAGAGATGGCTTACTAGTGCGCGCTTTCCAGAGTCCTTTGCCACCCCTTGGAGCCTAGCTGGTCGCAAGGGTCATGACAGCGGCATGATTTGTATCATTGCTTTGTTTCCTACAGCCAAGATCCTCATCAGTCGGACGTCGGCACAGGGTCATGATCAGGGGGTTTATCCGAAGAATGAAGATTTTACTGTAAATTCGCTGCCTGAAGATCACGAGGCGTACATCAGCACAAGCTAGACTTTCGGGTGTCTCCAAGTCCCACCGCAGGGTTTACGGAACTCGTGGAAGTGTCTCGGTGGTCATTTACAGGCAACGTCCTGCATCTGGACTTCCAACATCCGTCCCAGAGCTGAGTTGATGGTGGGAATCACGTCTCACCGCCTCTGCCAACCATCTTGCCGCTTAGAAGGTTGTGGGCTGAAGACAAAGCCGGCCGCTGCGCGGTCCGTTGTTGGATAGATCCGCTGTTGGCTGGCTTGGATATTCGGATGGGGACGATGCGATAGACGACTAGTGGAATCAGGAGTGTTTGTACCTGTCCACCATTGTTCGCTATGCGCTCATCAAAGGTTGCTTCGTCTAGGATAAAAATAGCTGCACTGTCAGGAAACGATTTCTTATGAGGAGTGCAACCTACTGGTTCGACGAGCTGTCTTTCCTTTTCGCTGGTGACGCGTCTCAATCTCCGCTAGGTATTATGCTGTGCGCTTGGCCAGTCAGGCCTTGACGGCCAGCTGTCAAGGACGAGTTTTCGCTCTTCATGACAAGAGTGGGATACATGCGTTCACTCGTCCAGGAGATGGCTTCGACTGATGGCTCACATGTGACCAAGACGCCATGTATGAAATTCACGGTGATTGCTCTTTCATCCTGACAGCCTGGTTACGTCCTGCTCTGCATACCCTAACTCAGTATGACAGGAAGACTAGCACCGTCTGTCACTTGTTCTGCCGGATCAGAAACGACTTTCTACACGGGTCTCTACCTAGATGCAGTTGGCATCCTCAACAGTCTGTCAGGACCCAAGGACCGAGGTGTCAGGCGCTATCTTCTCTTCCCCGGAACACACGAGCGATGTGTCCTGGCCAACGAAAAGGCAGCACCTGATGGAACTAGGTTTTCCCAGCAATGTTGCACCAGAGACCTAGGTGCGTACCCAGGCAGGTGAGGAAAGGGTATAAATTGGGCTTGCCTGAAAATGCGATCCTCATTCTCGCAACCCCTGCAGGATCGGAATTATCAACTTTCTAGGTCAACATGAAGGCTTTCCTTGCATCTGTGGCTCTGTCTGCAGTGTCGCTCGCTTCGGCGAGGACATTCACCGTCTACAACGCCTGTCCCTTTACGATCTGGTCAGTATGCCACCTGACTTTTGTTCGGGACAGGTCTAAGTATTCTATCCACAGGCCCGCTATGTTCACGGACTTGAACGTAGGAAGTGCTGTGCCAGATTATGCCACTGGGTGGGTGCATTCTCTGTAGACGACCGAAGTCACTAGCTGATTTCACTCTAGATGGGAGGCAGCTGCATACACTTCGGTTTCGTTCTACGTGCCTGATAACTGGCAGGCGGGTCGTATTTGGGTAGGTATCAACGTGGCTACTAGTCCAAGCATCTGACCGTTCATGCCACGCAGGCTCGGCGCGATTGCGACTTCAGCACGAACCCCGGTCCTAACTCGTGTCTCGACGGTGGTTGTAACGGCGGCCTGGAGTGCGATCCTCATACTGGCACCGTACGTTCCGTGAAGTATAATCATGTTATAGTTGGCTTACTTTGATGAAACTCTGTAGGGTGTTCCGCCTGCTACCGTAGCTGAGTGGACTCTCTCAGCCAGCGGAGGCCTAGATTACTACGATAGTACGCTTCTTTCATGGCTTTCCGACGCTCAGGGCACTGAATCCACGATGTTAACTTAGTCTCTCTCGTCGACGGCTATAACCTCCCAGCTCGGATTGATAACAATGTTGGCTGCGGCATACCATCGTGCCCAGTTGACTTGGGTCCCAACTGTATGCCTTGTCTTAGTATATACTCCGATTTATCTAACGTTTGTCTCAGGCCCTAGTCCTCTTCAAGGACCTTACGACTCCACTGGTTTTCCTGTCGGGTGCAAGAGTGCGTGCGATGCCAACCTCGACGGCAACCAGGCCAACTCGCCCAATTGCTGCTCCGGTCAATATGACACCGCGGCGACCTGCCCCCCGTCGGGTGTTGCCTACTATTCCTACTTCAGTACGTTTCTCTGCCTTCATTATGCCTGCTCATTTTGGCTGATTATTTCTCGCAGAGAACAATTGCCCGGACTCCTACGTCTATGCTTACGACGAGAGCAGCGGCACCGCTCTCTGGACCTGCAATTCCGGGTTGGCTGCTGACTACACTCTTACGTTCTGCCCTCCTTCTTGAGCACCGTAGTGAACCAGCGAGCAATTTGATAACAAACATATTGTTAAGCTTGGTAAATCTCTGAGAATGGTGAACTCCCCGAGATGATCGATTAACATCAGTGTCATGACTGTATATGTGTATTCCGTACTTCTGTTAGCCACACAAGATTGTGCATTCAATAAGCTGAGTGTGTCGAAGAGAGAAAGAGAAAGTGCCGGTGAAGCTAAACATAGAGCAAATGGGTGAGCCAAATGTACGAAGGACATCAACCAACGTAGCGCGATGCTGAATACGATCTGAATACGATTTCGTGGTGTCGGTAAAGGCCGTTGCGGGTGCCGCCATGCGGATATGGCGTCAGCCACAACCGGGTGGCAACCAATCGCAAGTAAAGGAGTGAAGTCGGCTACATCGAGGTAGATCACGTGGTCGCCGGTCACCCTATTCAAGCCCCTCTGCCTGCGTCCTTCCGAGTCTGCCCTCTAATTTTTCTCGATATGGCTACCAACGAGTACTCTCAGCCTCCTCTTCATGCAGTCCCAAATCTTACCTTTGGTGGGCCCTTCATTCCTCTGCCGAGGAGGCTACACACAGATACTACGCCCTTCCCTCTCGGCCCTACTTCATTGCTCAGTCAAGTCACGATATCTGGGTCGCGCCTACTGGTATTGAAGCATACAACCAACCCAGACAGTTATGTTTTGTTGGCAAACACCCTCTCCGTGGCGTCTGGGAGGGCATGGTCGATGTTGCCATGCATAACTGGCTGACGGCGCAGAATGTGCAGTATACCAGCCTTGACCCAGTTCGCATCAGGCTAGTTGACGAGCCTTCTCCTCCCATCGTTATTTGGGTTGCAGTCGAGCCTAGCTACCTCTCTGCCGAGCGGGGCATCCAAGTCGCTGTTGGCCTCAGAGATATCCTCTCCAAAGACGGGATCAGTGATGTCCACGTCGAGATACGTGAATCCGTGTTACTTAGCGGCGGACCAGGAACTATATGGTAAATGTTGTCTCAGAGTGGCCGTTGACGTGGTGAAAACAAAGGTACCCGGGTTTGAGTTCAGTCGGTCCTGGGTTGTGGACGGGGTGAAGCTTGTTCGAGGTATCGTCAGGCCCGCGCGACCTAGTAGTTCCGTGAACGCCTTGTGGACCTACTTTGCGACTGCTCAGCGCTCATTTCCCTGGGACCACCGTTGCTCTCTGAGCTGCGCAGCACTTCCAGACTTGATAGGCCATCAGTTCGCTACAGCATCAAGATTGTCTATCACTTCACTCCGAGCATTACGAACGCATGCTATTCTATGCTGGCCATTGATCTGACAAGTAGTCGTGTTTATGGAGAATGCGTTAGACGCGCAGTACCGCGATTGTCTGCTACCAGGACTTACGGACGATACTGGGCATATTGGATGGATAGCCGACAAGGTGATACCTCGGCAATTCAAAGAATATTGATCGTGTTGGAGCGCATGCTCAATGATAGGTCCAGGTCCGATGGTTTGGTAGCGGGGGCAACTGCTCGCTTACTTCTTAGCACCCATCAGCGGCTGATCCACCTCTAGCGGTCAATAGGAGCACTATTGAATAGCCAAACACAGCTCCTGGATGCAAAGTATATGGGGAGTTTGACGGCATCATTGCTCTAGGAAGAGTGCGGCCTTGGTCGCGGTGGTGGTGGCGAATGGTATAGAGAAAGTACGATCGGGTAACGCTGTATCTATACCGCGCTCTGAGTCTCTGGCTTTATCAGTCCATATGCTTCCTATGGCCGATACGTCCACGTTCGGCTCGCAAGAGGACTGCGATATTGTACATGTAGACAGGTCATTTGATGCATACTCCATATCAAGCGAAAAGCCGAGACGGCCGTTGATGCAGACGAGTTGAATCACTCTTACGTGCAGTGCAGCAACTATCTCGTCCAGCACGCAGTTGTAAGACAAAAATTCTAGCTTTTCCCTGGCCTGAATACGTCAAAGTGAAACCTCACTTGACCACGGCCCACATTTTATCCAGCCGCCACATGCGCTTGCTGCTCGCGTCATGTGGCCTCGGGCGTTGCTGCGAGAGCAACTACAGTACTGCTATGTTCCAGGTATATCCCGAGGATGCTCTGCCATACGGCACCAAATCAGCAGAATGCCCGATATGACATCAGCATCGGCGGGTCACAATCAATGCCTTGGCGAGACTATACATCACAACTGCGTCCGGCGACCACTGCACGGCATGGCACACCCTGTGGGTGACTACCATTCGTCCAGGGGGATCAAAGACCCCCCATGCCACCTTCTGAAAGAGCAGAGGCCGAACTGAGCCATGAGCTAGAGGCGGATGATCGCCCTGACATGCATGGCTCACCTCCTCCATGGGACCTGAACGTGTGGCCTCTGAGGCTGGTCGTGACCTCAGCAGTCCGACCAGGAAACGTATAAATACTGACCGCGCACAAACCTCCACCTCATCCGAGAACCCCCTGGTCGTGAAGCAAACAGCTCCAGCTAACGCACTCACCATGAAGGCCTTCATCGTCTCCGCTGCTCTCTCCACCCTTGCCGCCGTCTCGGCGCGTACCTTCACGGTCTACAATGCCTGCCCCTTCACCATCTGGCCCGCCATGTTCACCGACTTGAACGCTGGCAGCGCCGTCCCCAGCTACCAGACTGGGTGAGCATAACCGCGTTCTGTGGTCCCGGGCCAATCTGATCATTCGTCCAACAGATGGGAGGCCGCTTCGTACACCAGTGTCTCGTTCACCGTCCCCGACAACTGGAAGGCCGGACGTATCTGGGTATGTCCGTCAGTCTGGCCTTCATCGGTGTTATGCTCATTTTGTTTTCCTAGGCTCGCCGCAACTGCGACTTCAGCTCCAACCCTGGCCCTAACTCCTGCCTTGACGGTGGCTGCAACGGTGGCCTGCTGTGCGACGCCCACACCGGTACTGTGAGTATATTGTATGCAGCTAGCCTACGGGCATGTCACTCACTTTTCCACAATAGGGTGTTCCCCCCGCGACAGTCGCCGAGTGGACCCTCGAGGGCGATGGCAACCGTGATTACTACGATAGTAAGCAGGAACTCTAGCCATTCGACTTTTCGTCATGCTTATTGAACTATCTCTTCAAAGTCTCTCTTGTTGACGGGTACAACTTGCCTGCCCGTATCACCAACACCGCCGGATGCCCTGTCGCCGACTGCCCTGTTGACCTTGGACCTAACTGTCAGTACTTCTGCCCACTTCGCAAAGACGATGACCTAACCTGCATACCACAGGCCCCTCTGCCCTGAAGGGCCCATATGACTCCAGCGGCTTCCCCGTCGGCTGCCGCAGCGCCTGCCAGGCCAACCTCGACGGCAACCAGGGCAACTCTGCTAACTGCTGTTCTGGCTCGCACAACACCGCCGCGACTTGCCCTCCCTCCGGTGTCCAGTACTACGACTACTTCAGTACGTACCTTCCTAGCTTCAGGGCAAAGCAAGTCGGCTAACGTGAGTTCCCCCACCACAGAGAGCAGCTGCCCCAACTCCTACGTCTATGCTTACGACGAGAGCTCCGGCACCGCCCTCTGGACTTGCGACTCCGGCTTACGGGCCGACTACACGCTCACTTTCTGCCCTTAAGGAGACTGCAGCTTTCCTTGATGGGTGGTGGAGCGGAGGGTCGATATTATTTATGATTCGAACGATGCCTGGCATGTTTCATTCCCTGGGTCTGTGGATGGTCACGAAATTTGTAGGGAGTAATGGAATGTAATGCGAGTGTATTTGATGGCAAAAGACAACTTAGCGATCGATGTAATCCTGAGAGGGAGAAGCCGTACCGGAGACCGAAGGCATAAGACACGGGATCAGACAAGCCAGTAGTCAAATGTTATCAATAGGACTGACCAGTTACAGACGTCCAACAGGATCAGTCGGGAGTGGATCAGCTGGTCCAATCTCCCTCACAATATAGTAGCTGAAGAACAGGACCTTGAATGATAGCGCAAGACCGGCATGGAGCCCTGCCACAATAATAACCACAAGACGCACGGCCTTTGCCTCAGCCTAAGACAGAGACAGGATGTGAGGGCTAGCCAAGTAGTGGACACGATGACATACCGAGGCTAGGATGG
The DNA here is from genome assembly GCA_004369045.1 of Heliocybe sulcata. Classification (NCBI taxonomy): domain Eukaryota; kingdom Fungi; phylum Basidiomycota; class Agaricomycetes; order Gloeophyllales; family Gloeophyllaceae; genus Heliocybe; species Heliocybe sulcata. The sequence continues at coordinate 611,309 of ML213508.1, read as the reverse complement.
GATATACGTTCGCTACAAGGAAGTATCCAGAGAGGCCAAACGCGGCGCCTACTAGTACCCAGCGGACTATTGGAATTGGAACAACGCATAGGATCTGAACCAGAGCGTCAAATAACTGTACCACTAGATGTATTGAAACACTCACGGATACTGGTATCCAGACAAACTGGCCATAACCCCATACGGCAATTGCCTCAACAACACTCCATTCTCCCACTCCCAGATATCTCAGTGCAAGCCATAGAAGCACTGGCACGGCCAGCCCGTAAGCATACACCAGCGATACGGCTATACTTAGCAAGCCAAAGTTATAGTCGACCGGTTCGTTGGAGTCGGAGAGGTATGCTGAGATGGAAGAAGCAAGTGATGAGGAAAGGAAAAGGGTGAATATGAGGGTGGTGAGAGTCCAGAATGGGCCGTAGAGATCCGCAGCTGGGGTTAGGTGCGTCGAAAGGTATGAGGAGGAAGTTGGTAACAGGGTAGTGTAGCAGCGTTTCAGAACCTAAAATATTGCCCATTGTCTTCGTCTCAACAGCGCTTCCAGGGAATGAATGAAAACATACAGTTTTGGTGTCGACATCGAAGAACGGCTGGTAATACTCTACCGCCCAGAAACCTGCTGGGCCCCCCGACGTAGCTTGGGAACCCCTTCCGTTCTGTTGCACTGGAGCGCTTTGGTCACCAAGGAATGCTATAAGATATCCCAGTCAGCACTTGACATCTATACTGGGCATCTCTGATACAACATACATTTGAACTGTAGCCCTTCTTGCCCTTCTTCGAAACGCTGTCAATACAGGTGAACTAAGGATCCCAATACATGCCGTGTAATACACTCACATCATCAGATTCGACCGAGACATATGCCATATCGATACCGGGAGCAGCTGCGAGGTGGGTGTTAAACGTTAAAGTATTGGTTGGCTGTCGGCGCAGGTGCCAGGCGCGTCTGTGGCAATGACGGTCAACAGTTTAATAGCCGGGTGCACTTAGTGACACTCAGAAAGGCAATTACCGACGGTTGTATACCGACGGTTGTATGGAGACCGTTATACCTTCAGTCCTTCCAGGACCCATATACCCCCGGGTAAGTCTCTTATACCTGTCGCATAAAAGCTCGTTTCTCAGGGTGCATTTTAACTGGTCCATATTCCAAATCGCGTCCTGCAGTGCTCTATGCCGCACAGATCCGAAGGTTGAAAGGATCGGCAAGCAAAGAGGCCCTTTGTTCGTGAAAGCATATATTGAAGATGGTCTCGGGAAAGGACGAGACTCCTTTCGAGCTTCCGAACGTCCAGCGCTCCCCGCGAAAACGCGTCCGGACGCGTAGTACGATGAGCCAATCTATCGACTCTCCTTCAGACCCGGAAGGCCCATGGATCGCTATAGAGCCACCGACGCGTCCACCATACTCGCCACAAGATCCCTGTAAGCCATTTGCATGCTAGATAAAGCGCTTCTGATCCATAAATATTCTACCGCGTTTTACAGCCGCTCCACAGGATCCTGCCGCGTCTCCGGTTAACCCTCCCTCTTTCGCAGACGCGCAGTTCGACATCGTTCTTAGACGCCAACGTACTAGACCACGTGAAGGTGGTGGCATGAAGCTTACCACCATTCCTTCCCGTTTCCTTAATTTATCGAACGCTTTTGAGTTCGCTGGTTGGGGAACCGTGTCTACTATCTTCCTCACTCGCAACGATATTCTATATGGAGAAGAGGTCTTGCAAAAGAGTCGCAGAAGCAAAGTTTTAGGACAGTTCACCGCAAGTGCGTTGGCTGGTAACGACGTCTTGGGTAGTGTTTTCTACACTTTACCTGCCATAGTCGCAGTATCCGGGGTTTAGTGCGTTCAGTTTCCACTTGCTAAGACAGGACGACCCATAACCCATCCGTATGTTTAGCTCTCCGATATCACTCATGATTGCTGCCTTAATGCTCTTCCTCTGGCGACCTATAATGGAAGAGCTTGGATCTGCACTGCCGATTAGCGGTGCCCCTTATACCTATCTGTGAGTTCACATGCTTACCTAGCAGCAGGATTATGCCCAGCTGACACTGCTGCTTCCACCAGCCTTAACGTAACATCGAAGTCACTCGCCTTGATTGGAGCAGCAATCCTACTCCTTGACTTCTCTTCCACCGCAGTCGTCTCCGCGGCCACAGCCGCATCGTACCTTGCAGGCGAAGTTACTCTACCATTTCCAGCCTTTGTGGGAGCAATACTGGTCCTAGTAATATTCACGGCGGTAAGCCTGAGTGGCATGAAAGACAGTGCAAGAGTAGCTTTTGCTGTTCTGTCATTACACGTTCGTTCCTGACTCAACAACCCAGTCTTCGCTTGCGGCTGACTAGTCCAACTGCAGGTAATCACATTGCTGGTGGTTTGGATAGCATCAGCAGTCTCGTGGGGGCGTAACGGTTCCCAGCTGCTTAAGGATAACTGGGCTGCAGGGCAGGCTTCGTCGTCAGCCAGCCTAGTGCACCAGGTATTCAATGGTATATGCATCGGTATGCTCGGGTTGACTGGGTTTGAATGTAGGAGCATGAGCTGGTACTCCGGATGGGACTAACGGTATATCCTTGGCAGGCACCCCAGCATATATCGCTAGCATCAAGTCTGGAAGATATCCGCTCGTCTTGCGTAACCTCCATATATGCGCTATATTTTTGAGCTCCGTGACTATGGTCTTCCTGCTCGCAATTGTTCCCCTCGATACGATCAGGAGTGACGCGAACGTGTTGAGCGACCTTGCAGAAAAGGTTTGCTTTTGTCCCACATCAATCTTTATGTCTTAACTGAGACTGGGGACATGGCAGGCAGCTGGGAAGTGGTTGCGCGTGTGGACAGTCATAGACGCGATTGTCGTTCTCTGCGGCGGCGTCCTTACAGGTAGGCAAAGTCCCTTCTTCTGCTCAGCTCACTTCTTACAGATCGTTTTTCTAGGCATAATGAGCGCATGCGAGTTAATCGAGCGCCTGGCACACGACCGCGTCTTACCGAAGTCGTTCCTCAAGACCATGCCCGGGACAGGTTCTCCGTATGTCGCCGTCCTCGCTTTCGTCGCCTTTAGTGGGGCATTGTATGCGAGTGCTGGAGCCAGTCTGGTCATTGTATCGAAGATGTGAGTGACTGGGTGTATAACTTTAGTGCTACGGTGTTGCCCTAACCAATAATCAGGTTTTCTTTGGTGTGGCTGAGCACCATGACGCTTTTTCCACTCACTGTGCTGCTCCTGAAGTTCAATAGGGGACGACTGCCGAGAGAGCCGAAGACGACATTGAGCGTGATACTTGTTACATTGGCTATATGCGGCGCCGTCTTTGGCGGGAATGTCGCCATTGACCCCACAACGCTTGGGTAAGTTGTCATCACCTAGACGTAAATTCATATTGCAACTTCTCTAGGTATTTTGCCGCCTACCTCGTGGCCATAGTTTCGTTGTTTTATGCAACCCAGAATAAAGGCCGTTTTGTGCGACTGATGTACTGGGCGTATGACCAGAACGTGGTCCTCCACACTTGGTCGTGGACAAGAGACTGGGCGGAACGCTTGACCGGCGTGATGGCGCGGATGCGACGGCAGCCTGTCTGCGTCCTTTGTAAGACTGATGAGGTTGGTTCCGAGCCAATGATAGTCGTCAATCCATGGAAGGAAGCTCATGAATGCGTTAGATAAATCATCTCTTCCAGATGGTGCTGTACGTGCGACAGAACGAAGAGACGAGCAATCTGAAGTTGGTGCACTTCTACGATGACGAGGACGGTATACCGAGTGAGATGGAGGCGAACTGGAAGAGTGAGTATCCTGCATATCTTCACGCCGCCAGAGAGTAACAAGTTAAGTGTCCTCACAGTCCTCGATGAGGCATTTCCCGAGATGACTGTGGACCTGGTTCGTCGCTTCTACGTATAAGGATGTTCCGGGATTTGACCACTCGCCGCTGCAGATCTTCGTCAAAGCACACTTCAATCCCGCAAACGTTGCTGCCATCGCTCACCGACTGGACATACCACCTTCGCTAATGTTCATGAGCTGTCCTGGCTCGGACTTCCCGCATTCCGTTGCAGACTTTGGAACTAGGATCATTTCGCTGTAATCATTCCATATCATCATGACTTCACGACCTCGTACGACATATTAGAGATCCCTTGGCGTTTTCTGTAGCATAAGATCGTATTATGTATTGTATCGTGGTTTGTAAATATTATTAGACGTTACTGTTGCCGAATGCAGACTTGCTACAACTGTCAGGTCGCAAGGATGCCTTCCGACTAACCTGGAAGGAAGCAAGAGACGTATACGAAGCTATCACGTATCTATCGAAAACAAGGGCATACGCAGATTAGGAAGAGCGCTACATCATGTCAGATGGATCCACGAGAACGTGAGCTTCTAGACAGGATGTAACATTACTACCTCTTGCATCCTTGGTCAATGCTTGGGGACATGATCCCAGCACGCCTGCAGTTTTCCGAGGCACTTGGTCTATCGTCACTCAGAGAGGCGAGTTCCTGGCTAAGGGGTTCGAGGTAGCTTTGGGCCATTTACCATACTGCGCGGCTATACAATAGTGATCATCACGCCACCTGCCATCAACATACGGGCTTGGACCTCGATATGGCCATAAATGTTGCATTTTCTCCGCCTGGACACTAATCGTCCCTTCAGAGACCATCAGTTCTCGATCACAAAGTACTGTCCCTCTCTTCACGTACCTACAACACCGCCTCCCTCACCCTCGTCACCTCCTCCGCCCGTCTCTTCACAATTCCCTCCACCTCTTCCCCCCACACCTCTGCAGGCCTCTTCCCCAAATCCCAGCACTCCCTTACATGGTGCTCCGCTTCCTTCCCCTCCATTACCACCACATTCGTGGTGCTCACGGGCTCCTGCGGGTCCCATCGCACCAACACCGCTTTAGTCGGCACCGGGTGCGGCGGGATGAGTGAGCGCCCGAGGTAGACGTCTTCAAAGACGAGGGCAACGTCGTCTTCATCGATTGGGATACGGCTAGGAGAATGTGAGCCAAAACAGGATGAGGAATGCGATTAGGCTTACTTGAGCTGTTCGTTGGCGAGGCGCGATTCACGGGTCAACAGTTCTCTCCAAAGCCGTTCGTACAATTTGCGCCTGTTCTTTATTGGAAGAGGATTGGCGATTGGTTTCCCCGCTAGATCACATATGATATATGTCGCTATATGAAGACCGAATATTGAAGGTAATGGTCCTAAAACAACAATTAGCCTTGCGAAACCGCGTATGGGTGCCTACTGACCGATAACGGGTAATATCCGCACTCTAAAGTCATCAAACACATTGAGCTCTTTTACGTCGCCCTTCTGGAACTCCTCCTCTGGTAGCGGCAGGAGCTTCACGTCTCCCGGTACTTCTGTCGAGTAGACCACCGGGATGCCTGTAATGTACTTGCTATTTAGATCAACTCGAACCTTCAGAATGAGGGAGACTCGCCGCCGTTGACGCCTAGTACCCTGAGTCGCCGGCGGACAGAGCGAGCGAGAGGGTCGTAGATCGTGTACGAGATGTCTGATATTTGAATTCGGGTCGGGTCGGATTTTGCACCAGCTCCCATAGAGGAGAAGACCTGCAGGCAAGATGTGAACCACTGTCTCAGCAACAGGGCAGATAAACTAGAGTACTGCAACGTACCTTGATACTGTTCGAATGGCAATAATGCAATAGATCCACCTTTGTTGTAATGTTGTCTATGGCATCTGTCCTCCAAATGTTCAAGTTCACGCTGCGAACGATCTCCTAATTTTTATGTTAGAACATACCTATAACCCAGTCTACGCCCTCTAGCAATCTGCTACCCTCTTCCTTCCTCCAAATGTCCACACACGCCTCCACTTCAATCCATTTACATATCTGCTTGAGCGTCCGCTCGATGCACTTTACTTTGGGCGTGCCGACATCCGCGAGTACAGCAGTCGCGTGTCGGTTTAGCGAGGACAAGGTGACATAGTCAAAGTCGACTAGCCGGATTTTGGAGACACCGCTATGGTCATAACCGAGCCTTCAGTTTGATGAATTGAACAGAACATCGAGATACACACTTACGATCGTGCAAGCATGACTGCCGCCCAACTGCCTACCCCTCCGCACCCGACAATGACCACACTTCCTCCCCTAACCTTCGCCATCCCTTCCTCCCCGAAGAACGCGTAGTTCCTCGCGAGCTGCTCCCTCACGAGCTCATCATCGTAGGAAGCGCTTCCATCGAGTGCAGCCCAATCATTCTCTCTCCGACCTGGTTCTGGCGACGCTCGTCTGCTCACTTTCGAGCTTATGTCTTCTTTCGGCTCATGCGTGGCCAGCGACCGTCGCACATCTTCGTCAAGTAGACGGCGCGCTCGCTGTCTACGGTAGGAGTCGTATGCTGTGAAAAGCGACGCGGTGACAAGAGAGGTCGTTAAAGCAGTAAGAACGAGATGTATCCTGTGAGACGAGAAATCGATTGGACCCATGTCGACGACCCAGAGTGAAGGTCCTCAAAGAGAAGAGGAGACAAGAAAAGATACACTGACGCCATTGATGCAGTATCTAAACAAAAGTTAATTTAGGAAGGCTGATTACTGCAGACCGACACGCCACAACGAGTTGCTCTCCTGTCCTCCTCCTCTGTGCTACTTATTCCTTGTTCTAAGCCAGAATATTTTCTCATGACCTTTTACCCTAGCTGCGTGCCTTTTAGGATGGCATGTTGTTTACACACTTGGGAGCAGCTCATAACACGGCGCCTGGGATCCTCATGCTGAGCAATTCGACCCATAATCGCTTCCGCGATGGGCTCGCAGTAAATCATCAGCATACGACTCTCGCAAGCGGAGAGCAGTATTACGCCCTCCAGCGGGGAACCTCCTCGTCATCAAATGCCGGTCCGAGGCCTCAAGCGCAGTTAGTGAACAAATGCAGGGTCACGGCCGTGAAGTTACGTGTTTCTTGCAGGTTACTTATGAAGATAGGAATTCCGCATACAACAAGAACGGCTCTGGATGGTGCTATACCGGCTGGATCTACCCCGCACCAAAGCAGCACATTTTCCTCGCCACTAGACAGCAATGGTCAGAGCCACTTTAGGGCAGTATCTGCGAAACCGCTCCGGGAATCCTGCATAGAGGACGACTTTCGCGGACCACATTCTTTTAAGATTTGCATCATCTCCGAGACCGTGGGACAGGGTGCTGCATAGTTGAATGTGTTCATCACGGCTTTCTGCTCGACTATTGACTCCTCAACTGCTTATAATGCGCTTTGGCTCTACCTAGGATGGGTCTTTCCCCCGAACACGCGTTTCTTGCGCTCCCATTTCTTACGAAGAGGCTTTCCCGTTCCGAAATCACGGACCGGGCTGTGTCAACCTGCTCCTCAGTGAGATATTCTATGCGCCAGCACAGTGGATCAAGCTCCCGACATCGGCCCGGATGTGCACTCCAGACAAGTTGCACCTTCAGGATAGATATTGCCTTCCTGCGATCCACCGAAAGACATGTCAAACGGGTGTCTATGTCCCGACCTGCTGGTCAGCTCTCCCCGGGCTACGTCTACCTGGACCGCTCTGCTGGACGCTTTCGGGGACGCGGTGACCTTCCAGATAAATTACTTGCAGTGGTGTGGGACTGATAAAATAGTCAAGATATCCGTCCACCAGTACAAGCAGGATCGCTCCAGATTCTATCTTGTACGACTAGCCACGCTGAACCGACATAGTACAGCCTCCAAGCTCATTGCCTATATCGGAGAGGGCAAAAGCAGATCCGCTCCAGGCTCCTACTTCCGCTACGTGTCTCCTATGGCCTTCTGCACTACTGCCGATCGCCTTAACAGACTCTGTGTCCATCGTCAGCACCTCACCATGAGTGTGTGGTGAACGTGGGTAAGTTGTGGCTCTTCCATTGCATTCTACGTGTATAAAGGCCAAACGCGCGCGATCTGTTCCTCCAAGGCTGCCTCGGTTCTCCTTCCTGGAGACTCTCCCAATAGTGTCTCAAGATGGAGGCTGCACAAGTGAACTGGATCTACGCACGCCCGGTGTTATTCAGCATCGCTATCGGGATTCTGTCCCACCATCTTCTTTTCATCCGAGGCGAATGGGACCGCTACGTGGCCCGTCTATTCCACGCGTCCATCTGTGTTCCGGGTCTGATCTATATCGTCCTTCTGGTGCTGAGCTCCCAACCGGCTTTGGGCTGTCTTAATACCACCTTCATTCTCAACAGCGGCTACTATGTCGGATTATTCAGCTCCATGCTGGCGTACCGAGCCTTCTTCCATCGCCTTCGTACCTTTCCCGGTCCATTCGGTGCTCGCCTTACCAGCTTTTGGTCCTTACAGAAGCAGGCTCCGGATATGAAATGGTACAAGCACGTACAGAGCCTTCATGCCGAGTACGGGGACTTCGTTCGGATTCGTCAGTGAAATTCTTCGCACTTGTCTCTCTGCCTTATCGCTTCTATATAGGACCTCGAGAGCTTTCGATAGCTCACCCGGACGCCGTGCAAGCTATACATAGTTACAATTCACCGTGCTCGAAGGGACCTTACTATGATCTCTATTATCCGCGTACGTCTTTGCAGTTGCTGAGGGATAAGGCTGCGCATTCTCGACGTCGGAAAATGTGGGATCGCGGACTTGGTGATAGAGGTGAGACCTGATACTGCCGATATGTTCTAGTTCACTCAGTCATTGCATCACTTTAGCCCTCAGAGACTATGAGCCCCGCGTGCTCAACCACTGCTTCGAACTTCTCCACCTGCTCAAGTCTCGTAGCTCTCTCGCTCAAGTTGTTGACTTGACACCCTATCTCAGCAATTGGGGCTTTGACGTTATCGGTGATCTTGCAGTCGGGCAACAGTTCAATATGCTGAAGAGCGGCGGAACTGCACAGCATGTGCTGGCAAACATGTCGGACGCCAAATTCTTCCAAGTGCTGCTGGTGACGGCGCCGTGGTTGTTTACTCTCTTGGCAAGGACGGTCCCATACGCCAAGAGGAAAAGAGAGAGATGGATACAGTGGTGTCAAGCCATATTTCTCGAGCGAAAAGAAGTACGTTTACGCGGCTCTAGATCTTGTATCAATCCGTGTGCTTACTGTTGTCCAGCACAAGTCAGGATCTAGCGACATGTTCTCTCATCTTGTGGATGCGGACTCGCAGAAGTCCACAGGTCCTCAGCTCGATTTTGGCTCCCTGGTATATGACACGGAGCTGGCCATCTTTGCTGGCAGCGAGACCAGCTCGGGCGCTCTCGGTGGCGCGGTCTTCCTGCTCGCCACGCACCCGAACATTCTCACTGAGCTTTACGAAGAGCTGCATGACGTTGATCTGCAGATGCTGAGCCAGAAATCTTTAGTTCGACGGCCAATGCTGGATGGAGTAATCAACGAAGCACTGCGACTGTTCCCGCCAGTACCCAGCGGCCTCTGCAGGCTGACCCCGCCTGAGGGTGCGGTGATTGCAGGGCAGTGGATCCCAGGAGATGTCATTGTGTCTACCCCGACGTATACGCTCGCACGGGGTACGTGAATTGAGTCCAGTTTTTCCGGGAATATGTCTTAATGCGTGCGTTGGCGTCAGATACAAGATGCTTCTCGAAGCCGGACGATTTTCTACCAGAGCGCTGGTCTTCTCGGCCAGATCTCATCCTCAGAAAGGACGCATTTGTGCCATTCTCCGCAGGTATGGCCCATACTCTCATCGCCTGCCTGCGTATCTTACGATCTATTCTAGGCACCTACAGTTGCGCGGGAAAGCAGCTTGCTATGCTGGAGCTACGTCTCATGCTCGCTCTACTTGTGAAGACGTTCGATATTAGGATGGGCGGTGAAGAGGCGGTCAAGCTATTCTCGGAGTGTCCAGGTCCTCGAGATGCGTTCACCATGGATATGCCACCGCTGAGGGTCCTTCTAAGTCCGAGGTAGACGCTATCTAGCTTGTTGTGGAGACGTATGTGATCTTGTGGTTCGCCAACCAGCGAAATTGCGAGCACCTGCTTGATCACCTGTCACAGGTTGACCTGTTGCGCAGCCGGACTCCCAAGAACCTCTCATTAACTGCGCCCCTTGATCGAGGCATTATAACAGACGATGATCAGTGAAGGGGGGAAAGCGCCATGCCCTAGGGCTTATCTACAAGCTTGTTGGGCGAAGAGCGGGCTTGCCTATCTCATAGGTCGATGATCATACGCGACCAGGATTGCGGCCAGCCTTTAGTACGTCGTGAATTCACTAACTTTGAGTTATTTTCAGTCGCACTTAGGACGATATACGCCGTCGAGAACAAGCCAACCGTTCTGCCTCACTTTCCTAATGGAAGCCATGCATGCATACCTAAACGTGCTGACGGCGTCTCCGTTGCTCGCAGCATCCACTCTAGGTATCCTCTCACACTGGCTATTATTCGTCCGAGGCGAGTGGAACCGCTATGTGACTCAATTGTTTTGGACCTCTATTTCCCTACCAGCTCTGGTGTACCTATCGCTCCTGGTTATCAGCGGCCAGTCCTGGTTAACAGGCATTCACGTTACCTTGAAGTTGTGCCTGGGTTACTATGCAGGACTCTTCGCCTCGATGCTGCTGTATCGTGCCTTCTTCCATCCTATCAGGTCTTTCCCTGGTCCGTTCGCGGCAAGATTAACTGCGTTTTGGTCACTTAAAAAGCAAATCCCGGTCCTGCATTGGTATAAGAACATTCACGAGCTCCATCATCAGTACGGAGACTTTGTTCGAATTCGTAGGCGATCTGCCCCTCCTTGTCTGTCTTCCATCAGATTGACTCGATGAATCCTTCATCTAGGCCCCCGCGAGCTTTCGATATCGCATCCCGACGCCGTCCAAGCTATACACGGCCCTGATACGCCCTGTTCGAAGAGCGCTATGTACGACGTGTACTATCCACATGCATCAATGCACTTGGCGAGGGATAAAGCGCTGCATGCTAGGCGCAGAAGAATCTGGGATCGCGGGCTTGGCGATAGAGGTACCAATTGGATACCTAAGTTGAAAATTGAATTCCATCTAACATGTCACGGACAGCTTTAAGAGACTACGAACCGCGGGTACTCAACCACTGCCATCACCTGGTATCCCTTCTCGCCTCTCGCTGCTCTTCGACGTCGGCCCTTGATGTCACGCCTTACTTTAAGAATTGGGGACTCGATATCATTGGTGATCTCGGGTTTGGAAAGCAGTTTGGCATGCTCGACAGCGATGGCACGTCGCAGCAGGCGCTGTATAGGCTGAGCAAGGCCAAGGCATTCCAGGTGCTTTTCTCGACTGTACCATGGTTGTTCACGCTCCTGGGACAAACCGTTCCATTCGTAAGGTCAGAGAGGAAGAAGTGGGACCAGTACTGTTTGAGCATGCTGATGGACAAGCAACAGGTGCGCCCAGAGCTTTCTACGTCTGTCCTTCAGGAGATCGCCACTTGACTACTTGACAGAATAAGAGTGGATTCTCTGATATCTTGTCTCACCTCGTGGATCCCGACAGGCGAAAGTCGACAGATCCACGGGTCGATCAGCGCTCCCTTACAAGCGACGTGGAGCTGGCTATCCTGGCTGGTAGTGATACGTCTTCCTCAGCGCTCGGCAGCAGCGTTTTTCTCCTCGGCACGCACCCAGAGAAGCTCGCGCTCCTGCAAGAAGAGCTGCGCGACAAAGAGTTGACGAACAAGTGCCTGGTTGGCTGCAAGATACTTGAAGGCGTAATCAATGAAGCTCTGAGGCTGTTTCCACCTGTTCCAAGCGGGATGACTAGGTGTACGCCCCAGGAGGGAATGATGATAGCAGGCAAGTGGATTCCAGGCGACGTAGACGTTTGGACCCCGACATATACAATCTTCCGAGGTAAATATAAGAATCGTTGCCGTATGTGCTGTATAACCACTTAACCGTGTATTATGTAAGATGAGCGATGTTTCATGAAGCCGTACGAATTTATACCGGAAAGATGGTCATCTCAGCCGGAGCTTGTCCGCAGGAAGGACGCTTTCGTACCTTTCTCCACCGGTTAATCTGCACCCCTGTGTGATTGTAGGCTTTATTCCATTATTGATACTGTGGCAATAGGCGCATACAATTGCGCAGGCAAACAGCTCGCGATGATGGAACTCCGTCTTATGCTCGTTCTCCTAGTGAAGACGTTTGATATCAGGGTCGAGAATAACCAAGCTATCGAGCTGTTCACAAATAAGCCGAGACACAGAGACATATTCGGCGTAGACAGCCCGGGCCCGCCGCTGAACGTGATCTTGACGCAAGGTGATACCGTATAATATAACGAATGAGGGGATGAGCCTTTGTACGTTCAATTGGTTCTATCTGGATGCCCAAATCGACGACTCACCTTCTTCTAGCTCCAGATCGAAGAACTCAACCGGTTGGGTTCTGTGGCCGGTCATCAGGCTGTACAAAATGAGCATCACGGTCTGAATGCATGTACAATACTGAAACGTAAAAGTCATCTTGACCTCGGCTCTTGATTAACGTGCGTGAAGTTGTACGGAAACTCAAGCACTCACGCGCACGCCTTGCGATGATGGCGCGAGTGAGATAGGATATACAGTCGCTTATTGGACGAGAGATCTGCCGTATTGTTAATGCAACATGTACGAGCAGGTGTAGGATGCTGGATAAGTGGTGACGGGCCTGGCGTTCGAGGGTATCAAGAAGAATGAAATATGCAGTAGCAGGTACGTACCAGTAGTCGATAATTTCTATCTTTCGGGGTCTGTAATGGGAGCCGATATACGTCGAAGGCAGGAGCAACCGAGCAAATTTGGAGACTGCTGAATGGCCTTTGTCAGCCACTGAGCGGTGATAATGGCAACGGGATATTAATATGGTACCACAGCTCTCACACGTTCGATGGTCGGATAAGCGCGCTGCGCGCTGCTCGTCTTGCTGGATAAATCTGAGACGATATAACGAGGATAAGAGTTCGGCGGGACGTTGAATACGGTGCTCGAAACTCTTTGCCACTCAGAGCGTATATGAGACCGGACGTACCCCGTGGTAGAACCGAGGAGTTTGCGTGTCTTGCTTGAGGCAGATGAACAAAGCACCGACGTCCTCAGCAATGTCACTGCTCCGCACTTTCCTTCCCTTCCTCGATGTCATCCTAGAAAGGAAGGTATATTGTAGATTTAGCGCATTGATCGCTTCTTCGGCTCTGACAGATGCAGACGCCAACCAACTCGGCCGCTCAACATCACCTGTCTCGCTTCAATGCCGTATATATTGCTGCTGTCAGCTCACAGCGTCGCGCGATGTCTTCCATGTCTTCATGGCCCGTACGCACACGAGCTGCCGACTCTGCATCCTTCCTCATTCTCAATGCGAGCACCCGCATAGTCCGAGCGGTCTACTCCAATGTTAGCACAGTACTTACCTATGGCTTCATCTTCGTATGGGACGCGGGCCTGGCGCTCCTGAACCTCGTACTTCCCAACAAGCGTCCCGGTAATGTCGTGCCGCTAGGGAAAGGAGGGATATGGCCGACCTACCAGCCTCCCAGAGCTAAGAGCGACAGCCGATGCTCATGTCCTGCCCTGAATGCGCTCGCGAACCACGGTGAGCTCTGACATGATACTATAAAGACCTCCTCACTCACCACGAAACCTCCTGGGCCTCATAATCGCTATCTGGATCAACCAGGCTTGCTCCCGCGGGACGGACGGCAGATACCGTTCAAGCAACTTACCGCTGTCATCCGACACTCATTCAACTTTGGCCCCACTTTCTGCTTCTTCGTGCCCTGGTTCGCAGCAAACATGCTCGGCCGCTCCTACTGGACGGACACTCTTGACCTGTCCGACCTGGATGTGCACAACGGCATCGAGCACGATGCCAGCTTGACAAGTGAGTGTCCTCTTATAATCTATCTCCCGTAAGTGACTAGAACCTGCATGATGCCAGGGGACGACACGTACCATTCTCTCGACCAAGGCCGCCCGACGGAACACCACATCGAATTGTTACTTGCCCATGCCTCGGGTGCACCCGACCCGCGATTCCCGGGCGTACCGACACTCACCACATCGGACATTTCTGAAGTCCTGGGCAAGCGCCGGGTAGAATCTCGCGCAAAAAACGGTCAATATTCAACAAGCACCTTCCACAACATGTTCGCGTCCTCCAAGTACGTGTTACATTTCCCTGGTCTGGGACAGAGTACTTGATGAGAGTCCATCCGTTTATTGCAGCGCGGCAACCCTGCCAATCATGTTCGGCGGCATCGTGCCCGACCTGCGCACCTTTCTCCTCGAGGAGCGTTTCCCGCCCGGTTGGGAGACCAAGTGCCGTCGGAGATTCGGACTTACCTTCACTGAATTTAACAAGACGGTGCTGAAGATTGAGATGGGCGTTCATGAGGATCATGATGAGATGCGGGGAAAGACAGATGGCTGGACCGACGGCAAGGCGGATGATTCGGGGGTGTTTGTGGATAAGAAGGATAAGTAGATGGAAGGAAGGGCAGTCGAGATATTGGTTGTAAACGATCCGAACAGGCTTCCTGATCTTGCCAGCGGTAGGCGTCGCGTGCTGAGCATATAATGATCGCATCTGCGTCTGGGACAGAGCATAGCTGACGAGAGCAGGAACAACACACCAAATGTATAAAGTCCTTATGTCAAGCGTACAAGTGTTTCCGCCCCTACCTCGGATCGTCCTATTCAGCACACCAGAGTCTTAAAACCTAAAATCATTCCAGCCCTATATCAGTTGCAGAGTCCACCCCACTTCTCGTAGTCAAACCGCGAATGCATGCGCGTGAGGATTTCCATGTAATCCGGCTCGTTGTCAGGGGTAGTGTAACCCCTGCGAATGAGGAAGTCGATGATCACTGAGCCGGTGAAGGAAGAATACCGCGTGACATTAGAGGTAAGGTATGAATCGACGATGAATAGGTGATCTCGAGTGAATGAAAGAGCACATACCAACTGCGCAGTTTGCCTTGAACCGTCCCGCACGCATACGTTCCAGGACCTCGTCAAGAGGTAGCAGCTATACAGGTCGAAATCCAGTCGCTGTACCAAAATCCATACATATGCCAGGCTCACCTCAAACGCTTCCACCTCACCATCCAAGGGTTTTGGCCTGAACTTCTCTCTTTCCGACTCCTTAACAGAAGGGGGGACTCTCAGTTCATAGACGAACTCCACTTCAGGCTGGAGCCAGCCCGCGCTCGTCCTGCTTGACGTCAGGAGCACACGTTAGCTGAGAAGACAGTGTGCGCACGCGAAGAAATAGGAGATCGCGCCTGTAGGCCTTGCGTGTGCTTTCACGACGTCGGCGTCGATGCTTGCCTCCTCCATGGACTCTTTGACGAGGGACGTCCAGACGGAGAGGCCAGAGGGGATGCCGCCTGCAACGGTGTTGTCGAGGTACCCTGGCCATCTGGTATCACGGTCAGAGAGTGCATGAGAGAAGTGAATGAACGGTACAGACGTAGGCTTGGTCTTTGCGCGCGTGGGCACCCATATCTTTACATCGGCCTGGTCGTCCTCCTCGTACACCGTCATGTGCACCCCGTAAGTGACCACTCCAAACAGCGCACACGCACTGCGCTCCATCTCAAAGACGTAGTTCTCCGTGCCCTTCCCTTCATCCTCGACATACTGCGCACCGAAGGGGTTCGCATAGACGGGGTACATCTCATTCCGCCATTTGGACTTGCCAATGATGTCGGATAGGAAGCCTTCGTCGCGCCAGCGCTCGCAGAGCTCCTTCATCGCGGCGTTCCTTTGATTTGGGGTAGAGATCCCTGACGCGAAACTAATGGCTACGAGCTTCTGGCCTTCATCGGCCCAGGACGCATGCCAGACATTGGTCGTCTCATCTTGCAGTTTCGTGACGATTTGCGGACGCAGAAGACCGATAACAGGGCTCTCTGGGGAGGGATCCAGTCGCCATGGGACCAGAGGTTCTGGAGAGGAGGACAGATGGAAGTTATCGCAAAGGCTAACGAGGTCGAGGATGCTGTAGGGAGGTCCCATACTTCCAGAGTTGGAAGGATATAGCCAAGATTTTCTTACTATAGTACAGACTCCTAACAAAATGACTACCTATGTTATATGACCTGCTTGTAGTATTGGAAGTGGTATTTTCAGACACGCTACACGACTTATCGACGTGGCAGGATGATTCGGATGATTCGGATACGTCGCACTTCCACGTTAACGCCGTCAGCAAGCAGCTGTCATTTCACTTCCTGTTTCCCCTCAGAATGAGAAGGATGCGCCGCAGTAAGTTCTCACCAGCGCTCATTCGTATTGCGGCAGGTAGAAATGAACGAATGACCTCATCCAACTACCACAGGAATACCATTCGACTGAACAGCATCACTCTTCCGAGCTTTCAGGAGAACTGCGCCAGGGGCCTTGAAAGCCAATACCGCCTTACCAGTTCCATCGGTGATACCCTCCTCCACACCGCTCGTCGCGTCGACGACAGCAGCACCCTGAACAGGTGCCCTGGTCATGCCATCTAAGACCGTGTACGCCACAGTCGACCCAGGGGCTACAAGGGTAGGCCCTGACAGTTCGAGGAAGTAATCCTTGTTGAACGCGTCGAATGCGAAGAGAACGTGGTCGCCGAAGGCGACTTCTTGTTGGCAGCCACCGACGGGAATGTATTCATAGTTCAAGAGTATACCCCAATATTGAGTGGTGGTTTGGGTGGTGCCGGCGATGCTGGTGATGAAGAAATCGTCGTATTCCGCGTCATACGTCCTGGAATGAAAGGATAAGACATTGGTTCCAGTGATTCGCACTTGGGTAAGAGACTCACGCATCCCAAGGGAAGCCCGCCAGCTTTGAAGCATTATCGAGGGCGCTGGTACATGTTGGGCCAGGTTCGGGATTGGCTGCGTTGTTGGTCCCGTCGCAATGATGCGTTCCGCCGGAGACAGTGGTAACATTGTGACCCCATGTAAACACTGGTGTCTCATAAATCGTATGATTGTTATCGCCTTCGACGCGCAGGTTCACTGTGGTGGAATTTGGAAATGGAGCACCTCGCGAGAAGTATGGAGCAGCGGACGCTGAAGAGGAACCAAGAACAAGAGCAGAGAAGAAGGCGAGCTGAACAATCATAATGGGGATATTCGAGAGTGTTCCAAGTTTTGCGGCACGGACGATCTAGCAAGCTTCATTCTGCAATCCTATCTTATAACTTGTAGACTGACGGGCGGTGGGTCATGACGGAGATACATTGAAGGCGAGGGTGTGAAGGCAGGTCGACAGAGTGTTTATAGTTCCAGGCACATCGTTCAGGTCGGCGCAACATAGACCATATATGGACCAAAAAGCATTTGATGCAGGCAGAGCCGGGAAAGAGACAGCCTCCAGGGCAGCATCTGGCCAGGCACCTGATACAGGACTTGGATAATTTGAGGCAGGTCGTGACTGGGTCGTGAAGTCGAGCATACCGGTAGAAGATATGCCCTGAGCTATTCTGACCTCTCTGCGAGGTAGCCACCATTTAAAAGGGCAGATAGAGACGGGCGGTAAGATCCAGGATTAGCAGCATTCACTGGCGGGAGACCATGAGACGAAGGACGCAAGTGAGTATCTGGCCACGGGCGAAGGGAGCATATTAAGTCCCACAGTAAGGACTGTATTCTCACGATAAGTAACAATACGTAGTGATTAGGCCGCAGTCGTCAAACTAAATCCTACCTCTTCACCTTTACTACCTTCACTCCCGGCGCTGACCGCCCAGTCATTCACGATGGCGCACCAGTCGCCGATGGTATCCATTCCGAAGAAGAGCACCGACGAGGTTGACTGGACGACTCCCATCCGGAACGTCATCGCCCAGTCGTACGGCGAGAGCCCGGACAACTACGCTGCTGAGTGCTCGGCATTGCAGCGGTGCAGGCAGGATGCAGTCAGAGGAGCTGGTAGCGACCTAACAGGTACGTTCTATTGTTTATTCGAACAGCAGAGAGATGCCGATTCGTCTTCGTTACAGCTCGCGACTTGCTGTACAAGTACTTCGGCCAGCTAGAGCTGCTCGAGCTGCGGTTCTCCGAAATACGCGTCAACTTCCCCTGGCGAGATGCCTTTACAAACAAGCTCACCGTACAGACCTCCATCGCGTATGAGAAGGCGTCCATCATCTTCCAGATCGCAGCCACCCACTCCGCCATCGCAGCCTCCCAGAACAGGTCCGATCCAGAGGGCCTCAAGCGCTCTTTCCACTACTTCCGGACATGCGCAGGCATGCTCACGTATATTAACGACAACTTTCTGCATGCGCCCTCTACGGACCTGAGCCGGGATGTGATCAAGTTTCTTGTCAATACTATTCTGGCTCAGGCGACGGAAGTGTTCTTCGAGAAGTGTCGAGATGAGAAGAAGGGGAATGCGCTTATATCGAAGATAGCCTCGCAGACATCGTTCATGTATTCCTCGCTAGCCGAGGAGGTCAAGGAGTTTATGGGCAAGGGCATATTTGATCGGAATTGGGTTACCCTCATTCAGGTGGGTGCCGATTGTCATGCTATGTTCCAAGCTAACGCTTGCACGCAGATCAAGGCGAAGTACTTCACATCTGTCGCACAATATTACCGTGGTTTAGCCGATCACGCAGCAGGCAAGCACGGTGACGCCCTCGTCCGCTTCACGGTTGCAGAAACGAACGCCAAAGACGCCCAACGTCTCGCCGCTACATTTGACTCTGTCTTCGTCACCCAAATGTCGCCGACCTTGCCTCCCGACGCAGGTCCGTCAATTAGGGACCTCACCAAGGCGCACTTCGCTGTATGCTCCGAGCGCAAGGCCGAAGCGCAGCGCGACAACGATCTGATTTATAACGCTGTCCTGCCTACCCCGGAAGCGCTGCCCTCTATTGACAAGACTGCAGTGGCGACGCCCATCCCGATTCAGGATGTGTATTCGACGCCGGATGTGCAGAAGGTGATCGGTCCGGATTTGTTCACGAAGTTGATCCCGCTCAGCGTGCACGAGAGTGCGAGCGTGTATTCGGAGGAGAAGGCGAAGCTAGTGCGTGCGGAGGTCGAGAATACGGAGAGCGCGGAAGTGGAGGTGCGCAGTGCGCTTGAGGCGCTCGGGGTCAAAGAGGGCCTAACACGATACCGGGCGATCGTTGAGGGTGGCGTTGGTGGTGAGGAAGAGATCCCGGTTGAAGTGCGCCGGTGGAGGGAGGATATTGGGGTTATGGAAGAAAGAGAGCCCGTGGAGGGCCTTATGGGTGATCTCAACAGGCTGAAGGATAATGTGAAGAGGGAGCTGGAAGCAGCTTCGCGGGATCTGGACGTCGAGTCGAGGGATTGCGAGATGATGCGGGTCAAGTACGAACATCTTTGGACCCAAGAACCGTCTGCGGGCTTGACGAGGACGATGCGCCAGGATCTCAAGTCGCATTTTGAAGCGCTCGGGGCTGCCGCGCAGTCGGATCAGCAGGTCGTTGCGCTTTGGGATGCGGTCCGAGGGGATATCATGCTGCTCTTGTCTCCGGAGCTCGAGGATGTGTTTAGAGCCAGTACGGAGAACGGCGCAGGGGGAGAGAGTCTGTTGGATTTGGATGTCGGCAATGATGCGCAGGATTCGAATGAGAGGACGAAGATTGGACAGTTTGTGGAGGAGATTGATGAACGGCTTGGGCGGCTTAATAAGATCAGCCGCGAACGGAATGAAGTTCTCAAGGACTTGAAGGAAAAGGTGTGTCTTAGCCGGTTTCGGGTGTGTACCGTATCCCGTCATTCATGCATCCCTTCTATCGATTATAGGTTCAAAATGACGACGTTTCGCATCTGCTCCTTGTCAACCGACGGAATGCAGGTGTTGAACCTACTCTCTTCGCTGTGGAGCTAGAGAAATTCCGGCCGTATCAACAGCGCATCTCAGCTACCCTGCACGCTCAGCAAGTGGTCATTCAGGAGATCACGCAACTGTGGAAAGGACTAAAGGATATGGCCGGCCGCGGTGCTGGTGCGCGTAAATGGGAGGAGAGAGAGAAGCGGAAAAAGGATACTGTGAAGCGGTTCTCAAGAGCCCGGGACGTGTATATGGAAGCTCGCGACGGCCTAGCGTATGTATCGTCTTGCCCTTCCAGGTCTGGTCGCTGATTTTGCTTGGACTATCTAGGAAAGGCCTTCAGTTCTATAGAGAACTCACGGAGTTGGCTACCCAGATCAAGAGGAATGCCGGCGAATTCGTATCAAGCCGTACAGGAGAAAGGGAGAGGCTGGCTGGTCAGCTGGAAGCTCAGAAGCGTCTTTCTTCACCTGCTGTGTCGGGTGCGGCCCCATCGCTACCTGAGAAACCGCCTCGGCCGCCACCGCCACCCTCTACAGGCCTTGAATCGTCGTTTGCTGCGATGGGTATAAATAAGAATGGACCTGGATCACCTCCGCCGCCGTCGTCACGAGGTCCATGGAATGGCGCGACGAGTCCACCGCCGCCCAGCCAATATTCCTACAATGCAGCCCCTCCGTCCTCCTCGTCATCGCAGTACTCTTCCCCGCCTCCGGTGCCTCCTCAACACTACGCTCCTCAAGCCTCTGCGCCCTCGGCTTACTCTCCCGCGCCCCCTTCAGCGCAACCTCAATCGCCAGCTGGTTACGGCTCGGCTCCGCCAGATCCCTATGCTAATCTTGGCATGTTTACATCACAGTTCTCAGCGCCGCCGCCTCCTCCCGCCCCACCCCAGCAGCCTCAATCGCCATACGGCCAAGCATATTCGTCTTCATACCAGCAGCCACCTCCTCCACCACAGCAGACGCATTACACCCCCTCACAACCGTCTCAGCCACAATATGGTCAATCTCAGCAGCCTTACTCGTATCAACAACCGCCACCATCGAGGTCGTCCTTGCCCCCACCGCCCCGTCCGCTGTCGTACCAGTCGCAGTACAATGCGCAACCTCCTTCCGCGCCGTATTCGAATGGTGCTCCTGGATCTCAACCGCCCTACGGACAATATCAGCAGAGTTATGGCAGATGAATATGTTGTAAGTTAATAGAAGGCAGTTCTTCGGGTGTTGTATGTTCAGTGGAACAGTCCACTAACTGTTATTACAAGGGACCGGTTTCCATTCCCTTATAGCGTAGAAACAATTTACGAGGATTGTATGTTTATCAGGCTCTCAGCTCGCATATCAGTCTAGCACTCATCATATTGCTGAGCATATAGCGGGCTCACGGGGAATGGGCCATGGAAGGCATTCTACTCACTGCTGACGAGTTTTTCGCTCCTGCTGATGAATCCCCTGCCCTTAGCTCTAGCTTCCGTACAGCCTCTACGGATATCATTCCCTATCGTGCTTGAGCTCCCTGAACTACTGAGGGCGGGATCGGGAAGAGGTGTCAAATTCTCGGAGCAAGACGGCCACGCATTCAGCGAGCAACGATTGGTCAGACCGGGCGGTATATGTAACCCCGTCCGCTGTCAGCAAATTCTCACTGAGTCAGTCGTCATCATTGCTTACTGTCCTTGCGCAATATCGGTATATGGCGCTCGGCATTCCCTCTCGGACCCTTGTCCCACCCTTTGTCTCTTCTCGCGCAGGAATTCAGCGATAGACCATGCCGATAGACTTCTCGCTGTTGCCTTACGACATCTTGGTGTTGATATGCGCGTCTGTAACCCACCGGCAGACGCTTGTGTCATGTTCGCTGGTCTGCCGCAGCTTTCGAGAGGCAGCTCAACCGACACTTTACCGCGATATCGTATTCACTGATGCAGGAAGCCCAAGCTGTGTCTTTCGTATTCTTGAAGATCAGCCACATTTGCGAAGCTATGTCAGGAGTGCCACACACATCAGTTAGTTTGCATTGACGCCGGTCTTCTCAAAGCGCCTGTATACATTCTGAATCAATCAACAGCGACTTGCTTGGCCACTGAAAAGGACACGCTATGGGACGAGAAAAAGGACAGGAAACCAAAGTGGCCCAATCCATTATCGCGACTCTCCAATCTCGAGTCGTATACCTTATTACCGGCGCCGCCATCACCTCTCGTAGACGCGAAGAACTTCGACTTTCTGCTCTGCCTTTCCTGCGTTCTCTCGCGCTTCGAGAAACTCCGGCGTGTGCACTTTGCCGTGAACATGGACCGGATGGCCATGTCGCTCATCTCCGGTCTTCTCCTGCACGGCCAGCTCTCTGGCTTGACGTTTGGGAGGACCGAGCTTGGCGCGCTTTCACAGTTGACGAGGGAGCCTGAGATGATTCAGTCCTTTTCGTCGATCCGAGAACTGCATATCATGGTCAGTCGTTGGTCGATAGTGCTTAGTGGAAAATATATGGCTTGCCTGCGTATCTTGTATTAATAGTGTTTTCTATCGCTTTATAGGAGATGGGAGGCATCGATGCAGAGGAGCTACAGAACGCTCGACCGCTCCTACGCCATCTGACGCACCTCACATTCGGCCCCGGGCATAAATTAACAAAGGACGTCTTGCTGGAGACATTCTTATGCATTCCCAAGTTGGAGGACCTGACCGTGTTCTACGACAACTTCGTAAACGGAAACGTCGTGAGCTCAGATCCTCAGGCTAGGAAACGCCGACTCACCCAACTAATTCAGGACAATCCTGGATTCCTGGAGATCGTGCGCGGCGCCAAAGAACAGGGCCTTCCAAAACTGCGCAGCATAATCATCCAGCACCAAGGCATCGGCACCGCCCACCAATTTTCAGACTTTTTCACATGGATCGATGCGCTTTCCGCCCGTTCCCCTTTAGAGCGGCTCGAGATCCACTCGGACGACGGGCGAAAGTCGTACTTTGACCACTCCATCCTTGAAACACTGAAGCGCAAACAGCTCACCCTGCGCCGGCTGGTGATGCCCAGAGTTCTCGTGCGCCGTGAAGCCCTCCTGCTGTTCCTACAGACGATGCGACTCGAGGAGCTCCGGATTGGAGTGGATAAGCCAAAGGTGAAGGTAGACGCAGGAAAGCTTCCTGTTGCCGGGTGGATGATGCAGTCGGCGAGTGTCTATAGTCAGGGAGCGAGGTGAAGGGACTGGAATGCGCAGAATATGGTTGTGGCTCTATAGTGCACTTTATCCGTGTCGGAGGTCATATCTGATGCTGGGAAGGAGGCTGAGAGTAAGTCGGCCATTCTATGGCCGAGGAGGCGCGTGACGTCACGCGTTTCATTAGAGGAAGACGCGCGTACGCGACCCTGAGGAAGGATTCTACCGCGAGGCAGGATGCCGGCCCGCTATTTCCTTCGAGTTCCAAATACCCATACACAGCGGGAGTTACACCATTTCGGACGTTACGATATGTTGATCAAAATGGAAATCAAATACATTTGATTTTGTAATTGATTCACCGACCAGAACAATTTATTATTTTTAAAACCCTTCATGGGTCCTTATATATATCATCTATAGCAATTCCTTTTGCAGGATTGTATAGAAGAAATAAAAATACCATGCATAATGCCAGCGCTATATATTCATCCGCAATCGGTTTAGGACGTGACAAAGTTTGAGATTTAGGGAATTCCCTAAATGTTGTTCGTTAGATCTTATTACGTATATGGTAATTTAATAAATACTACAAG
>ML213508.1:505530-561667 GCA_004369045.1 Heliocybe sulcata | reverse complement strand
AGGTCACTTTATATTGGATTTATATAAAATGTTTGGGCACTTCCTATAAATATAGGGGACATCTGGTCACATTATATAAGATTTATATGCAAATTGGGGGGGCCCTGCTGGGTGGAATGTTCCACAAATCAGGGATCCTTATGACCCTATAGGGGACTACAGTTTGACCCAATAACATGGGCAATATCTCCCAGGATAGAATTAGTGCACCCCCCTACCCTTCCAGCTGGTTCTCTCCCCACCTCCAGCCTCCTGGGCTGTTACCCTCCACCTATTCTGCCACCTAAAATTCTGATTTCATCTCTATAGTGATGTCCCTTAATTTAGATGCCTTCCAACAGCCCCCCCAGCTATTAGAAAGCACAAGTAGAGACCTGGGTTAGCTTAGGGGACACAATGGGATGCACACAGCACTGCAGTAAGCATCTGACACTTGTCTGGATTCCAGTCCAGATTTGTGCTTAGATAGGAATGCTGGATTGGAGAGAGTATTTGCTGTGGCTGGATGGGCTGCTGGAAGGCATCTAAATTAAGGGACATCACTATAGAGATGAAATCAGAATTTTAGGTGGCAGAATAGGTGGAGGGTAACAGCCCAGGAGGCTGGAGGTGGGGAGAGAACCAGCTGGAAGGGTAGGGGGGTGCACTAATTCTATCCTGGGAGATATTGCCCATGTTATTGGGTCAAACTGTAGTCCCCTATAGGGTCATAAGGATCCCTGATTTGTGGAAGATTCCACCCAGCAGGGCCCCCCCAATTTGCATATAAATCTTATATAATGTGACCAGATGTCCCCTATATTTATAGGAAGTGCCCAAACATTTTATATAAATCCAATATAAAGTGACCTGAAAAGGTATATAGTGAGTATATAGAGGTATAATGTAGACCAGGTCGAGTATAATCTGATATAAACCCACCAGCAAACTGCACACATCCAGTATAACCTGTCCAGAAAATTATATAAATGCACTGCAGTATTATACATTCCCCATATAAATACAGCAGCACAGTATATAATTCGATATAAATCCACAAGTAGAGCATACAAACTGGTACAAAACTTCTGCCATGTTGTAAAAACCTCATATAAACAGCCCAGTATACCATACAAATCCTGTATAAATCTACTGCAACCCCCCTACATCCACAGTATAATATGCCCTCCACCATATATACATCCTATATAAATCTACCTCAACCATATATAAATGTATCACACATGTGGTCGCATTATATCACATATAATCCGACTGCAACACATATCATATAAGGACTACTAAAGTAGTGTATATGACTTCACCACAGTTGTGGTAAATTATATATAAAGACTAGTGACCACTAGTGTACCATACGCGAAAGGGTGGCCGCCCTTGAGCATGAGATTGCTTCGCTTCGCATGTCTGCGGAGAGGGTGACTCGAGCTGTGCCTGTTGTAATAAACCGGAAAGCCAAAGTTATTGAAACACTCGATCAGGCAGATGGGCGACTCAACGAGATGAAGCTCATCCTTCCACATCCTGAGCCCCAATTTCGCCATTTTGATTCTGGTCAGTGTCGTCCTGAGTCTGCCTCCCTCAATGCCATCTGATATGTTTCTAGATCACATGCATGACCTCCCTGTAGACCAACTGGATGTGGTCGCTCAAGTGTCAGTCTTCCTTGTTGTAGTCTTGTCAGTATGTTTCGGGATCACTCGGAGAGCTGGCGATTTCACATTGTCTGTGCTGCGAATCTTGCTCGGTCTTGTTTTCAGGATGCCCCCTGGTGATATTTCGGGGCGTCAGAGGAGTATACTGTCACACATCCCTAGATCGCTGAATGCTGCTTTATCGCAGTTTAATCTGGACGGTTGAGTGACAATTTATGCCTCATGTCCTCAGTGCCACTGCACGTACAAACCCGTCTACAAGCGAGGATCAGCAGTCCCCGTATATCCCGAGCGGTGTTCACATAATCCAGAGCCTCAGTCGGCACAATGTGGTGCTTTGTTGTTACAACCAGCATCTCGTGATGGATCACGGAAGCCGTTCCGAACGTTCGTCTATCACCACTTCGACGACTATCTGGCAGTTTTGCTATCGCAAAAGCAACTCGAGGAGAAGATGGATCGCAGCATTGATGACGCTTTCTTGGAATCTCAGTCGGCGCCCTCTGCTACCGAATGGGTGATGGATGCGCTTCGCGCCCAGTTCATGCAATCTCTCCAAGGCCCGGATTCCTCGCCAGAAAAACCTACTTT
The DNA here is from genome assembly GCA_004369045.1 of Heliocybe sulcata. Lineage (NCBI taxonomy): Eukaryota > Fungi > Basidiomycota > Agaricomycetes > Gloeophyllales > Gloeophyllaceae > Heliocybe > Heliocybe sulcata. Next base: position 559,424 of record ML213508.1, on the reverse strand, counting down.
GTTTATTGACCGTCACGAGGAGGGGCGCTACGCATTTACTCTGAACGTCGATTACTTCAATCCCGAGGGCTCGACCAACAGTGGACCCACCGTCTCCTGTGGAATCATCTCAATGGCATGCTTGAATCTTCCCTACGACATCCAGTACAAGCCAGAGAATATGTACTTAGCTGGCATAATCCCTGGGCCGTGCGAGCCTCATCTGATGGACCTCAATCATTACGTATGGCCATTGGTCGATGACATGTCAACGTCTTGGAGCAAAGGCGTCTTTTACTCGAAGACAGCCCTTCACCCACTTGGACGGCTGACAAGAAGTGCCATTGCTGCCGTCGTTTGTGATCTGCCTGCTGCACGGCAGGCCGCTGCTTTGGCTGGCCATAACAGCCATCATTACTGTTCGGTCTGCCAGCGTGTCCATCGGGCAACGGTGGGCGAGACTGACTTCGAAGGCTGGAGTCTGCGCGATGTGGATGCACTACGCCGACATGCTGAGGAATAGAGGGATGCTCCTACGTCAAAAGAACAGGAGAAGCTGTTTAAGATGCATGGTATACGGTGGTCGGAATTATGGCGCTTGCCTTACTGGGACCCAACGAGACAACTCGTCGTTGACTCCATGCACTGTATACTGGAAGGGCTGATCGCATACCACTGCCGCGACGTGTTGCAGCTCACGAAGGCTGAAGCCGCTCATCTAGACCCAGCTCCAGTGGCCTATGCCTATGAGTTCCGGGTATATGATCCTACAAACAATCCCCACCCTCTGTCCGAAATGGAGGCCAAGCAGGTGACCCAGATTCATGCGCTTTTGACAGCGTCGCAGCCCGATCTGTTGAACCGAACTATCAAGAGCTTAGCAACAAAGCTTGAAGGAAAAAATCGACCTGCATTGGCGTTCGTCTTCCGTGACTTAGGGTGTCTCCCTGACAACCACGGTGATAGTCCCGGCGATGTTCAATGGGTCGGGAAGCGTTACTACGCATCCTGCCTGGCAGAATGGGTGAGCAGAGCTCTTGCGACGTCTGGTCTGCGCCCATGTTGATGTCTATTCTACAGCGTCAATCACAGCAAATGGGGGCGGAAGATACGACATCTCGAAAGCTGGTGACGCAAGAAGTAATCCAACATATACACAATGTCATTCGCGAGACAGCAACTCCGTCCTGGATAGATTCTGTACCGTACAATTTCGGGGAAGCCGCTGCCGGTACGCTGAAGGCCGACGAGTGGCGTACCATGACTACAATCTACCTACCAATTGCTCTCGTTACTCTATGGGGCGCTGGCACACAACATGCGACGCCGCAGCTTGCTACTCGGTGTCGGGAGGTACTCGATCATACCATGGGTCTGTTTTCTGCCGCGTGGCTGATTTGCCTGCGGACAACGAACTTAAGCCGCGCAAGTAGATGCCGCCAGTATCTTGCAGATGACATCCGTAACCTCCGTCGTCTTCATCGCCATGCCCAGTTTAGAACTAACCATCATATGGCGTTACATATCTACGATTTCTTGTTGCTCTTTGGGCCTGTGCACTCCTGGTGGTGTTTTCCTTTTGAGCGCCTCGTGGGGTGGCTCCAGCGTCAAGGTCATAACCACAAATTCGGTGAGACCCGCGTCCACATTACTTGTGTACCAATTGCTTACCAGAAACCCCAGGTGAGCTGGAACCGAGCATGATTAAATCCTTCATACGCGGTGCAAGGCTTAGGCATTGGTTAGCCAGAGAAGACTGCCCGCCTGCAATAAAGGAATGCAATGCAGTGTTCCAGGAGATCTATGGGCAGTCAGGGCGACCAGATTTTGCGGAAGACCGGCGGATTCGCACTCGAGCGACACCCGACGAACTCAAGGCCCTGGTTTCGACCGATAGAGTCATCCTTACAAGTAGGACAAAGCATGATGGGGTTGGCTACGCTACTCGCATGACTCACATCGGGAATAGTCTGATCGAGTTCTATCCCTCTGGCGACGCGAAAGCACGCCCTGTTCCAGGGTGTATTGAGTACATCTATAAACCTGAGGGAGCACAGGCCCTGCGCTTTGCTGTACGGAGGCATATGCCCGTTGAGGGTGCGATCGATCCCTTCTCCCAATATCCGGACTTTCCGGCGCAGCTGTACTCTTCAAGACTATCTAACAAACTTGAACTTGTTGAGGTGCATTGGGTCTTTTCTCACTTCGCTCGATATCAAACGAACCCTGACCAGGTAGTCATAGTGTCATTGTCTCGGGTATGTGCTGTTTTCGTGCTTTTTATTCGAAGCCTCAATTGTATTCGCGACAGGACTAGTTAACTTTACTGTCGCTTTTACAAGTCTTGGCATCGCCCACGGGAACCTGGGGACCTCGCAGCGCACAATGTCTAGTCAGCGTACTACACGATGCCGTTGACCTCCTTGACCGACTGTTTTATTCACCATCCTGCGGTGTAGCTGCGCACAATACTGGAGTGCGGCTCATAAACCCCACGTGGCAACTTGTCCTTCACCTTTCTCCTGCATTCTCGCCTCTCCCAGTTCCATTCAATATCCTAGTCACGCCGGGCAGGGTACCAGACACGACGCAGTATACCGGCTTTCAGGGGCACCTATCGGGTCGTGGCTGTGCCAGTACCGGGCCTTTGCCCGGTTATTGCCCGGCTATTGCCCAGTGATCGGGTCGGCAATGGGCGATAACCGGGGCAATACCTTTAGACGTTCGGCTATAGCTTTGCTTTTGGTATCAGTTTTTAGATCAGTGCAAATGTATTTCCATATTTTAATTTTATCTTCCTTTTTTGACGCTGCGAAATACTATCTTTTTTGCTGCATATTCTTGTTCCCTTAATCTCAGATTTGACGATCTTCCTGCAGCATCACCCCGATGTGATATTTTGTAACACATATTGATATCACCAAAATATTATATTTTGAATATCACTACAATGTTGTATCTAATGAAATAAATTGCTATAACATTTGCATCACCTTCTCAGTAATTATATTGCCTGCCGCTGAAAGCTATTCCTATATATTTACTGGGTGTAATCCATTTCGACCAACATATTGCAACGTCCGAAATGGTGTAACTCCCGCTGTGATAGCCAAGTTCACGTATCCATATGAGCTCGTCTATCAAGCGCTATCTCTCCCTCGCTCCTCCCCTACCCCATCTAGACCTTTGCAGTGATCTTCTCCACCAACTTCTCCAACTTCTTATCCAGCCCCTCCGCAGCCCTCCTCAGCTCCCCCTCCCTCCCCGCCGCAATCAGGGACGACGGCAAATCATACACCACCCTCGTCCCGCGCCCGTCTGCCGTGCCGACGACGAAGACCTTGGGCGGGACGTAGTACCCCGCGATCACGTCGTGCTGGATCATCGTCTGCGCGATGAGCGGGTTCCCCAGCGTGTACACCGACACATGCGGGTACGCCGCCTCGCCAAAGTACGCGTTCAGCCACCCGTCGTGGCGGATCTGGCCGAAAAACCTACCGCACACGTCTTTCATCAGCCCTCACCCACGCGCGACATACCGACACGTACATAAAATCCCGCTGGCCATCCCCCGTCTGCCCATGTACAACGCTCTCCAGCTCCTCCCTACTCTTCACACTCATCAACTTCTGGAGCACCCCCGCCGAGCCCGCGGCCGCGCGGTTCAGCTCCCGATCCAGCCGCGCGAGCACCTCCGCCACGGGCACGTCCGTCTCGTACGTCACGCGCTGCATCTGGTAAGAAAACGTCGTCTTTGACATAGTTGCTTATTCGCCTATCGCTTGCGGGCATATATACGATAAGCTCGGGCAGAGTCCGAGCGGGCAGGTAAGGATGACATAGCATATACCACGGCCCGCGAGGATGGCTTGGCCTTTGGGCTAAACATAGCGACAGGTTGTGGGCGCGCTTGTGGTCAGGTGGATCGCGAGGCAGTTGGCTATGGCCTTCGTAACCCCATGGAACTGAGCGGGGGTACGGCGAACTCTTGGATCGGACGTATGATTGGCCGTCCCTGGGTGACAGAGTGGCCAGAGCGCGAGATCCGTGCATCTTGGGTTCGAGGCTCTGCAGCACCTGTCCGCAGATCGTGGTGTTTTACCCCCGGATGTTCAAGGTGTGTTGTTCGGCGACTATGAACGAACGAGACTTGCTCTATCCGGACGACCTGCGAGAAAATCGCGATCGAGGACCGAGAACAGAGCAAGGTCTGACTCATCCAGGATGTGCTCCAGTCGAGACCACCCCGAACTATAACACCACTCACTATATCCGCGTCCCCATCAGCTTGACAGCTATACCACCACGACCTGCACATCCTGCGACTTCTCCCACGTCGCCGCGTCCCTTTTGACGTAGACGTGCCGGGCCGCTACGTGCCTCAGCGTGGCTTCTTTAGCCCTGACAAACTCGAGCAGCTCATCCGGGTTATCGCAGATACTGCAGTCGACTGATGTTATTTCGAGCGCGCGGAGAGGGGAGTGTCTGCACAGGTCCCAGAGCCAGGTGAAGAGGGCGGAGAAGTCGGAGGCGGAGGTGACGTCTTGGTGGTGCACGGCGAGGGTGTGCAGTACGGGGAGGAGGCGCTGGGAGGGCGGGTGTGTCGTATTGTCCTTGTCGGGGAAGTTGTAGTAGTATACAGTGAGATCGAGCAGTTGAGGGAGACTTTCGAGGACGGCGAGGAGGGCTGTTGAGGAGAAGGTGTGGTTCGGACCGAGAGTCAAGTGCGTGACGTTGGCCATTTCGGGGAGGACAGCTTGGAGCCTTTCCACCGTCAGCTCCGTCATGTCCTGCCCGCAACCCAATCGTCATGAACGGCCCGCGCAGATGCAGAGCCACGACGTACCATCATGTGCAGCCCGTCCAAGTGGGGCATGGCCCTCAACCACGGCACCAGTCTCACGAAAAACAGCGCGCTGGGTCGGCCGAACGACACGCTGCGCAGGCGGGGGAGCGCCGCGAGGAGGTAGAGGACGGCAAAGTACGAGGTCGTCAGGTGGAAGTCGAAGCGGATGTGGCGCAGGTTTGGGCACTGAGCGAGAGCGTGGATGGCTACTGTCAAAAAATCCAGCGACACGAACTGCATGAGGCGCCTCTGCGGGGTGGACAGTGTGTATGAAGTTAGACTGTGTAGCTTGGAGAGCGGTTCTGCCCAGCTGAACTGCGCGGGGTCGATGTACATGTCTGTCGCTACACCCAAATTACTATTTCCTTCTTCGCAAAATAGGTTGACGCACGACAGACGTACCTACGTGCTGCACACCCCGAACATACCCCCTCAAATGCGGACGCGCCTCGATCGCTCTGAACGCGCGCCCCATCCGGCCCTTGTAGCCATCGTCGAACACGATCTGCGCGTACACGCAGGGCAGCGCCGCCTCGGAGAACGTCCGGCAGACGCGCAGGCTGGCCAGCAGAGTCGCGGTGTCGGGTACGGCTCTGAAGATGCAGCAGAGGATGTCGTAGGGTAAGTCGAGGACGTGCATCTAGTTGGTGGCGTACGACGAGGACTCTGGTCCGTTTCTCCGTCTGAGATCTCTCACGGATCCGGCACGGGGATCCCGTTCTCTTCATGCCACACGTCCCCTGGTCACGTGGGTCAGTCACACCGATGCGCTTCCGCTCGCAGCAGGTAGGCATCCCAAGCGATGCTCCGGGCACAAGCTCGCTCTCAAAGTACCCAGAAGCGCCCTCCCCAGCCCACGTTCCTACCCTCAGCTTCCAGGAATAGCCACAGCATCAGTACCAGGCGGAAAAAGCATTTAGTTATATACTAGCGTAAAAGACTGTTGATACACATATCGCACAAATGAGAGTAACCATAAAATGTCGCAGTAGAAATCCAGAGTCCCAGTCTAACCTGTCCGTGTCAGCCTGCAAAGACACAAAATCAATTAGCTTGCTGTGAAACGACGAGAGCCACACCCGCTCACCAGCGCCTCCTCACGCTCCCCGCTTCACAATCCCCCACCCGACCCCCACGCCCGCACAAAACGCAGCAGCAGCCAGCACCACCCACCCCCACGCCCCGCCCCCTCCCCTCTCCCCTCCCCTCGCGCGACTCGCAAACAGCCCTACCGCCACCGCCCACAAACTCGGCAAATGCAGCGGATCCATCCCCACGCCCATCGCCTCCGCACACCGCGCCTCCCTCCTCCCCTCCTCCCCCTTCCCCCTCTCTTGATCTTCATCACCGACATGGCGAGCATGCGCCCCCAACTCCTCCTCCCACCTCCGCTTATCCCAGCCCTCCCGGCGGCCCCTCCCCCTCCGCCACCTCACCCACCGCTCTCCCGCCTCGCCCCTTAACAGCGCGATCGTCTCTGGGCTCCTAAACAACCCCGTCCTCAGTGCAAACACGTGCGCAGGTCGGAACGCGGAGAGCTTGCCATGCCTGGTCGAGCGGTGGTAGGTAGGGAGGGTGAGCGTCTCGGTGCGGCTGCGGCTGGCGGGCCGCGGGCGGGGCGAGTGCGAGTAGGAGTGGTGGTGGGATGGTCGGGGAGCGGAGGGCGGGGCTTGGATTGGGTAGGCGGACGGCGCGGGAGGGGCAGGGAGGACGATGAGCGGGATGTGCGGAGAGAGGGTTGATAAGATGGAGCGATCCAAGGCGGAGAGGGCTGGTGCTTATTAGTGACCATGCAAGCAGTGACAAGACTAGCTACGCACTGCCATCTTTATCAGTGACCAGGACGGCAAGCGTCCAAAGCGGCGTATTGGGCGCACTGACGAGGTTCTTGAGGACAGCGGTCGAGGTCGTCGGGACAGAGGGGTCGATCACAGCGTGCAAGCTATGGAAGGAGGCATGTAGGTAGTCGAGTATCGGCGCAGTGATACTCGCAGGCTGGAACACACAGTCAGACGGGCCCCCATCGATAAGCAGACACACTCACATCCTGCGTCGCCGGATCGTACCCCGGCCACATCACCACCTCAACATTCCGCCTCGGCTCAATCCTCTCCAACCCATGCGCATCGCGATGCTCCACCCAATCCGTCGACGCGCGCCACACCCTCGCCCTCCCCTCCTCCTCCACCCCATCCACATCCACCAGATCCTCATTCCCCTCCACCAACATCTCCGCCACCCTGCTCTTCCTCACGCCCTGCCTCCCAAACACAAACACGCGCAGCTCGCCGAGAACCTGGCCGTACACCGTCGGGCGCCGCAGCGCCGACGGCAGCGTGAGCGACGGGATGATGAGCCCCGAGGTGCTCGCGCTGCCGTGCGGCCCGTGCAGGTCTTCCGGGTCCGAGGGCGGCGGCGAGGCGGGGCCAGAGGAGAAGAAGAAGGAGGACGAGACGGAGGGGAAGGACGACACGGAGTCGGTGGGCGACGGCGGGGCGGAGGGCGGCGGCGAATGAGGGGCGCTGAAGTCGAGCGCGGCCATGTGCAGGCCGCGGATAGTGCCTGCGCTGGTGCTGGCGCTCATGGTGAGGTCTGGTCGGTGCTGGGTGTCGGTGGTCATGGCGGGGAGAGAGGGAGATGCGGGCGCTAAGGACAGTGTGTGGGAGACGAGTAGCACAACACGCCATATCGCCTCATTAAGCTGATCCTCCGCACCTTATCTGAAACAGCAATCTTATCTTATCGCCAGTCTTCCCACGCTGCGGCTAACGACATCGCTCAACGTCTCGTCCTGCTCATCGTCCTGTGCTTCTCGTGCTCGACGACGTTATTCAGACTCTGCAGTACTTGAGACTCAGACAGCATTTTTTTCTCACTTGCTCTATCCATAGAGGAAGGCTCACCATGGCTGGGGTCAATATCCGGCTCCTCGGCCTCAACCCTGGACTTCGTTCGGCTCTAGCAACGTCTACCTCAAGCGGTAGTGGACAAACCACCTGAAACGTCATAGAAGGAGAGCTCTCATTGGAAATGTTTCCACAGTACCCTGCCCTGCGCAAGTATGTGATGGAGGCTGCCTTCACTGGACTGGATACGGGGGAGGATGGTAAAAGAGAATCCGGTATATAAGTGGGAAAGCAAGCTGTGAAAGGTGGACGCCGTTGGACATCGTACTCTCCGGGGCCTTTGGACGTAGATCCCGTCTTCGCCCTTGTCCCGTGAGCCCCGCGCACGTGATACACATGGCATATGCCACAAAATCGGACGCGCCCTGCTTCCTCATCGCATTTACAAGCACTTTCAAGTTAAAGACCCCCTGTCGACGTAACTTCACCATTAACGACGCACTGAGAGTCAGATGGCGAAGATTACAAAGACAGCAAGGCCCAGCTAGACGGTAAAAGTTGAACGTCGAGGCGGTGAACGCTTGGGATGTTCTGCTCAATGCTGATCAATTCAGTCTGAAATTAGTTCAAGTCCGAGCGGAGGACTAGGTGCGCAACGATGTATTATACAGCGGACGGGTCTAGGACTACGAGGATGAGATACGTTATTGCACGAGGTCATCGCAGGGGCACTGAAGAGCGAGACTAAAAACCTGAGAGGAACGCGCTTTCATAAAAGAATGCAATCCAGATTCACGTTACTGAATAAAAACCCATTGTAAGGCCATGTGATAGAACTGCCAACCGCGCTCCACCAACGTCCCCCGCGCTCCGTGCTTGCATTCACACATTTCCCGCCAAGATATCCGACTTCTCTCCCAAGTAAAACACCGGAATCTGGTCCAGAGGTGCATAGACATTCACAATCTGCCCGCCTTGCCCATAGTCCGTCTCATTCCACCTAAAAACAGCAGGAAATCGTCGTCCAGATCAACCCCAGCACAATCCCTAACAAGCACTCACCAATGACTCCACGACAAATTCTGCGCTACCCACGCCTCAGGCAACCGCGGCAAATACACATCCTTCGTAGTCGCATTCTCCACTCCAACGGGAGCCACGAGAATCCTCGGACCTACCGACAGCCTCAGCTCGCATTAAACCGCCCTCGAGGAGCACAGACGACCTACCAAGCATAAACTGATGCGTCACAAGCGGATTGTTCGTAGCGGTCGCGTTCACAACCATCTCGTCGGACACCGAAAAGTCGTAGTAGAGGGGACGCATAATTGCGCGCCCAGTGTCGTGCAGCATCTGGAACAGCCTCTTGACATACGGCACGAGCTGGTACCGTAGCGCAATGTACTGTACATCGAATTAGCCACTTGTAGCACGACCGAGAATTGCAGCGCACCTGCTTGATGATTTCGTAGTTTTCCTCTCCGTAGGACCAGGGCTGAACAGAACCAGTATCACAAGGTATGCCTTGCATGGGTAGCGACGGCGAAGACCTACCTCATTGGGACAGTTGTTTGCAAGATATTGGCGAGTATCGGCGGGAATGTTGCACAAGCGATCCCTAGAGTCGATTATGTTGCAGAAACAAGTCTAGAGGATGCGAAAGGCACGTACCCGTGCACTCGCATCTTGAGCACGAGACATTGTCAGCACAACGAACAATTGAAGTCTCAAAGTAGTGACGTACGTATGGCAGGAAGGTACCCATCGCAAGCCATCTAACAAACAATTGTTGGCCCTAACCACGAATCAGTCAATCAACACCAACACATCCAACGAGACGGACCACTCACATAAGCCGTATCCACGTCCAACCCCGTAAACCCCCCAATATCCAACGTCCACGACGACATCCCAGAAGCCGCAACACTCACTCCCGCCGTGACCTGCTGCAACAGCACATCAAACCTCGAACTAGTATCCCCGCTCCACAAATACGAGCAGAACCTCTGCCCGCCCGCGAACGTGCTGCGCGTGAGGGACATGTACTGGCAGCCGTTGGTCGCCGGGTCGGGGTCGGTGAGATTACGAAAGCCTTCCTCGATGGCTTGTTGGTGCAGCCATGGGTACATTTTGCCTGCGCCTTCTTGAGTACCGATGAAGTACTGCGTAAAGGCGCGGGCGTAAGGAAGGGAGTTTATGGTTTGGCCATCTAAATCCCGACTGTCAGCGGAGGGCGCATCGAGACGGTACGGGCGAATTACTGTTCTCAAAAGGCTCGCCCAGCGTTCCGCCTATGTATTTGCGTCAGAAGATGATATTCGAGAACCTCTGGACACCCTACCATCTGCCTGATCAATCCAAAAGTTATGAATCCCCTTCGAGAAGTAGCTGTCGTTCAACCGTTTCCCTACCATCAAAGCTCGCTCAATACCAAAGTCATACAAAACGGTGACAGCACCCACACAAGAACTCCCTAGAAGCCGGATTCGTCGAGTCCACAAGCCTGGTATAAACTCCAGCAAAGGAATCCTGGATACCCGGGCCATCTCTGGTAGTCGCCAACAAACCGTTCTCCTGCAAAGTCAGGTAGTTCACCGAGAGATCTTCCACGCTCGGCCAAAGTGAGACCATCATCTCCGCGCCGGTCAGCGCTTTAACTTGCGCGGCCATACCTGCAGGGTCAGGCCAGAATTCCGTGTTGAACGACCTATGCGGACGAGACAGTAAATTCGACGAGATGGATCTGACGTTCTTTGGAGACGTACCAGTCTCCTTGGTACTGCCAGTTGAAGAAGTCTGCGGAGACACCGGGTACGTCAGGAGTACCCCCTGCCCGCCAGACGATTATGCTTACCGACTACAATCATAGACACGTTCACCTGTTCGTCGTGGAACCGCTGAGCAAGGTCGATGACTTGAGTCTGGTTGTAATACCGCAGCTTCGACTGTTGATATCCGAGAATCCATTCTGGTGGGACAGGCTGTCGTCCTATGCAAGCGAACTATGATAAACACAACGCTCCAGGCGATACACTGCGGGAAAGAGACTAACCAGTCACAGCAGTGTACTGCTCTTGAAGAGTGTCGTAGTCGCCCGGAGTCGCTGTCGTGCTGATTGCAATGAGCTAGTATGCTCTCGGGTCATTGATGAGAGATATGGGACGCACATCCAGTAGTCCACAACCGTCGCCTCGCTAGATACAAAGCGGGTACGGTAGGCACCAAATTCTAGACATGAAATCAATCGGGTTGGAGCTAATGTCGCAGCAAAGCCCTATTCGCACCCAATCGGCCTTGGCTAGGCATATTGAAGTACTGAAGGAAGCCCTATAATTTCTCGGATCAACGCCGACTCAACTAGTCAGATTTCTTTAACTGCATGCCTTGCTTGACATGAACATCGGAATCGGTACTTGAGAGTTGAAGTTGATCAAATCGACCACCTGTCCCTTTTTATTGACGGTATTGTCCATGCAGCAAGCCTGCTGTCCAGTCCCGTAGATCTGATCATCCGGATCTGAAGTGAACGAATACTCCGCCGCGAAGCTTGGCGACCTAAAGTCCTGCCTGTAATACCTCGCAGGGAGCGCCTTGTCATCGGTATACTCAGAAGTCAGCAGGCTAAGGGATCCGTTTGACTCGGTGCGCCAAAAGGAGAGAACGCCGTTCGTGACGTTCGCTACCAGGTTGCCGTTCTGTAGTGTCGCGTTTCCGAGATAGCCAATAGATTGGCCGTAGGAGAGGCCCTGGTTTCCACCTGGCCCTTCTAAGGGTGGATCAAGCAGGGCGGAGAGCTCCCTTCCTGTAGGGTCACGCAGCAAGCTCGCCCGCACTCGGATGCCGTTGGTACCAAATGGCTATACCGACAACAGAGTTCAGCAGCAGCAGCAAGTACGTTAGATGAGTCGAGCCAATACCTGGATATAGATGCGCTCGAAGCCATTCTGTATCCTAATTCCAGTAGTGTTGAACTGAGCCCAGTCCTGATCTCCGACTGCAAGGACCTCAGATCCTTTCACCAGACTGACAGAGATTAACCCCCAAAGCGAGCACAATCCGAGGCTCCCAAGCATATCTCTCGAGAAGCGGCAGAGTTTTGCCCACCCAGCCAAGTCCGACTTGTAAGCATATTTATACCATTTCATTCACATCCGGCGGTCCGTACAGAGCTCTTTCCACTTCAATACGCACACGAGATGGGTTGTCCCTTGATCACGAGAGGGCTCTTCGACGTCAAGAAGACGCGTAGGAGAAGCTCGCGAAGAGGACGGGCCGTGGGGGAAATTATCCGCAAGGCAGGCCTTTTACATACGAAATGTTGACACAAATACAGCGCCCAGATTCAGCCGTAAAGTGCGTTAAGACATCAATCACTATTCTGTGAGATCGAAGCTGGGCTAGCTGAACGGAATATCCGAGATGTTGAATGGATTGAAAGTAGAGAGAAACAAGAAGCCGCTAACAATCGCACGCCACAATCCGGGACAGATAAAACCGCATCTCCACACACGGCCAGGCTCACATCCCTTCAGATTTCACTTTCGTATGAATAGCAGTTCAACGTCACGGGGTCTCAGGCTTCTTCTCATACAAGAAGTCCAATAAACCTGCGCACTATGATACAACAGCGTTAACCGAGAGCGGCAGGAAACATGATGCACTGTTTACATGTCTCAATACATTTGCTACTTTGCATTCCTACCTTACAAATTGACACCCTTCATGCCTCCCTCCGGGTACCTTGTTCCCTTAATCTGGATTTTCGAGATGACCGCCCTGATCTCCTTATTCTCCTCCTCCGAAATCCGAACACCAGCAGCGCCAATATTCTCCTCCAAATACTTGATCCTCTTTGTCCCCGGAATGGTCACGATGTCCTCTCCCTGCTTCAGCACCCATGCTAAGCACAGCTGGCTTGACGAGCACCCCTTCTTGCTCGCAAGCGCCTGGAACTCATCGACGAGCGCGAGATTGTGCTTGAAGTTCTCCTCCGAAAAGCGCGGGTTCATGCGACGGAAGTCGCCCTCCGGGAAGTCGGCAGGCGAGCGGTACTTTCCCGTGAGCATCCCGCGTCCGAGAGGTGAGTACGCAACGATTGTCACACCGAGCTCCCGCGCGGCGGCAAGCAGCCCGTTCGTCTCGATATCAAGTGTCCAGGGCGAGTACTCGATCTGCACTGCTGCGATAGGGTGAACTTTGTACGCCCTCCTCAGCGTGTCCGCAGAACACTCCGACAGCCCAAGGAAGCGGACCTTGCCCTCCTCCACGAGCTTCTTCATCTCGCCGACCGTCTCCTCGATCGGAGTTTTGGGGTCAACGCGGTGCTGGTAGTACAGGTCGATCTGTTGAACACGCAGACGCTTGAGAGAGGTCTCGCACTGCTGGCGGACATACTCGGGTTTGCCGTTGATACCGAGGAACTCGCCATTGGGCCCGCGCATGTTTCCGAACTTGGTCGCCAGGAAGACCTTCGAACGCTTGGCGGGATCAGACAGAATCTTTCCCAAAAGCTCCTCTATGATACATGGTACGATATGAGAGGGGAAAAAAATCGATGCTACGAGTACGCACCATTCTTCCCCCAGCCATACATGTCCGCCGTGTCCCAGTGGGTACATCCGAGCTCAATAGAGCGCTCGAGGACCCTGAGATTTTCAGCCTCGTCCCCGGGGCCATAGAACTCACTCATGCCCATAGCCCCGAGGCCAATGGCGGGTATCTTGACCCCCGTCTTTCCTAGCTCGCGCAACTGGATGGTTGGGAACGACATAACTTTGAGTCAAGACCGGTAAGAAAATCTATGAGCGGGTGCTGGGGGCAACGTCGGTCTTGCGTGATCGATATAGAGCTGCTTTATAATGCACAGTGCACCCGTCTGACGTCGATGGGCTCTCATGAGATCTCATGAGCCTCGGCATCCCATGATACGCGATACCATGCCGATGCTGCCCAGGTTAGGTGTTACGAGTGTGGCAAATCGTTCAAGCTTGATCGAATATTGCAGATGGTCGAATGAACTTATAATTATCTTTGTCCGATTCTGATTGATTCCGTCCGATTGTTTGTCACTATTATCTTCGTCCTGCAGCCACATCCCTCGTGGCTGGCGGAGGCCGCGCTTTCTTGACTGGGGGGAAGCTTTAGGTGGACGTCCAGATGTCCACGTCCCAAGCCGCAACCCAGAGATGCATGCTGAGCGGATAATTCTGACCCGGACTGTACATGCCATGTAATACGGGATGAATGTGTAGAATCTGATCATAAGGCTCATGAGCGAAATCGAGTTGTCTGTAACGTCCACTTATTGCGGCATGCAATACGTTACTACGAAACACTTCAAAGAACGTCGCTTGACTCTTGAGCTTGAAGCTTGAGGCCTGCAGGCCTGAGTCCGCGGTGAACGCCGATTCGCGGAGTGGCTGGGTCTTGTAGTGTGTTAGTGCAAATTCAAAGAAGATATTTGGCAGGAATACCTTTTAATGGTCCCAAAAGCATGAGTTCCTAGGGTAGAACATGACCTTTTGATGGTGGAAATGCCTGTCGATCAACATTTTGCAGTATCCAAAATGGTGCAACTCCTCAGTGAATCCGAAGCAGCGATCCACAATCCATTCGTCTACAGCAAAGGCAGCCCAGTACGATGAGACGGAGACCAGCGACCAGTGACGGTTACGAGTCCTGAGGTACGAAGGACTCGTCTTTGCGACTTTTTTGGGCCCTCTGCCGAACGTTGAGCCCGTGCGAATAAATTGTGCCGAGTAATCGGGGTAGGAAATGTTTGTAGTCAATCACTACAATTCTTTCGAAGTCCGCTTGTATGGACACTACAAAACAGATGTGGCGCTCAGTCGTATAGTAATTCCTTCAATGTCTTTTGTCTCTCTCCATTAGTTTTATTCCATTCATCCTTGTCTGCTCAATATAAGCTTTTGCATAAGGGATGCTTCTTCGGAAATATTTTCACGAATTTAGGTGCCGCCATTATATCTGAGGATTGGCGGTGGCCGCTGGGAGGCTTACTTACCGTGAGAATCCTCTTTTGCAGAGCATTGTAGGTCCAAATTTCGAAGTCCGCTTGTATGGATACTACAAAACAGATGTGGCGCTCAGTTGTATAGTAATTCCTTCGATGTCTTTTGTCTCTCTCCATCTATTCTATTCTGTTCCTGCTGAGCTGCTCAATATAAGGTCTTTCACAAAGAAGGTCTGTCCTGAAATATTCTTACACATTTAGGTGCTGCCGTTCCTTCTGAGGATTGGCGGTGGCCGCTGGGAAGCTTGCTTACCGTGAGAATCCTTTTTTGTAGGGTCTTCGAAGTCGCTATTTCTGACGCTTACTGCCTTCTTAGATGCCCGGCCGCTGTAGGTACATCCTCTTGCATCCACGGTTCCCCCCCGCCTGACCTTGTTCTTTGCGTTGTAGGTGCTCACCAACATTGTCGTTGCACGCGAGTGACGTATACGGCGGTTCCCATCACTCGACTGTCACCGCACTGTTTCGCCGCCCGCATCGCTGCGTATGAGGATGACGATGCTCTGTTTTCTGGTGACCGGGCTCTCTAGGTGAGTATGATAGTTCTTTTCGCCGCTGATCACAGCTATGTTGCTTCCATCCCACCGCCTGTCCCGCACCCACTTTGATCTCAATGACCAGGGTAGTACGCCGACCGGCCAGCGCGTATTCATGGTACGCCAACCTTTACTACTGACTACACGGGGGGTATGCACCAGCAGTGGTATCGGTGATATTATCGACCAGGTTGTTTGTAGAATTTGCTTTTGGGCGGGCTTTTGTGAGTACCAGACCTTGCATCACGTCACCGGTGCCAGTGCTCATGTTTAATGCCGTAGACGCCTATAATCGCCCGCTCGTGCGTGTGCCCGCCATCAGCGTCGCCGTGACTACCGTTCGCAATGGCGTTGTATTAATCTTGCGAGCAGGTGAGTGTGTCTGGTCGTTGCTGACACCTCATCTTGTGTGAATCACTCAGCGCCGCACCTGCCTTCTCCCACCACACACCTCGGAGAGGGAGTTGACGAGGGGGGGTTATGTTTGACTTACAGGTGGTCTGGTGGTTGTACATGTAGTCTGTCCCTGTACCCGGTTCGTCTCTCCTTGAACGGCAAGAGAAGAGCTCGCTCGTCCGACACACGAAATAGAAGGCCCTGGCATGCTCGATCGCTAGTCTAAAGCATTGGAGGATGGGTCACGTTTGCATAATCTATGATGGTTACGAGTCCTGAGGTAACGAAGGAGGAGTCCTTACGCTCAAAAGTAGGGCGGGTTGCCGAACAGCAGCAGCGTGGGAATCCCATGCCGAGAAGTCGTGAGAGTTATTTTGCGTAGCGCTCATTACAAAATTGAAGCTCCGCTTCAAAGTCCGCTTGTATTCGTGACTACAAAATGCCTACAAACCGCGTTTTGTAGTGTCCGTTCCGCTTCCGTTCGTCCCTCGTCACGCAGTTCTGCGCAGATCCACTTGTACTTTCTAATATAAGGTCTTATTACTCCAATGTGTGTTTATCAATATTTCTGTGAATTACCGTATGTATTGTGATTTTCTACGCGGTCGTCTTTGCCGGAGATCGTTCTTACCGTGGGAACCCACTACATGAAGTGATTTGTTTGGGTCCTAGTCGCGTCGTCGGGATTTCGATTGGCTCTGGTCTCTCCGTGGTGGCACCCAGTAGACTTACAGGAATTCATGTGTGTTTGTGTGCTCTCAGAATTTTAATTATGTGTCTAGTTGATGGTTTGATTCATTATCTCTGCACCATGTTATATAATTATTTAAGCAGAGGATATATTGTATAATTAAAATATTACTTGGACCTCAGGCCTCAGGACAGCTCAGGACTCGTAAAATGCCATGCAACGCAGTGGCCCGCTTCTCCAAGTTTGTAGAGGTAATCTCCGCTGTAATTTACTCACAAAAATATGCTCCAACCCCTCGGGACTCGTAGACTTGCCACGCTTGCGGTGGCCGGCTACCCCCAAGTGAGTGAGTACTGAGTGGCTGTGTGGGAATCGTTCCCGAAGCGAAATTTCACCACTGCCACACAAATGTAGGACGCGTTCCACCGCGTCCTGTCTCAGTGAACAATCCTCATGCTCCGCCGCGCCTTCTATCCTCTGAAATTGTCCGTAAAGCTAAGAGACGGTACCAGACGCTTAGTCTTCACTCCTTCGGCAGAGCAAGCAGCTATTGTCGCCCGCTCACGCACTCACAATGTCGTTGTCTCTGCCAAGCCCGGTGCAGGGAAGACTGCCACAGCCAGAGCGATAGTGGACGCTTATCCCGACAGTCGAGTAGCTGTGATAACGTATTCCAAGCATTTGCAGCTCTCGACGCAAGCAAAACTAGTCCGTACCAGGGCTCGAGCATTCACATTCCATGGTCTTGCCAGACTGTTATTCAGCACGCCCCGCCCAGTTCGTGACGATCTCATGCTGTGGCAACTGAGGAAAATATACAAGAGTTGCCCACAATGGGAGGGCGATCCTTACGATATTGTGATCTTGGACGAGCTACAGGATTGCACGCCGTTGCTGTACTGGCTGATTCGTGTCTTCCTAACTTCCCTCACCATGGCTCGGGGCAAGGCGCCCCGTATCGTTGCTCTGGGTGATCCCGACCAAGCTATATACGGATACCAGGGAGCGGACCATCGATACCTCTCTCTCGCCCCGGATATTTTTGACGCGCTTAACCCGGATCGTTGGGATCATATGCCGCTCAACAAGAGCTATCGACTCTCATATGCTACCAGCAGGCTGGTCAACGAGGCATTCTTACGAAAGGCCGACTATATCCAAGGCTCGCATCCAGGGCCGCGCCCGCAATACCTCTATAGCGAGTATGACCAGGTACTCGTCGACAAACTCAACGCTCTTATTAAAGAATATGGGGCCGAAAACACAGCGATCCTGAGTCCCTTCGTGCGTGATAACGACAGACTCAGTCGTTTCGAACATATGCTCTGTGATCGTGGGTATGCTGTCGCCACCTCTGTCAACGACGATGGACCGCTTAAACAGGCTGTTGTGCGAAACAAAATTGTCCTAACCACGTACCACCGGTTCAAAGGGAGCGAGCGCGACCTGACCATTGTCTGCGATGTCGATAACCTCTTCTTCCGATATACCGGTCGAGACTTGCCTACGGATCACTGTCCGAGAGCTGTGTACGTCGCCCTCACCAGAGCGAAGCAGCAACTAGTCATTGTGCACCCTGATGGGCGAAGTACGATGCCGTTCGTGGACTGGGATAAAGTCAAGGATCTCGCAGACTTTCACAACTTAGCTCCCTCTGGTCAAGAGCCCAAGCAAGCTGCCCAGAGAGCAGACGAGCGTCTCCAGTTGCCCAAGTTCCGAAAAGTCACAGCCCTGATAAGACACATCCCTGTGACTGTCCTCGACTCACTCCTGACTAAGTACGTCAAGACGTCAATACGTTCGCCGTTGCCAGAAGAACACCATATCCTGGCGCCTGACATAATCAAGACCAGGGGGGGGCCGAAACCCCTGCGCGAGCAGGTGAGCGATATCAATGGCCTGGTAGCCGCTTCCCTCTTCGAGCTCCAGGAATTCGGGACTTTGAGCATTTTCAGCGACTACGGTATCCCGAATGCTCCCGCCGACTTCAGGGACCGCATCAAGTGGCTGACGCAGAGCGCAATCGCGTACGATGCAAAAATATCCGGGTACAAGTCCCGCATGAAGCAGATGGCGTTGGGAGTGGGATTCCACGACTACAAGTGGTTCGTGCCGTATGCCGATCGTGCTTTGGAGCGAATGACTGGGCAATTCACGGAGGACCGAGGCGAGATGAACTTCGAGGTGGCTTTCCAAGGCGTTGATTTCACTGTGAAGACCGAGGGTGGCAGTCATACCATAGGCCTGGCCGGAATCGCTGATATAGTGCAGACGAACAGCAGTGGCACCAAGATCTGGGAGATCAAATTCACCTCCTCCCTAACCCCCTCGCACGTTGCACAGCTTCTGCTGTACGGTTACCTGTGGACGGTAGAGAATAAAAAGGATACGATGCCCGATATGGTGCTGTTCAATGTTCAAGACGGTGCCAAGTGGGAGATCAAAGCCACGCTTGATGGAGCGCGCGCGCTAATCGAGGAGATAATATTGGCAAAATATGGCTCGAGGGCGATATGCTCGGATGAGGACTTCCTGAAACAGTGTAAGGATATTGCACGGGAAGTCATGGGGGACTCATAACTGGAGTCAAGGGACGACATGCGTGAGTACGTCTCAGATAACCTGACGTTGTTAGTGACGCCACCATACTTGTTCACAGTCGACTGCCACAAACACCAAAAAGAGGGACGTATCGTCCATCTCCTATCCCTGGAAAGCAATACCTGATTTCCGTGTCTCCGCGATGCCGCCACCAGCAAAGCCAGTGCCTGAGCATGTCGTGAGCGGAGGTCGAGACTGAGATAGGTGGCTCATCGAATGTACCTTCGCGCCTCAATGCGATGACATCCTTGCCGCCCAGCTGCTTGTCACATACTACACACTGCTTCGAGGGTCGGATCAACGAATCAGTGCACGTCTTGCACACGACGTGCGAGCATGGTTTCATCACTAACACCCAATTTGTTCAAAGTCGTCGAGACAGCACAAGGAGAAATAACGCACAGAACATAATGATACTGTTTGAGAAGGTCTTCTTGCAAGATGGACATATAGGGTCAGAGTTGTCGTCGCTCTTCGGCTTACTGGTATCCGTGCTGGTAGTCGAGGCAGGTGTTGATGTCACTGATTGAGCGCTGCTCTTGCTTGGCAGAAATGTAAATTGCACAGGGACAAGGTTCTTCAGCCTGAAAAACGAGCGCAATCAGCATCAACGAATATAATCGTGACAGGTGACGGACGATAAGAAATGCGCAGGCTCTCCGCCTCTACACGTCGTCTGGACCTTGATGTCCTTCAAGGAACTCGGCAGTTCATTGCTAGTATAGGTCGGCGTCAAGGAGGGCAGCCAGAAATCAGGGAGCTTGGCTCTCAGACGTTCAGCCTGTTCTCGCTCTATCTGGCGCAATGCAACCTCCTCAGCTTCACGAGTCAGCGTATCTACTGTTGACGCATCGAACTCGAATTTTCGCTTCAGACCGCGAGCTACCGGGCCTAGGTGAGGTTCCACGTTTCACGTATACGAGACATGGAAGACATACGTTCTTTGGAGTCCTCTTTCGAAGAGGTCCCGAGCCCTGTCAATGAAGACTTCCCAAGACCCAGCTGTCCCCTCTCAAACTCCAGCAGTACGCGCTCCCGAGCGGCCTCCTTCGCTCTTTCCTTCTCGTCATCGGCCTCTCGCTTCATCTGCTCCAGTCGATCCTTCTGCTTCTTGATATCCTTCTTCTGAGTAACTAGTAGCTTTCCGTTAGCTGGGCTTCGAGCTGTCGAACGGCACATACGCAGGTCTGTATACACGCATTCCTTGCAGAAGAGATGTCCTTCATGGCAAGCGACCGGATCTCTCACTCGCTGTAGACACAGAGAGCACGCATCAAACCTCCGCATAGACTCATTTCCTAGTCGTTGCTACTCAAGGGCTGTTATCCTCTGCCCCACAATGCTTCCATACGTATACGTACCCTTTTAGTCCCGTAATCGAGTCTCTTGTATTCTGCGTACGAAAAGACTGAAGAGGCTGTGTTGTTCTTGCTGTGTTTTGTCATTTCAGAACAGATCCAGACCAATGAGATACGAAAGTAATCAGGGATGCTGTCCGTGGCGGCGTAGAAGAAGCTAGAGATGTTAATGTGGCAAAAGTGTGACGCTAGCGCGTCGCGTCTCGTGGCCCCTACTCTGATCGTACTACTTACCTCGGTCGCAGTCCTCGCCCTCTACTACTCGCTCAATGGGAGCTGTTTGGTTGCCCAAGTTCTGTCGGTGGACATGAGGGTTACCGCAGATATCCTCTCTTATTCGGATTAAGCCTGGCGTCTCGCTACTATTAATGGTGCGCTTTCCTACCACCCGACATTAACATCCGCGACTCAGGCGGTAGGCGATAGTGCCTATATCGCTTGGCCATGCCGATTGAAACCTCCTGCCTTGTCTTCTTGAATGCTGGAAAACATCTGCTATTGCGACGAAACTTCGACACGTGTGATCGGTCAGGCGAAAGAAGTCATCCTCGCAATGCATGCGCCGTCCCCTGCTCATCCTGGTGGGCCTCCTGAATACTGCAATGTTTCAGTGGTATCCCTATGTTCCGGGCGAGACAACTGTCGGGCATATAGTCGGCCGGTGCGATTCACCCTGTTGCCGGTTCTAAATCTGACGACCTTACCGGCCTCTGCAAGGTTAAAATCCCATCGGTAGTGCCGGGACACGCGAGGATGCGATGCTACCCACGAGTATACTGCTCCTGCTCATGATGCCGTTGAAGCATGGCCCGGAAACCTTTATCCGGCCCCTATAAATGGCGACAAACCTTGGACCATACAAATTTTCCAACCATTCATTCGCGGCTGTTTCGCCCTGCCCCACCTGGCCTCTGGGAATACGGTGGATTATTCTTGGACTCTTGAAACATATTATTACTCTGTCGGCGAGAATTGTCGCCGATTGTGTTCTATGTTTTGCCTTGAACTATAAGACTTCCCAGTAGCCTCTGCGGTCGAAGTTCCCCACCGCCTTCTTCTCGTCCGTCGAGGACTTGATATCCCTGTTCTTCCAAACAACCTTCTATTCGAACTCGTGATACCCGTATAATTGGAATCCCAGACTACCAGGTGCGTCGAAGTGGTATCCCGCCCGATCGCACCCGCCAGTACTGACAGCGGGTCCTTTTCCGTCAGTCTATATCCAAACTATGAGATTCCACCTGTTCATTCTAGCGCTGCTGGCGCTCTTCACCACGTTGCTCGTCGCACGAGCACATCCCGTGACATTACCAGCCGGACTCAAGCAGCCCGTCTCGCCACCAGACCGCACACCCCAGCGTCCAGTTGCTACCCTCATCCCTGGTCCACACCAGCACCAGAATACGCAAGACTCATCGCAACCGAGTCGGCACACTATTCGGCGACGCAGGTCACACCCATGAGGATTACCACCCTTACCAGTCATCAAGCCATAGATTTATCTTTCTCTCTTGGTCGCGATGCTCGGACACCGCTAATCAATTGCACTCATTCGTATACTGCACAGTACCATCGACGCTATCGCATGTATCATTATCTATCAACGCCATCTGTATTATCCTATGTATCCCAACCGCCTAGAGTCATTCGTTTTGTATCATGGTCGAGAATCGTTCCTTGCCCAATATTAGTCTGTGTATCCCGGACATGTTCTTGCCGTGCAAGCTGCTATAAGACGTCATTGAAAGGCGCCATACAATCTCACCTGTAGATGCTCTTCATTACTGTACCCGTTAGCCTATAACAAACACTATGCAAATAACTTCTTGAACTGCTTCTTCTCTTTATCCCTCTTCTCCTTCTGCTTCAGCTTCACCTTTGCGAGCTCCGCGGCGATGGCCTTGTCGTCAGGCACCAATTTCGTCGCCGCTACGAGATCCTCCTCAGCGCCCGCGTCATCTTTGGTCATGCTGCGAGCCAGTGCTCGTCGATAAAGCGCTTTCGCTGTGCCATGACACTGTCAGACCCAATAGCAGGTAAACTCGGTGAAGTGACGTACCCTTGTCAGCGTTGTTAAGCGTCATCTGCTGGAGAGCGCGGTTGGTACTCTGAAGGGCGATCGTGGCATCATGCGGACCGCCGAGCTTGACTGCTGCAAGGGCGATATTGAGTAGTAAGGGAGAAAGGAGAATGCTGTACGAGTCCTTGAGCTCCGGCGGCGCGTCTTCTGGTAGGTCGAAATATTTGTGATCCACGTAGCGGACTGCCTCTGCAATGCAACAAGGGTTATCAACGCATTCCCAACCACCGACGGAGTGCAATGCACGTACTCTGCCACTTTGCCAACGCCGCATCGACCTTGCCCTCCTTCCACAGCTTCGCCCCCATCTCCTTAATCTCCTTCGCAATCTGCAGTACCACCTCCACGTCCTCGGTATCCTTTGACTCCTCGTCCGCAGGGTAGTCTTCGTACGGGTCGCCGTCGGCCGAGACAGGTTCCACAGACAAGGAGGGGTCGTCGGGGGCGAGCTGCCCGCACGCGGCGATGACGATCGGCTCCGTGGGCACGTCGCCCTGCGCGGTCGGGTGGTTCTCAATCTGGCGCACGATGGACTTGCCCTTGATGACCTCGCCGAAGACGACGTGTTTGTTGTCGAGGTGCGGCGTCTGCACTGTAGTGATGAAGAACTGGGAGCCGTTTGTGTCCTTGCCTGCGTTGGCCTGGGGGGTGTATTAGAGACGCTCACGCTCGAAACGGCGGGAGGGGGACGAACCATGGAGAGGAGGAAAGGCTTGGTGTGGTTCACTGCGAAGGCTTCGTCCTCGAATTTCTCGCCGTAGATGGATTCGCCGCCTGTGCCGTTGCCAGCGGTGAAGTCGCCGCCTTGTATCATGAACCTTGCGTGCCATGTTCAGCTTGAACGTGATACTTGTACACAGGCTCGAAATGCGAGTGCTCACTTTGGGATTACTCGGTGGAATGACGACCCCTCATAGCACAGTTTCTTTCCGGACCGTCCGATACCTTTCTCGCCGGTACATAGCGCCCCTGCAGAAGTGACTTCAGAATGTACACTCGAAGGTCATGGACAAGGCAACGTACGAAAGTTCTCTGCGGTCTTTGGTACCAAATCCGAGTAGAGTCGGAATATGACCCGACCGACTGGCCTGCCGCCTATGGTGATATCAAAGAAAGTGATTGGTCTGTCTGCTGAAGGCTCGGAAGACATTCTGGGTGGCTTTCGAGGAGCACGAGCAGGGAGAGACGTGTTTAGAGTTGTGCTCGCTGCGTTCCATGATGGTGAATCGCGACAAGCCTGCCGTTACGTAACCGTTGGTGGAAGATGCTAGAAGAGCCTACAGCATCTTTCTTCTAGCAGACATGCAGGTCGCGAACAAGTCATATCTCTACTGACTGTAAAACCGCGATGTTATGAGCCTTCTGGAACGCAACGGCATTGGGCAAGGTTTGGAAATACACGCAAAAGGAGACTGCCCTTCCTAACATGTACGGCCGTGGGCGAGAAGCGACATGTATCGATCTTACAACGTATATAGACGTTGAATAAATAAACTCAATCTGGCCAGCAGCTGTGGCCTCATAGTACTGATCTCACACAGGAACAAGAAGGCGAGGGCAGGTACCGTTTAATTTTCTGAATCGGCGAACAGACGCCACATATTTGCCAAGCTCAACCAAATACTTGCACGTTCCACGCCACAACTCCCCATCAAATCTTCTGTGCCTTTTACGTTCCCCGACCCACTGCAATCCTTAATGGATTTGTTGGCCGCGGAGGATTCTGCGGCGCACAACGGCCGCCCTGTCCGTCGGTGTGAGCGACTTGTAGTGTTGCCGCAGCGCCAGCGCCAGGGCCACCCTAGCGCGATTCGAGTGCGCGCTGGGTCACCTCAGTGTCACGCTACCCTACGTAGCAGCGCCGCTGGCCTTAGCTGATCTCTATTGCGGATTATGCCGGGAGGTGAACTACTCTTAACGAAGTCTGCACTACGGGTACTACAGTTGAATATTAGAGTCCTCGATATCTTCGTTGAGGGCCTTGACAACGAGGCCGTTGTCCATCGAATCTTTGAGTTGTGGTGCAGGTTGATCGACAATATTGTGTCTGGCACGAGCGAGTAAGTTGACACCCACCCGGCACTAAAATCAAGACTGTCTTCACGAACGAGAAATTTGAGAATCTATAACGCCTTCAAAAGAACATCAGAAAGGCGGCCCCGGAATCCGGCATCTATTTCAGCCCCGGAAGAGAAGGCGCGTTCGGAAGGCAGCGTTCGAATGGGACTGTCGATGCTTGAGCTTGAAGGACGTCGAGGGCCACTCGGAACAATATCGGGCAGACCTTCTCATGCTCCTGCAGAGTAGTGTCAGTCAAATGACCGGGACGAAGTGCGTGCAATATGAAGTGACTTACATCCCAGAATGCTACAAGATCCAAACCGGCATGGTTCTCATACTCAACGAGGCCGACTTTGATGCATCTCTGGAGTCTGCAGCTCCTGCTCTAATGCAGGGCCGTCCCGCGCATCCAGGTTCTTTCCCCGTTTCCGAACATCAGCTCGTACAGGCGTCCGAGAAAGAAGGCCGGATGATGTTGGCAAGACATTCCGGTATGCAGCTGAACAGGCTGTTGAGGATATACATATGTTAGGTTCCGAGAAGACTGCCCATGCAGCAGTGTGGCCGGCAGATATTGAGTACTATTCGCAGCAGTAGTGTCGGCTTGAGGACACTAGTGCAGTACTGTTGGGCCTGCCTCGGCCGCAGTAGCACAGATGTCGCATATCGTGGAGACGAAGGAAGTAAATATAGATATCAAGAAGTCATACACGTTTATATTACACAAAGACGCAGGGAAAGACTGGAGTGGATGCCCATATACGGCGTAAAACAAAGCGACGACGCGCCAGCCACCAGTGGCGGATGAACACGTGATCGCAACCAGCGCCACTCTGGAGCCGACCAGGGTACTGCAGGGTCACTCTGTCAGCAGGCAGAGTTGTCACTCTGGGAGCCAGCGGCAGCGCAACTTCAAGCTCACCCTGGCGCTGCGGCAACACTAGCGACTTGCCAATGCTGAGACAACAGCCGGTGCACTGATCTCAAGGGATCGACCGCAGCGGACCTCCTCTGTCTCGCCAGGCTGGTCTGGTATTCGAATATGCGGGAGGACCAGCTCCTGTGGACATGCACACATGACCGCTCTGCGCCCACTACAGATGTTGGTCTCGTCCCGCAGGTCATCGTTTCGCTCACAGTCCTGGTGCGTGCCGACGCGCTCTTGCTTTTATCCAGAGAGCTCCGGTGGGGTAAGACGGAGGACCGCTCTTACCCCACATGAATGCCTTCGAATCACGCTCGACTGTTGCTCTGCTCCTCGACTAGCTACTGCTTATGCCGGGTCGCGACCACTTTGACCCAAGCTGAGGACTCTTTCGTCGGTGTCTTATTGGCTTGCTAGGTTTGATGGCTACTTGGCAGCGGTTCCCGTGCTTCCTGTTTGCGCGTCATCTGGCATGATTGTCTGCTTCTTGTGGACAGAGTTCAGTTCCGTCGCTTGGGTGCTCTCCGTTTCTTCTTCGTGGTGCCAGCCTCGGTCACAATGCGACTGGAACGGATCGCATAGACTCTATTTAATCGGCGTTCCAAGAATACTAAGAAGGAACACTGTATTCAATGCAAGTACTACTACCTCCGGTTTCATTGATGCTGGCCGTATCTCTCGTACATTAGCCAATTTGTATACCGAATAGCGCTATCTTCGAGTGCATTCCGCACTTCCTCCACTACTGTCAGTAGCTAGAAATGTTATAATACGTTTATAGAGTGGGTTTTATGGAAGAGTAATATCGGGCGTCCGATCGGATTGGACTGCGTCCCGTTGTTCGGCCGCTGGTGATTAATGATTCGGCGAAAGTCTGCAGAAAGATATTCCATAATTGCCGTACTTGGTTGAACGAATGGCAAGATTCGATGAGGCTTACCCCGCATCAGGGCCCTGCCACTCGCGGGTCCGCGTGACACACTAGCGCACAGCGCCTACTACTAAAACAGCCAACATCCCCAACATGTCTCGCCGAAAGTCCCCTTTTCTCCTTCACCATCATGCCTGGCAGTCCAGCCCCCGTCAACGGCAACGGCAGCGCCGACATCGACGTCCCCAGCGTCCCCTTTCACCCCGTCGCTCCTCGTATGAAGGATGGGCCCAAGGTCCCGCACATTGGTCCGCACATTCACGCTTACAAGAAGGCGCACGGGCAGACCGTCGGCCATGAGTCGGACAAGTGGTGGGCAAAGGTGCGCAGCGGCGAGAGCAAGTTTTTGTGAAGCCGGGACTGAGCGGCTGCACAGATTGCTCGGGAGACCTTGCACTGGGATCGACCCTTCCACACTGTCCGAGCGGGTGGGTTCGAGACAGGCGACATTGTGTGGTTCCCCGAGGGCGGCCTGAACGCTTCCTACAACTGTGTAGACCGCTGGGCATTCAAGCACCCAGACAAGGTAAGCGTGACCTCGCCCGCATCCCATCCTCACGTCCGACGAATCACGCCTATCTCAGACCGCAATCATCTACGAAGCGGACGAGCCTGACGAGGGCTGCAATATCACCTACGCCGAGCTCCTCCGCGAGGTCTGCGCCATCGCGAACGTGCTCAAAACGCTCGGCGTGAAGAAGGGCGACACCGTCTCCGTCTACCTCCCCATGACCTGGCAATCCGTCGCGGCCTTCCTCGCATGTGCGCGGATTGGCGCCATCCACTCTGTCGTTTTTGCGGGCTTCTCCGCAGAGTCGCTGCGCGACCGTGTGCAGGACTGCAAGTCCCGCGTACTGATCACCACTGACGAGGGAAAGAGAGGCGGAAAGACGATTGCGACCAAGGCGATCGTGGACGCTGCGTTGAAGGAGTGCCCTGATGTCGAGCACGTCTTGGTGCTGAAGCGGACGGGCAACACGGTTCCCTGGACTGAAGGCAGGGACAAGTGGTGGCATGAGGAGACGGAGAAGGTGCCGAGCTACTGCCCGCCCGAGATCATGTCGTCTGAAGACCCGCTATTTATCCTCTACGTGAGTGACACATTCAATATCTAAAGTCCTCCCTCGTCTAATACCCAACAGACCTCTGGCTCAACCGGGAGACCGAAGGGAGTGGTACACACGACCGGCGGCTACCTCCTCTGCGCCGCGCTCACAGTCAAATACGTCTTCGACGTGCACCCCGACGACCGATTCGCCTGCATGGCCGACATCGGCTGGATCACCGGCCACACGTGAGTCCCCGCCCTCCCCATCCCTTCTTCTACTCACATCCGCATCCTACTATACAGCTACATCGTCTACGGCCCCCTCTGCAACGGCGTCTCCACCACCGTCTTCGAGTCCACGCCCGTCTACCCCACGCCCTCGCGCTACTGGGAGACGGTCGAGAAGCACCAGCTCACGCAGTTCTACTCCGCGCCGACCGCGATCCGGCTGCTGCGCCGCCTGGGCGAGCACCACGTCCAGAAGCACGATCTCAGCAGCTTGCGCGTCCTGGGCAGCGTTGGGGAGCCGATCAATCCCGAGGCGTGGCACTGGTACAATGATCATGTCGGTGGGAGACAGTGTGCGATTGTGGATACGTTCTGGTGAGTGTCGTGTATGAGGCTGATGGAATGGAAGGATGAATATGGGTGGGTGATAGGCAAACGGAGACGGGCTCGATTGTTGTGACGCCGTTCCCTGGTGCTATCGAGACCAAGCCCGGTTCAGCGACGGTGCCGTTCTTTGGTATCGAGCCGGCGATTCTGGACGCGACGTCTGGCGAGGTGTGTTGACTGCGTTTACCCACTACAACTCACTGACCATATCCTCCAGGAACTCACGGGCAACAACGTCGAAGGCGTGCTCGTGCTCAAGACGCCTTGGCCCTCAATCGCCAGGACCGTTTACCAAGACCACAAACGTTATCTGGAGACTTACATGAAGGTCCGCACACCCCGCACTGGCTAGCCCTTTTGCAGACTGACGATGGCATGTGATATGTTTAGCCTTACCCTGGTGTGTTCTATACGGGCGATGGGGCCGCTCGTGACGAGCACGGGTACATCTGGATCAAGGGTCGCGTCGATGGTGAGTGGATTATCCCACATTTTAACCATGCGCGCTGTCTGACAGAGTTGGGTGAAAGATGTTATCAACGTGTCTGGTCACCGTCTGTCGACAGCGGAGATCGAGTCCGCGCTGATCATGCACAAGGGTGTCGCCGAGACAGCCGGTACGTCCGTCTCTGCTATCGTGGGTCATGTTAGAGTTTGCGCATCTGATGTGCTTTGATGCTTTAGTTATCGGTACTGCGGATGACCTGACCGGGCAGGCTGTGCACGCGTTTGTTACGTTAAAGCCGTTAGTACCGATCGTGACCTCCGAAACCGTGTGTGCTGACGTTGAACGATGACTTAGGGAGTTCACGTACGATGAGGACGAGGTGGCGCTGGTGAAGGAGCTGACGCTGCAGGTCCGGAAGGTCATTGGGCCTTTTGCGGCGCCGAAGAAGATTTACATTGTTAATGATCTGCCCAAGACGCGGTCTGGCAAGGTAGGGTCCCTGATATCTGCACTGGTGGAGCTTGTTTGCTAATTGTGCGTTGTAGATCATGCGCCGCATCATGCGCAAGATTGTTGCGGGCGAGGGCGACCAGCTGGGGGACCTCAGCACCGTAGCAGAACCGGGCGTTGTTGATGAGATCAAGAAGAAGGTTGCAGAGGCCAGTGCGAAGTAATCGCTGAGCGGTAATTGCGTGTGTTACAGGTTATATTATGAGGATCTAGCTATTGTGGGTTTGTGTCTACTGGCTTAGGTAGTATGGGGTGTTACTCGCCCTTTGTAATAGTAATGTATTTGTCGTCGGTATATGGATTTGTATGGCCAGATTGTGCCTTTCTTATGGTTCTTGGATTCAGACGCATGCAAATCATGGCCCAAGAAATGAATTTATCTGACGGACGAGAGGTTGGCCGGGATTCAAGAATCGGAAGAATCCGAGCTCGTGCGTTTCCTCGCCCTCTACTCCTCCTGATTCATGTCATTCTGAATGAACACTGGATCCAGAGAGTACTATGTCTTACATGCAGAGAACATACTAGTGTTCACTGCTCGGTATGCAACTTTGTGTAGCCAGCTCGGTCGACTGCAGCCAAGTTTATTGCACCCATGCTAATCGAACTAATCGAAGATAGTGGCTATTCCGAGCTGCGCTCACGGTGCTCTGAATGGTTTATCATATCTGCATGAGAGAGGTATAGTCACTCTCGCTGTGCCAGAGCGGAGAGCATCTGTGAGGGTCTCAGCAACGAGCTGAAGACACGATGGCGGCCCCAGTTGAGAACCTAGATGCCTACCCTGACTTGTGTGAAGCAGGCATTCTCGAATTACAAGATGGTTTGAGCGAGGCTCAATTTACTAGTGTGGACCTTGTGAAGGTGAGTACCGATGCGAGACATAGTACCCGCCAGCTTATCCCTCTCAGGCATACCTGGCAAGGATTGACGAGGTCAACTTGAAGGGACCCGCTTTGCGAGCAGTTATCGAGACTAACCCAAGTGCCTTGTCACAAGCGGCAGAATTGGACAAGGAAAGAGCGCAGAAAGGTCCGCGCGGGTCCCTCCATGGTATACCACTATTGGTGAAGGATAATATCGCTACATTGCATAGCGAGGGTGAGCAAACCAGTGCTGCTCAGACATGCCCAATTCTCATCATTGATTCTAATTCAGGTATGAATACTACTGCAGGTCTGTCCGCTGGCAGCCTACAATATCAAGATACTCCCTTACTGACCCAAGGCAAACGTGCTTTGACAGGATCTTACGCACTCCTTGGCTCAGTAGTACCTCGGGACGCACCCGTCGCTGCCAAACTACGCGCTGCAGGAGCCATCATCCTAGGTAAAACCAATATGTCCGAGTGGGCGAACTTCCGCGGGCAAGTGCCCTCCGGCTTCAGTGGCCGAGGCGGCCAATGCACATCCCCGTACTACCCGCTCGTTGACCCATCCGGATCGAGCTCTGGCAGCGGAATCGCAGCAGCCATAGGCCTTGCTGCCGGTACGCTGGGCACAGAAACCGATGGCAGTATCACGAGTCCCAGCAGTAGGAATAACCTCGTCGGTATCAAGCCCACCGTTGGGCTGACCTCCAGAGCTGGAGGTACGTCCCCAGATCTCACTGCGGTTCAGTTCTGCGGCTCACTCAATGACGCTTCTCCCTAGTGATACCGATTTCGTCTCACCAAGACTCCATAGGGCCTATGACGCGTAGCGTTACTGACGCAGCGATCCTTCTCTCTACCATTGCCGGCCCAGACGATTCCGACAACTACACTCTTGCGCAGCCGTTACCGGTCCCGAACTACACGCATGCCCTCAAACTGGATGCCTTAAAAGGCGCGCGTCTTGGTGTTCCCCGCTCCTTTGCTACCCGACCGCAGGAGAACGCCGAGGCACAGGCAAACATAGTAAAGGCGTTCGACCAAGCCTTGGAAGTGTTCAAGCAGCTGGGCGCAGAAATCGTCGATCCAGCAGAGTTTCCCAATGCCGAGCTGCTGAAGGAGAGGAGGACGCACGAACTACATGTGATGGGCGTAGACCTCAAAGTACGAGTTCCCTTTTCATGCTCCCGTGTATGATTTGAATACTGACTTTGCTACACATCGCGTGTTCTAGATAGATCTCAATAAGTACATTGATGGTCTGCTTGAAGTCCCCACCGGAGTAAAGAACCTAGCGGACCTAATCAAATTCAATGAGGACCATGCCGAGCAAGAACTACCCGCTCCATACTGGACTGACCAATCCCAGTACGCTTGCAAGACCCCTCGTCGAACATTACTCTTACTATTGCTCCACCAGATTCATCAAGTCCCAATCCTTGGAAGCGGACAAATACTATGAGGATACAGTAGCTGCGAACTACAAAATGAGCCGCGCGAGCGGAATCGACGCCACGTTGCAGAAATACAACTTGGACGCCATCATCCTGCCCACTAATGGTACGTGTCAGCTGCCGTTATGCTCTTTGCATGTCTTAATGATGATCTACTGTGTAGGATTCGCGTCCACCCCTCCTGCGCTTGCAGGTTACCCGCTCATTTCGGGTGCGTCCCTCTTCATTCTCAGTCACTAACAATCTGATCTCCATCCTGTTGTGCAGTCCCTCTCGGTTTCCAGCCAGACGACCTCGAACCTGCCCCCGCAGAGCCGGTTCGTCAGTATGGCCCAGGCGTTCCCTTCGGCATCTCATTCATGGGGACGGCCTGGAGTGAGACCAAGTTAATCGGTTTCGCGTATGCCTTCGAACAAGCGACGAAGGCGCGCCTAATGAGGAAAGCTTATGAGGAAGCTATTCCGAAGACGCAGCTGGTGGATATCGTCGGTAAAGCTGTCTAACATCCCGGACAACTTTGTTCTTCCCGCTTTCGTGCGTACATAGCGTCCCATCGTCTGGGTAGTGAAGTCAGACGAGGCATTCATCAAATACATGCTTCCAGCGAGAGTGGAGGGCAGATATACAAGCCATCTAGTCAATGCACGGGGGACCGGCCTTTCTCATGGGGGGTTATTGTATGAAGAACAGCAGGAAGTTGCGCCTCCCAAGAGGCGATAGCGGAGGATATACCGAGGGGTCCTCGCTCAGCAATATAGGAGCAAATATGGACGCTACGGTGCAAGATCATCAGTGGGAAACTCCCTGTATCTCATACGCGTCCATACCTAAGAGTTGAGCCCTGCTGACTGTGGGAGTACTGTCTTGCGGACTTCCGCTTGGTTGCTGGCAGATGAAGTGCAGGAACGCCGTAAGGGAGATCCAAACCTGAAGCAGCTTCAGTCGAAGCTGGCGTATCAGGGTCAGATAACATACATTCACTGACTCGCTAGGAAATTCACTGAGCATCTGCACGGCCGTGTCATGCAAAGATCCTGCAGGAAAGACAGACAGAGCAACCAACCTCAAACGCTTCGTCTCGATCATTGATTTGGACGCATTTGGAATGTAAGTGCCGAGGGATGACAGGTTCCACAAGAGATTTTAGAAACTGCAGCAACGCCTCTCCAAACGCGATCGTGGTCTTACGATCATATCGGCCATCCGCTTCGGCCTTGAAGGTGAATTCTTCCCCGGTATCAAGACACTAAGCTATGAGTAAGTGCGTGAAGCAGCAGAAATGTACGCCCTTGGTACCTCTCGGATATTTGCCACCAAGTCTTGATCGCCAGGCACAAGGAACAAATCTTGCTGCTGCACTAGTCAGTAGAAGGTGACTGGAAGGCAGAAGTGGTACAGTACCATTTCCGCGGCGTAAGTCATGAGCCAATTAATCAATCTCATAACCTCTCGCGGAGCGTTTATCGCTTGTTCCTCTGATAGGAGCTTTTCCCGGTCGGAGAGCTCTCTCATGGGTCCGGGCAGCCTAACCAGATCGCTGAGTCTGTTACCGTAGCAGGTCGGCTCTAACAATCACACAAAAAGGGTGTTAGACTGAGTTAATCGTGGCTTGACGAGACGTACGATATTCGCCATGAGCCGTGATGCAATGATCCTTCCCGAACATGGTATGCAAGATGAGCGTACAATGCAGTTTTCTTGTCCACATGTTTAGCTTAGACGCCGACTCCTTGGTGACATTGACAGTTATTGAGATATTAATGGCTTCACTCGGAAGCAATAATCCCTGGTGCCGCATGGTGAACACCTGTCAAAAGAAGAGCGAAGTCCACCAACCGCCATCGGTTCGATCGTAAGCCACGGGGGATCTTGGTGAGTGGTTGTAAGCATTAGTACGTGCTTGGGGCAGTCCGAACTCACGTATAGGACCGCCCGCATCCAGAGGTACGAAACGATAAGCGCATGGTATCTGCTTTAGGGTTAGCAAACCACGGCGTTACTCGAGTCTACCTCGTACCTCGCCGGTGTTTTGCAAACCGATAGTTTTCTGGGCATCTCGTTCATAGCTGAATCTGTTAGGAAATCAGCCGCTGGGATAATGAGGTCACATACTGGACCGGTCCAAACTCCAGTAGTGTACTGTCAAGCTTCACTTTAGGCGGTTGATCATTGTTTTCCATGTCTCCTACTTGGTGCCAGTGCGTTCTGACCGCGGATTGAAACTGCGAGTCGTCGACGAAGGGTACCTGATAGTTTCGCTATGAAGACACTGCTCTCCGAGATGGGCATTCATACCTACAGTTAGCTCGAAGTCCGCGGAGACGGGTTTATGATCACTAAAAGTGATCTCCGAGTGACCCGCATAAGACTCTTGCAGGAGGTCCGTCCCGGCGGACTTCATATATAGAATACGGTCTGTCCAGGCAGGTTTACGTCTGGGAGCAGAACCGTCAGCTACAGACTGCGGAGCCGATGACCAATGAGCCACCTACTTCATATCGTAGCCAAGAGAATCGGTGAGTAGTCCAGAACTGAAGCGGTATGTTCTGTAACGAGGCAGCTGTGAGCAGAACGGCGGATGGAAGGGGCCCACGTACGGCAACCGCGTTATGCGGTCCTCTGTAAAACCAGCGAAAGACTTGCCATCTCTGATACAATGTCTAAGCTTAGTGCAGATCGTCAGTTTCCATAAGAGAAGGGATATGTAGCCCAGACTGACTTGATCAAATTCCAAGAGCGTCTCTATACCGCGTTCTCTAGGCTCTGTCTTCAGTAACGTGCGAATGTCACTATCCGGTAAATCTATCCTATAATTCAAATCTGAAGCTAAGAGTGAGATAGGATAGGAAATTGAGGATCAGTGTCCTCACCACCCTAGGCAGGTGTCATATGTCAGGTTAGTTACATCGAGTGTTAGCTAATAACTCGGCGTACCATCCAGAATAAAGCATCACTCTCGAAAATACTGATAGGCAGAGTGGGCAAAAGCGCAACATCGCCTGCATCTGCAGGGTTTGCTGCCACATCAAAGACAAGTCGACGGGTGAGGTCGTGAAAGTCGGCATTTCGCCGATCCATCATCTCGTCAAAGGCAGCAAGATGAGCGTCGACGAATGTCACAGTTACGGGCCGAGCCAGCCATCCTTCGTCTGACGGAGGGACATATGTCAACCTGATAGCTGTACCGCCCTTATTGCCCTGATATCGCCTGTCAACCGCTAGCCGGCCAACTCATAGAGTCGTACGCACCATTATCCCCAACAGCCCGGCTCCGACAGCACATACTTTAATGTCTCGGAAACAGTCCCTCAAGCGCTTTTTGACGAATATCATCAGAAGCATCCCCACAAGCTGTTTCGACGCTAACTAGGACAGTCATGGTTATCTTGATCCAACATGATGAAACGAGGAGGTAGTACCTTCTCGTACAAAGCACCTTTCTCTCCTAAACCTGCCAATATCGCTGTCGACCAGGCGTCTTCTCGAGTTGTCTTGGAAGAATAGAGGAGAGCTTCTGTCGAGAGATCGAGCTCTTGAAAACCAAAAGCTAGAAGATCTGGATCGGACTTGGTGTCTTCAGCGTGTGCCTGGGCCTCCCCATTTGGAGCATATGTATCCACTTGGAGAGTATTTTCTGAGGAGAGACTGGACGACGATACAGCGGATGTTGTCCGGACAGATGCGCTAGTTATGGACTTGCTTTGCAAAGTCGATTTCGATGCTGAGTTGATGGTGCTGGTACTGGATTCAACAGATGTGGTATCGTATTCGGTTTCAGAACGAGTCTCTAGGAAGGGGATGAGTGATTACCATTGTGGGTGAATCACGGACATGGTATACCTTTGGCATCGTCTAGTATCCCCTTGGCACCGTCGCCCAAGGAAAACGGTGAGATCGGCTGAAGGGGCGGCAGGACAGTAGAGTGCCCGCTCTCGTCTACCCCGCCTTGTACCCACGGTGATAAATCTTGCGAAGGCAGCTTCCCATTCACATTAAAGGTCCCGATACGGATCCTGTAGTGCCAGAACGCACCCAGAGTATCAGCGACCGTGATTATCCCGAGATTGAGAACAAAACAAACGACCGCACCTGAGATTAATCTGCTTGCGTGATGCTATGTCCTGTGCCTTCGATCGGACCCATTCCTCACGTATCAGGTTAATGTCGAATTCATCGTCTCCGGGAAGGCCAGCACTAGCGGGCGACAAAAGGGTGTGCAGTGGTTTGTTAATGGTCCGCAGATCAGGGGGTATTTTCGATACTGTAGGGCAAGTGAGGGGAATAGTCGGCACAGCGCGAGCGAGGGCGTACATAATGACACGGGAATATGTTTCACGGTATAATATCGCATCCATGAGTAGTCTCCAGGACTATCCGACTGTTTACGTTCTTCTGCGTTAGATTATCAATAACAAGAAGTACTTGTAGGCGGACGAAAGCTCACCGGCCTGGGTCTTCAGCCGCTTGCACTCCGCAAGAACCGAACGCAGGCCCTGCACGTCATACGTCAAAAAAGAGACAGGGTCGCTTTCACTGTCTGCCTTTATTGACAGCGATAATTCTGAGCAATTGTGAGATTCTTCTATTTACTGAGCAAGGCTTGCGCTCTGACCTGTCCTCGATTGATTCAAACCTGAGTGAGAATCTGAAGGGCGTAGATCAATCGTGTTGTGTCGTGTCTGTGCCATTGTCATAGAGAAGTCCACATTGATGGGGAATGCCTGTTGCAAGGCCAAATCTCCCTTTGCGATTGCATCAGACTTGAACTTGTATATAAGTAAGCTAATGTATAACAGATGGACAAATCAGATACATGCAAACCAGACCTCCCATATATCCAGCGACGATGGAATGTGGAGTTACACGTCAAAGCACAAGGACGTACCATCCTTCCTCATCTCCATTGCCATCCGCGTCGCGATGCGATATTACTGCCAATATCCTGCGTTTCGAGAGCGCCTCGTCCGCGAAATTAAGTTGCTGGCCACCATCTAAGAGTCGTTCAGTCAAGACTGGAAGGACGTTCCTAAGCTCCTCTGTCGGTTGCAAGAGCGGTCGGACCGCGTCGTCAAGTTCCTGGGACATCCTTTAGGTACAGCCTGGTACAGCGCAAGACAAAGCTCTTAGGCGCGGCTGCCAGTAACGTGCGGTGCTGAGCGGTGAAGACTTAGACTAGTAGTGCTGCCAGATGGTCGCAAGTCTAGTCGTGGACGTGTAATAGGAGGTTAAGTCGATGCACATAGTGGCGCGCTCGCCAGTACCGGGCGATGACGGCGTATGATATTTACAGAGTCCGAAGTCAGCATCGCTGATATCTGCAGACGGCGAGCGGATTCCATGGTAGGAGTACGAGTAGAGATATTGGCGCTGGCAATGGTACGGGGTAAAGCAGCCATTGCGATACCTATTAATTGAAGTATGGACTCGGAGTTCGGACAATCGGACCACGCTCAGATATCCGCCCTTGCCAAGGTAGATCGAATACTACATATGCAAGTATATTTCACGTTATGGTGGATACTTAAGCTCGTAGAACCAGAAATTGCTCCGGTACCTCTGGTCGCTCATATCGCACCAGTTGAGTCTCAGTGGTAAGATCTCCACCCTCGTCCCTCAAAACAACACGCTCAACCTGTTCAAAATGTGTAAGAAATAGGCACGGGTAACAGCCAGTGATACATGAGGTCGTTGATTGTCTTACCTGCCATACTCGAGTGTTGCAACCAAACTGCGTGATCGACGTCTCGGGGCATGCCCGGATGATAGTTTGCACATCCGCCATGATGTCCTTGATAGTCACACTTGTTGCTGCATCCAGAGGGAAATTGATGTGCACCGACCGCAGTTTCCGGGCCTTAGCTAGGACGGGACCCAATGCTTTCTGAGAGGACAGCCTGATTATGAGCATACTGCAGAATGAAAGCGAGCAGGAGGCTTACCATTTCCTCCCTCCTCATCACAACGAACAATTGTTCCAAGTTCGGACAGCCGTTGCAGATATTCTCCACAGCACCGAAGCCAATTCGCATTCTATGCACGGAGAATCGGCGAAGGCGCACACCGTGTCCTGAAACCAGCTGCGCGCAGAAATCGTCCGGGAGGATTGAGACATCTGCACCGCCCGGGGAATACACTTGAAAGAACTCTAAAGG
Organism: Heliocybe sulcata; assembly: GCA_004369045.1. Classification (NCBI taxonomy): domain Eukaryota; kingdom Fungi; phylum Basidiomycota; class Agaricomycetes; order Gloeophyllales; family Gloeophyllaceae; genus Heliocybe; species Heliocybe sulcata. The sequence goes on along the minus strand of ML213508.1, from coordinate 522,043 downwards.
CACATTCTCCAGCAGCTGCAGCACACTTCGTGTCCAGATCTCTAGGGGCCGCTGAACTGTCATAGTAAGCGACCGTAAATGGGAAAGCGCTGTAGATGTCTGGCGCGCAGAGCTGAACTTGACAATATCCTGGTGGGGGTGAGTTATATGGCAGACTTGTGAGGAGCTTTCGGAGCGCATACAAAGCTCGGGGACAGGCCTTCTAAACCGAGACCATGTATTTCACCCTTATTCTCCGAAAGCACAGCGAGGATACCATCCTGAGTCACCCTGGGACAACCTAGCAGGGAGAGTTCTTCCAGAGCGTGAAGGTTTGGAGCCAAGGTCTTCAATAGCAGATCGTTCACAAGCGGGGATGCCTAGACAGCGGATCAGCATCTTGTAATGTCCCACTAAGCAACCAGACGTGCCTTGCATATCAGAGATAAGTATCTAAGACTTTTTCCAGTCTCTTTGATCCAAAAGGGCAAGTGGTCGATGACTAGTCCGCTGGGCATAATCAGGGTGATCTTGTCTAACTTCGTAAAACGGCACAGAAGTCGAGGATCGTATTGACTATCGTGGTGACCGTTGATTTCAAGTTCTCTAAGGGTCTGGCAACACAGGAGAGCTTCCAGGATGGCATCATTCAGCGATCCATCTCTCGTCCATGTGCAATGCACAAGATTGACGCAATTCTTGAGGCCTGCCGAGCAGATCGACCAAGTGTCTTCAAGCTGAGCAGTGGATAGGGCCTTGGGAAAGTCCTTGATGACTGTTCTCTGTGAATCACTGATGCTTAGTGCAATCAGAGTTGTACGCACCGAGCTTCCTCACGTATCTTGCTAGGTCCGGGCTATCACGCAACGTCCGAAACAGCTGCACAACCTGCCACCTCGCTCAGGCCAGGCAGTTCTTCACACCTTTCGAACCCTGCCCACCTTGGCTTTCGCTTCGTTGTGCCATGGATAGACATACGCGCTCTCGTATAGCAGAGGCACGGCAAGATCCCGAAAGCTTGTGTTGACCAGGCAGAGCGCTGCTAGATGGGAAGGCCTAATAACAAATTGGAGGATGACAGACAGCAGTTCGAAGGGGAGATCAGAGAACGCAAGCATCGACATATACTGCACTATTTTTCTGTACCGGCGGTGGTGATCGATGATCCTGCAGAAGCGTTGCGGCAAACTCCGTAGATGAAGTTGCCACAACTTGTAATTGTGGCTGCGTAGTAAAGGATCGAATAGATTTGGGGAGGGTACCATGTCTGGATGTCGAGAGTTCATCAGAATTTGGCAGTGGACATGCTGATAAGCAATGCCCTCCTTCTGCGCACTAGCAAACTCATCCACCAATGTACATCTAAGGATCCAATCATTTATCCAGGCCTATATTGACCTATTCATACAAAAATACAAGAATACGTTATCCTCATGCGAAAATCCACAGCGATCTCGAACGTTAAGAATTCACAGCCTCGCCCTCCTCAGCCCCCACACCGCAACCCCCAGTGCACCCACTACTCCCACCACACCCCAGGCGGGTATAGAATCCAGCGCGGTCAACACTGTCATATATGGCCGTTGGGCACAGCACCATTGGGGATACGGGAGGTACGAGGCTCACCGGAGGACTTGGGCGAGTTAACGTTCTCTTTGAACCACTGCAACCGCATCAGTAAGCGACTGCTTGATTCCGAGTGTATATGAGGAGTGGGTATGTACGCACGTTGACGAGGAACCACGCGCTCTCCTTCGGGTACCTCTTCTGCGTCGCGTAGTCGACGTAGGTGACGCCGAAACGGGTTTGGTACCCGTCAGCCCACTCGAAGTTGTCGAGGAAACCTAACGATAATTCGGGTCAGCTTCCGCACTTCGTGTGGTCTTCCCGTAAATGACAAACTCACTCCACGGGAAGTAACCTCTCAGGTCCACCCCATCCTCATGCACGGCCTTCACCAACGCCTCGCAATTGCCCTTGAAATACTCGATTCGATCGGTATCCTTCAGCGCTTGTTCTAAAGGCATGTTGTTCTCGTTCTTGACGGCGAAGCCGTTCTCCGTGACACTAGGGAGCACAGTCGGTTAGCTACGAGTCATAGTAATTCTGATGCAGCGAAGGGGACATACTAGATCGGCATGTGGTACCTCTACGCGGGCCATATCTCAACGTCAAGAAGCCAGTGAAGTGAAGACAGTCAAGGAGACTCACGTTCCACAGATAATTCAGAAGAGCTCTGAATCCCTCCGGGTCTATCCACGAACACAAGTCAGATGATCTCCTTTCTCGACAATAGGTATGCGGAAAAGCCACTCACACGTCTGCAACCAAGCACAATGTGCCTGCGTCCCAAGCTGGCTTCCATCCGGCCGGGTGAAAGTGTATTGGACATTCCCTTGGAACTCATCGTCCCCGCCTGGCCCTGTCCAACCTGTTCAGGATCTTTTCCTAAGCAGGACCATGGAAGAACGTACTGATCAAATTAGTCGTATAAGTGTTCATCCCGTAGAAATCACTGCTCCCCTTCACAAGCTTCTCCTCTTCGGGAGTGAAGGTCGGGAGCCGGTCGCCCAGGAACTGGCGCATAAAAGGTGGGTAGTGGCCTGCACTCCGGTCAGCAAGTATATGGCAGGATGAGAGGGACGTGCTATACCGAGATATACTGGATCGGCGAACCACCCGATGGCGACGTCGAGTGCGTGTTGGGCCGCTTGTCTACCTGGAGTAACAGAGGCACTGATTTAGCGCTTCCAATACTTGCTGCATCTAGTCCAAAATGCTGAAGACGCGACTACTGACATTCCTCGCTATCATCCCAAGGTAGAGCCATATCACCGTTGAGGGTGATGCCGATGACACCGTGCTGGCGAGACTTGAACTCATCCCGGTACAGCTTCACTGCGGAGGCATGTGCGACAATGACGGAGTGACCGACACTGTCGCGGGTGAAGAAGACCATATCCATTCGGCGTCAGTAAAATTCAATTCATCCAGATGAGATCGAAAGAGACGCACATCCAAGGCTCAGTCCTAGAGTCACCCTCAGGACTACGTGTACGGTCCGATGAACGACCCGGAGCGAAGACACCTCGCCCATAGCCAAGGATGGAGATACACCAGGGCTCATTGAACGTCAACCTGATAGTACAACGTTAGACAATGATGGGACCGGAAGCAATACCCTAGAAGCACCAATACTTCACCCGGTCCCCGAATCGCTCGAAGCACAGGCGGGCATAGTTAACAAAGTCGGCGACAATCTCGTCTTTATTGAGCCAGCCACCGTAGCGGTCGTGCAGGGCTTGCGGAAGGTCCCAGTGGTACAGTGTCTGAAGAAGAGGTCAGAATCCAGATGGGCGAGGAACAGAGGGCACAGCCATAGCACATACGACAAAAGGCACGATTCCGGCCTCGAGGAGCTCGTCAATAAGGTCGCTATACCACTTGATGCCCTTCTCATTGATGGGGTCATTGCGCCCACCAAGCGGTATTACTCGCGACCAAGATATGCTGAACCTTTGATGTCATAGGGGTGTCAGCTCATGCCACCTGTAGCTTTGCAGAGGCATCACATACCTGTAGCTCTTTACGCCGTACTGCTTCAACAGCGCTATGTCCTGGTCCCGGAGACGGTATGAGTCGGTTGCGATGTCCCCCGTAAGGCCGTCGAGCGTCTTGCCCGGGAGATGAGAGAAAGTATCCCAGATGCTTGGGCCACGTCCGTCGGCATCTGGGCTGCCTTCAATCTGGTAGGAGGCGGTGGCCATCCCCCAGAGGAAGTCGGAGGGTAATTTCTGCGCCATTGTTGCAGCAACAGGAGAAGAGGAGAGGGTCCGAAAGTAGGACTATACGATCAGGCTTCGCTGGTAGACTTATACGTTTTCATGTCGCAAGGAAACCAGGTGCCATTGATAACTCACTCCGAGGATGCACCGAGGGCAAGATCGACATGATCGCGCGCCCGCCGTTGCACTGATCCGATGTTCCTCCACCCAGGGATGTTGCTTGCCGAGTATTCTTCTTCAGCCACCGGCCCCAGCCTGACGACTCCAGTACTGTACCTCCTGAAGGATTCTGCTACGCTAGCAGACGTCGGCGACCATCCGTATTTCCGTCCAAGTCCTTCGAAGAGATAGATGAGGTTGACATCTTCCCTCCGAGCCACCCCCGCATCTCCGAGATTGCCCAGAATCCGGCGCTACAGCCCCCGCAGCTTGAGCCATGCTGCCGGACAGGACAAGGTTCGGATTCACTGTCGAAATCCAGTTCGCCCGGTTGTCGGCCGTTTTCATATATAGGCCCGAATATGCTGTACTGCAAGCCATCTTCATCAATATCATTGAATATCTTCTGCACTGTACAGTCGATGTACACCTGGGGAGGCCGACGCGAGCGTAATATTTGGCGGAGATGCAATCTTCCGTCAGCTGTAGCGGTTGATCACGAGATGTTACTGCCAGCGCAATTGTTTTTTCTCTCTCAATCCGACGCCGGAGCCAAGTCAAGTTAGTCTGTTGACAATATACGAGCTCGAGACCAACAGGAGGATCTTGGCGGCAGGCTGCAGCTTCCCAGCCGAGGGAATCAATTTGTCTGCGTCGTTCGCTCTCGAAACAGAATTTAGGCATGGCAGCAACTTTCAGATACTGTGGCAGTAGCACCAGCTGCCTGGAAGAGGCCGTCTCCATCAATCTGCCCCAGGCCATATGGCGGAGCACTCGCTTACTTCCTGAGTCCATCTCTCTGCACTGGTTCTGCTCCTAGGATCTATCTTCCGACGCCGCCATTCCAATATATTGGCGGATTGAGGACCCCTGATGCGACCCCTCTCTTGGAGCTGCTACTGCTTGCACTGTTGCTGGAAATGCTTTCTCTGGCCTGGGTATTGCCCATGGCCCGGGTGACATTTCGGATCTTCCTGCCTTCCTATGCACCGCAGTGTTGTCCAGGGGATCCCGGAACAGAGGATTCACGCTGTTACTAGCGGATGTTCATGTGTGCCGGCAACCAATGCTCAAGGAAGTAAAGCGAAAATACTCTGCGAGCGAGATGCAACTCATACCTTGCAAGATGACTTACCTCGAATCGGCTTTTCAGCGTTGAGAAGCAGCACCACCAGCTTTCATCCGTTCATGTAGGTCTCCGGGGTGCTGCAGAGTATTGCAGTTCGGAGCTTATGCGGGGGGCGCTCACCCCGACATTGTTCCTACCATGACGGCGATATGATAAGACGAACCACCGAACTTCGGTGATATAGGGCAACTGGAACTTCTTCACTCGTTTTAACCTGTCAATGTGTCGATGTCGCATCCCCAAATCAGTAGACTGGACGTTCCGGAAGCAGGAAGCCATGACCGCTTTTATGTCTAGCCTCAAAGCAGCCTGAGCCCGTAGACGATGCTAGAAGCAGACGTCCTAAGGCTTAGGATGGGCTGACTAGAAGGTCCAGGAAAAATGCAACTTAGCGGCGAACACCTTTGAGAGTGGGACTGACCTTCCACACAGATATGTTCTTGAACGTCCGAATTATTAGAGCGTCAATGCATGTCAATGCACTAGTGAACCTATGCGCAAGACGACATGCCACGCAGCATCATGCAGCACCGCAATCCGCACGAGGCGATTTCGCTCTCTGGAGATGGTTGACTCCCGTAAATCCCTCGATATTGGTCCCACCCAAGGCCGCCGGTGTGTAAAACGAACAACTGCCCACAGCCCTGACGCATGTCTATTCAATATCATCCCGCAAAAATGCAGAGACCCACCGGGATATCGTAACCTTTCTTCTGATTTTGTTCCTGTGCGTTGCAGCTCTGCAAATTAATGAACTTCCTGTAACATCGATGATGGGTACTTTGCTCGCATTTTGCCCGAGAATAGACCGGCGCGGTGATCGGTCGAGGCGGGGAGCGAAGAATTGCAAGTATGTTGCTTTGAGCGCCGTGAGGCAGGGGCCGATAAAGCAGACGAACAATCCAAGTTTCGATTTAGGCCATCTGCGCGTCTCCTCGGAAATGAATGGCCTGTGAAGTCATTTCTCCCAGCATCAAATGGGCGTCGGTTTCTATCCAGGATCGAGTAATTCGACGCCTAACTTCGGCCAAGATTTGCGTCTTCTATCCTCGGCTTTCATTCGCTCATCTGCAAAATGACCCCTTCTTGTTCCTCCGTAGGAACTGTCCGTTGCTTGCCTTCAATAATCAGGTCTATCTTTGGCGTTGCCTGCGATCCACTGAAGGTGTTCTTTCTATATTCCGATCCAGATGGTTACGACACCGAAACCCATACGCAGGGAACTTGACCTGCCACCAATGGCGCACCGGATGAGTACAATCCGGGTCCAAGAGATGCCCGGGATCAGAATCTGTAACCTTCTTTCCTGTTTGCAGCTCCACAAGCCTACTGCCCGTATCGCACTTACTCGTTTCCGGGCGATGGTCGGTGAATTGTCGGCGCGCACGATGCAGTTCTGCTGCGATGCAAGGCGCGGCAATCATATCTTCCTTCCATATCAATGTATGAAGGCGGTTTCGAGGGGTTGTGAGAAACACGGCCGCCGCTGAATAGTAGGCTAAGTAGAATGCTCATCAGTCGATGGGAGAACATGCCACCAGCTTGTTGGAATACGAACGCAGGAAGGCCGACCATCGTAGGATACAGCAAAACGCGTTTGCGTTGCTTTTAGTCCTACGGCAAGGATCAACCACGGTCATATTCCATACGCGAAGAGTAACCATCTGAACTTCCTACTTGCTTGTCCTTCTCGGTCATCTCTCTCCGATCTCTGGGTAGTTATCCGTCCCCGCGATCTGCGTTATCCATACCCAGACTGTAATGCGGATCTCTGTCTTCTTTGGCATCAGCTTCGTAGTACGTAGGCGGGCTTGAAGGATTACCCGTGGAGTTGTCCGCGAGCTATTGGTAAGTACTTTTATCGTCAGACCTGCCTGTCCATGAGAGAAGTAGGAGGGGGAAGAGCAAAGGAGCTGGTACGGACCTTTTATGCATGAGTGTAGGATACTTCGAATTCGAGGGGGAAAGGCTCTTCGCGTTGCTCAAACGCAGCTGGAAAGAAGATCAAGGCGGTGGTCTCGCGTGCTCCGTTACTGAAACTCCGAGCCACTGGTAAAACTCTCAAGACAGAGAAGAAAATTATATGTAGTCCAGAAGCGCATGTAAACCAAATACTTAGGGCTAGCCATGGGTATGAGGGACGAAAAGATCGTGAGCTCCTGTAGCGCCTCTTGGAACGAGTTGCGTCGTTAGGCGCGGTTCACCCGTCCGGTAAGCGTTGACGTGCCAGGACTGTAAATCTGCAGACAGAAGTCGCACAGGAACGAGAGTCGACGCATGAAGATGTACAGTAAAATAGTCCAAGGGAGTGGATACCCGATTCACCAGCCCATGCCACAGGAACAAAGCAAACAAAGAGTGAGCCACATGTGCCACCAGCCAGACAAAGGAATCATGCCACCTGCATGACGCGCGGAATGGATAAAAGCGCTGCCCTAGTATCATCAGAGCCGGACGATATCTCACCTCACTACTACACTCACCGCTTTATACCATGCACTCGACTTCTACAGAATATTTAAACCTGGAACGCTGCCGTGACTGGGAGGCCTATCATCCAGGGTTGGCTTTCAAAATGGCTAGAGGCACGAGCATTATGGCAAGGTCGAGTGCCACTGCTAGGGCGAGCACTTCCAGCAGGGGAAGCCTGCCAACAAGTTCACAACAAGGGCATAATTATCATAAGTATCCCTTGTTAGCAATGCCAGGAGCTTTCCCCTCGAAGGTGAGCCATTATTTTGTGGCATATTAACACTAGCAAGAACTTACCCTAGCAATGTCCCCACCAGAGCGAAGAAGACCCTTCCGACAAAGCCACCTATGACAGTCGGTTAACTTGGCCAGGTCCTGGCAAGGCATCATCGAAGAGCTGGAATAACGGGGGGGCATCGCAGCCCACAGACGTACAGTCCGAGCCGGTCTGGCAGAATGAGGTATGGTAGTGCCTTAGAAGATTTCTCATGACAACAGGACAATTCACAGAGCGACTGGCCTAGAGAAGACGAGATGATGTGGCCACCATGGCCAGACATCTTCCGACCGTTGCCTGAGTACGCAAGGCACTGGGACAAGGGCTTGCAAGTGGCTATGGCCGCTGGACAGTGCTTCTACTGCCAGCCAAAGCCGCGGCGCTCAGTAGCCCTGCCAAAATGGCTGTGCGAGGAGATTCATCCCGACAAGCAGGAAGAGCCGGTATCAGTACCGCGCTTAGAAGCCAAACTATCCGCAAGCGTTGACACCAAGAAACAAAAACCCGCTTCACGGAGGACGCGAAGTAATAAACGATACGCAGACCACATCCGCGCAGGCCGAGAGGCGACTATGAATTGAAGTGGTCATCGGGTTTGCAGACACGCGAGGCCGGCCGGAGGAGTCTCTAATGAACCAGCGGTTGAACCCCGAGAAGAAATCAGAGTACAAAGAAGTGGAAGAATCTGTACACAGCTCATAAACTTGAAAATGTAGGGCAAGGAGTAGCGTTCAATATAGGACAGATCCGGATAGACCGAACTACGCCCACATTGAGACTTCGGAGTATGAAACAAAGCTAAGTACGAGCCTACAAGCGCCTTGTTGGGACAGAGGCAAGGCGTAGCTCCCTACACCGAGTCCCTCTTTGCTGTTCTTCTTCCCTCCCAATATTATGTCTGACATCGAAGACACGTATCAAAACGGCCACTACGACGCGCATGATGGGGACGCGGTTGAGCAGTCCCCGGAGCGAGCACCGAGACGTGTGGAAGACGACGAGGGTGGCGAAGAGGGCGAGGACAGAGTAGACGAGGATGCAGAGGGTGAGATGGACGACGACGACGAAGAGGATGAAGAAGAGGATGAGGAGGACGAGGATATGGACTCCGAGCGTCCCAGAAAGAAAACCAAGGTAACAGAGCACATCAGATGCACCATTTTGCACACTGACCGCGCTTTAGCATCGACACAAGAAACGTCCTGCTGTTAACCGTTTCCTTGATGTCGAAGCCGAGGTCGATGAAGACGAGGAGGATGAGGAGGATGAGGAGGACTATGGTCGAGGTGTGTTATTTGGCTCGATTCATATGACCGTCTCTATAGTATCTCGCAGAGGGATTCATCGAGGAGGGCTTGGATGAGGATGTGGACGACATGCGTAGAGCCGTGGACCATGCTCGCCTTGACAGACGAGAGCGGGAACTGGACGACCAGGACCTTGCCCGGATCGCTGAAGACATGAAGAAACGGTACAACCAATCTGCTGTACGGTACACGGGCGACATGAATGAGATCCCTCAGCGCCTGCTCATGCCTTCAGTTCATGATGCAAACCTGTGGCAGGTCAGAGTTCGGGTATGTCGCAATAGTTGTCTTTCATGGGACGCCTCTCAGGCTATCGAAATAGCCAGGGAAAGAACGCGACATCGTATTCAGTCTGATGCGAAAAGCTATTGATCTGGAGTACACGAACAAGCCCTTGTCTATTCTTTCCGCCTTCCAACGAGACTCCCTACCAGGCATGATCTACGTCGAAGCCCGCAGCTCCAGACAGGTCAGCGAAGCTATCAATGGCCTCGTCGGTGTCTTCCCTAGTCGAGGAATCAGTTTGGTCCCTATAGAGGAGATGGCCAGCTTGTTGCAAATCAAGAAACAGGATCTAACAGTTACTCCTGGAAGCTGGGTTCGCATCCGACGAGGAAAATACCAGGGCGACCTTGCGCAGGTCATGGACATTACTGAAAACGGCGAGGAAGTTGGTCTGAAATTCATCCCGCGTATCGACCTGAACCCTAAGGACGACACTAGCCCCGACGGCAAGAAGCGGAAGAAATTGGGTTTTGGTAATACATCGTCGACCACTATGCGCCCGCCCCAGCGCTTCTTCAACTATGAGGAGGTGGCAAAAGTCTACGGTCGAAAGCAAGTCTCCAAGCGGAATCAGGTCTATGTCTTCCAGAACGATACCTACAAAGACGGGTTCATCGAGAAGGACTTCAAGCTTAGCGCACTGCAGTTAGAGAATGTTAATCCGACACTGGACGAGATTACACGATTCGCTCGCGGTATGGACGGGGCGGAGAACGACACTGCTGTCGATCTGTCGATTATCGCCGAGGCGTCGAGGAAGGCAGCGATTGCTGTTCTGCAGCCCGGAGACCACGTTGAAGTGTTCGAGGGGGAGCAGACGGGCGTTGATGGTGTTGTTCAGTCAGTGGAGGGAGATGTTGTCACGATTATTGCGAACAGCATGGAGCTCGAGAACCAACGAGTGGACGTGCCTGCGCGAAGTGTGCGGAAAAAGTTCAAGCCTGGAGACCACGTCAAAGTTATGACCGGAAAGAATGCTGACGAAACGGGTCTTGTTGTATCCGTGGAGAACAATGTCGTTACCTTCTTGTCGGACATGTCGATGCAGGAGGTGCGCTTGAAATCAGTCGTCTCTTAGTGATGCCGCCCATAATCATTCTGTTAGGTTTCTGTTTTCTCGAAAGATCTGCGAGAAGCGGCTGAGGTCGGCTCGGGTACGAATATTGTCGGCAACTACGAGTTGCATGACCTCGTACAACTCGAGTGAGTTATCTTCCTGCTTGCTGAATACAGGCCTTGACTTTATATACAGTCTGCAGACCGTCGGTGTGATCTTCAAAACGGAACGCGATTCCTTCCGTGTGTTGGACCAGAATGGCCAGACGCGTCTCGTGCAGCCACACCAAATCTCAATGCGGAGAGATTCGCATCGTGCTATTGCCACCGACTCCGAAGGTCACGAGCTTCGCGTAGGCGACAATGTCAAGGAGGTCGATGGAGAGGTGAGCGTTGTTAGATTTTAGCCTCTCCTACATCAGGCTAATGGTCAATCATTCAGGGCCGGAAAGGACGTGTTCTGCACATCCACCAGTCGCACTTTGCATTCCTGCATAACCGCGACTATCACGAGAATGGCGGCGTGTTCGTTACTCGCGCGCGGTCTCTCGCATCCCTCGCGCCCAAAGGTAACTTGCTCAAGCCCGGCACTGATTTATCCAAGATGAACCCCGCTATGAGCGGAGGTGCTGCTGGCGGCATGGTCGGGTCTGCCATGGGTCGTGGACCTCGAGACAGGGTCATTGGCATGACTGTCTCTGTCATCCGGGGCACTTACAAAGGGTACGTCGGGACTGTCAAGGATACCAATGGTCCTGTTGCGCGTGTGGAACTCCATACAAACAACAAGATCATCACCATAGAAAAGGACAAGCTGAAGTACCGAACGTGAGTACCGCGTTCTTTTCCGTATGAGGCTGCATTAACACCATGTATAGGGGTGAGGGGAGGCTTGTCCCACTTGGCCAGGCCGTCTTTTCTTCTCCCGGACATGGCGGTTCGATGGGCCCGCCCCGCTCGTCCACCTCAGGTGGCCGGCCTGGTGGAGGGTGGGGAGGCTCGACGGCTAATGGTTGGGGTGCTCCGCCATCTCGTACGCCGAATCCGTACAATGACAGCGGCAAGACACCAGCGTGGGGTAGTTCTTCGCGGACGCCTAATCCATATGCGACGGATGGCGGGAAGACGCCCGCTTGGAGCGCTATGTCTCGAACGCCGAACCCGTATGCTGATGGAGGGAGGACACCGGCGTGGAATGTTGGGTCGCGGACGCCGAACCCGTATGGGGGTAGCGGAGGGGCGTCGTCGGGAGGATGGGGTGGTGCGACGCCTGGTCGGCCTACGGAGTCGAGTGGTGGTTGGGGAAGCTCGTCCGGGGGTGGCGGATGGGGTGGTGCCTCGCCGAATAAAAGTGGTGGCGGTGGTGGTGGTTGGGGTTCCTCGAACGATACCTGGGTACGCCGGTGAATTTGAGTGCTCGTCTTGTCGCTCACTGTGTTATAGTCGGCGCCCACGCCTGCTGCACCACGTGACCCTTGGGTACGTATTATGGTCGGACGCGATGTCGAGCGATAGCTAACTGCTCTATACAGTCGGCGCCCACGCCTGCAGCGGCCCAAACGCCAGCTGCCAGCTTCACGCCGGCAGCCATCTATGCAGGTACGACAAGAACACCTGCTGCCTACCCCTCCACGCCTGCTACCACTGGAGCATCGGCGTCAGTGGACACCGAAGGGTCCTCATATGGTAAGTGCATGTGTCGTTGTTTTGTTGTATTTTCCTGATCCGATTGCCTGTTTTAAGAGGTACCCAAGGACTGGCTTATTGACCCTGCCTTGCCAGTGAAGAAAGGCATCGCTGTACAAATCAAAGGCACACTTGGGGACTCGGGTCTTGAGCGCTGGTACGACGGCAACTACGAGAACCGCTACGGTCAGGTCATCTTCGTCTCAGCCAACGGGTCCGTTGCGTTATCCACATCGAATATAGAGCTCTGGGTGTCGTCTGAGAACCCCAGCGTGACGGATGAGCAGCTCACCGCGGTGCCGATACAGTATCTGGTGCCGGTGGGACCGAGGCCGAAGAGCAAGGCAGTGGTACTGGAGGGGAAGAACAAGGGGCAGATCTTGCATGTGATAGAGCCGGGCGTTGGGGATCGGTGGGTATGCACGGAGAGTTGGAATATATTTGATGAGATTGCTGGGGATCGGTTGGCTTTGTATCGAGGATGAGTTGAGTATTTGCGTTGTTAGTTTAAGCTTTGTTGACATTAGCTATCACTGTAAATTATAACATTCGTAGTTGTGATCCGAAGACTGGGAGTTGTCTCTGGCACGGGACTTGATCTTAGGTTCCGTCCGCTCCGCCAACTTTACTGCAGCTATGGGCACTCCGCTCTCGCCTCAGGCGAAGAGACTGCGAACAATCATTGTTACTCTGCCATTAATGGGGGCTACATCCTGTTAGTTCCATGTCGAAGTCGTTTACACTGAATGCTAACAGCATGGACAGTTGTTTTGTACAAGCGGATCTTCTTGGGTGAAGAACAGCGAAAACTGCGTAGGGAAGGCCATGGGCCGCTAATACCGATAAAAGGAACCGAGACCAAGCCTCACAGTGAGGACGAGCAGAGACAGTGATGGAATATGGTGGACGTGAACTTGTTCCGTACCCAGTCTACAGCGGTATACCATAATGTAGCGGCCACCCGTCGCGCCTGCGTGTAGTCCACCTTCCCTCCTCTCCTGTCCGGCTCCACCTACTTCGCCTCGGATGTGGTTGCTTGCGTTACAACCCGCATTCCCGGCCCTCTTGTGGGGTTAAAGAGGCGGTCGCAGTCTGCCCATGCAATACCCGACCCGATGCCTGTCGAGAACGCGACTGGCCATGCTCGTCCTAAATATCAGATTCAAAAAGGTAATGGCGTTGGTGGTTAGGTTACAGTTCGAAATGAGGGTTGAGGGGAGAAAGCGGGTACGAACGGCGGAAGAGGATGACGGATGCGACGACGCCTACGCTGAAGCCTACTCCACTATTCACAGATATTAGCTTCTGGTTTCTACTGGGAGTTATTACGACGTACGTTTTGACCAGCAAATCCGCGACTGCATCCCACGAAACGCGTTCCGAGCAAAGTAGAGTCAACCTCGTGTCAGACCGGGATGGCTGGTTCAGGACGTACGGCAGCGGTCATACTGTAAAACGGGCAGGGTTGTTAGTAGCTATATCGCGCAGATATGGGAAGGTTCATGCCTTTTGATTGACAATGTTCTCGCTTGAGGAGGGCTTGGAGGCCATGGTGTGTAGAGAGTGCACAAGACAGTTGCAAGTCGGAATCCAGAAATGGTATTTGATATTGCACGCTACACCGACGTCACTTCTTTACCTAGGCTTCCAACTATCTTACTTCTATAAGTTACCTGATCGTACTCTACAATAATGTGCTGCTCTACGCTTCGCGCTAGGAATGCAAAGATGCTGCGGTGATGCTATTGTCCCGTGCATGCTGATAATTTAGCAATAATATACGACCCAAGTCTCCATGCATCATGCTCCACTGGCAGAGCTCACAGTCGGTACCTCCACGTTCTCTAATGTCTTGTGCCACTTGACTACCTTGGGGTGCGCAGAAACCTGCGAGAGCACCGTCATCTCTGCTGCCGAATTGGAATAACGACAGACTCACTTTCTTAGGGTCGAAACGAAGAACCTGCAGACCTTCTAGGGAAGCTGCCCTGGAGAGGGCCACGTAGCTTTGACCTGTAGGTTATAGATCGTGAGTATACTGGCGGGGGAGACCACAACGCTTGTCCACTGGCCTTTCTCGAAAACCTTGCCTAGGTCCACCTTCACCCTCTGTATCGTCTGCCCTTGGCTCTTGTGGATCGACATTGCCCATGCGAGGATCAATGGAACCTACGACGCACGTTAACACTACTACCAGCCTAGTTGAGTCAGTGAATGAGATCCTGACCTGCATGCGTCTTGCGAGCACGTTCCCATCCCCATCTTCCACCCTGAATTCATCCCTCACCAGCAGAACCATCTCCTTCCCCGCAGGCGTAACAAACTCCACGAGCGGATACATCTCCTCGTCCTTCTCCTCCTTCTTTGCTTTCCCCTTCACATTACTCTGTGGCTTCTCAGCCTTGCCCTTCACCTCGCTCTTCGGCTTCTCGTCCTTACACCCCTTATTCTCCTTCCCCTCCTCGCTCTTCACAACAACTACTGGCTTCCCATCCCCATCCACCCTCACACTCCTCACATGCCCATTCTTCTCTGCCGCGCCACCGGTCCTCGCCTCCCCACCCACCAACTCACTCTGCACCTCCCCAATTCTGTGAAACCCCCTCAGAACACCAACACTGCCGTTCACCAACCCGCCCTCAACGCCGTTATCGACGTTCTTGATCAGCATCACCTGCGCGCCCGCCTTCACTTCGAGCTTCTCCACCGCCATCATGTTTTTCAGCAGCTTGTTTCTGGTGTCGGGTGGTGCACTGCCCGAGTCGCGCGAGTCGAAGGTGTGAATGGGGCCTGCGAGGGACTTGAGCCGGTTGCTGTTGGCGGAGTCGACTTCATGCCGGAGGGGGAAGAGCTCGGTTGGCAGGATGGAGGAGGGCGGCAGCGGGCGGGAGAGGGAGCGGAAGGTGGTGAGGGCGTCTGGAGTGGTGATGCCCACGCGCATAGAGTTAAGGAGGTCTACGAATTCTGGGTGCATGCAGAGATATCGGGATAAGAGAAATGAGAAGAGAGAATTGGGCAGCGTACTTGTATCTTTCTGCCTGTAGACCTGCGTGAGGTTTACGGTCTCCTCGATGCTGCTCTTCCAGGCGTCGGATTCGAATGCGAAAACCGGGTCGCCTTTGCAGACCGGCGGGAGTTGGAAGAAGTCGCCCGTCACGACGAGCTATGGCGTCATGAACTAGCGTTCAATCATGGTGCGAGCAATTAAGCTGGATTAATACATACCTGAATGCCGCCGAATGGCTTGTCTGTGGGTTTGCGCAGCCTGCCCGCGAGAGCGGCGACGGTGTCAAAGAAGCGGCCTTCGACCATAGACACTGTTCCGCGGGATGAAAATTCATTAACACCATCACAAAACGACTTGTAGTAGCTGACCTTCATCGATCACCAGCACTTTTGTGGCTTTCCACCGCTGAAAAGCGGGTTTGCATGTTTTGATGGACGGGACGAGGACACCCAGATTGTGTGAGGTGGGCGACACGGCACCCCAGGCATGGATCGTCATGCCTAGTATTCTTGAGATGTATAGTGGTGGAAATGGAGAGCGTACACACCGCCGATGTTCGACGCCGCCATGCCGGTGCTGGCGGTGACGGAGACGGCGCCCGGCTGTTTGGCGTACTTCTTGCGTAGGGCTGAGATGATGGCACGTAGAAGCAATGACTTTCCGGTGCCTGACAGGTGGTCATCAATATGAAAGTCAATTAACTTCAGAATAGCGGTATGGAAGTGAGACTGACCAGCAGAACCCGTAAAGAACACGCTCCTCCCGTCCATCACCATCTTCAACACAGCATTCTGCTCTTCATTCAGCACCACACCTCTCCTCGTGCCGCTAGTTTCTGATTCTGTCTTCACCGTTGGGGCCAGCTGCACCTTCGGCGCAAAGAACGCATCGAGCGTCGTGCGTCGCGACTTTGACGGTTTGTCGGGTTGGATATCGCCGGTAGATTTTCTCTTTCTAGTAATAGTCGTCGTTTTTGACGTGGTCTTGTTGTTCGCGGACACCGTCTTGAGCGGTGCGCGAGTGGACATGGTGGCAGGGGATAGAGAGCAAATAGGGGCTGCCACAAATTGGGCACATCCCTGGACGCGACGCGTCGACTCACGTGCTCGGGGTTTTCCGCGCGACACCGGAGAGAACCGAATATACGTGATCGCTGTAAACGCCGACCTAAATTGAGATGTGGGCTTTGATATATGATATTCACCGGAAATGGCAGGTTATTTTTTATATATGTTATGTTGTGTATAGGAATTTATATATATGAAATACATACGAAGCTACACTATGTTGGAATATGTTGAAGTAAATTATAAATATTGTCTGATGTGTAGTTATAAGTATAATTCTTATTTGTATTGAGGTTTTTGATCG